>PVJX010000371.1:0-163830 GCA_004027295.1 Dolichotis patagonum | reverse complement strand
CATTAGGGATGATTACCATAATATGTCCTCTTATTTTTGAGATAGCTGACCATGTCCTCAAGTCTAGCATAAGTAGACAAACTTGAACAGCACGTAATCCATCCAAGCAGAGTGATGAGAATAATGTAAATTTTAAATCTTGTTACCCAGTTAACAATATCCTCTGCCTTCGTTTTTTAGACAATTCCTCCCCTTTCACTGCCATAGGGTGCACTGCTTGTTTTGGGTCCCACTGCCTCCCTATATAGAGCATCTCGATGGACCCTATCTCCTGATCTACTCTGCCTGTGTTTCTCCCTGTTAATATTTCAAGGCCATCTATACTAGAGATTACAGCCAATCTTTTCTGCCTTATTTCTGCTATTCTGTTTTTCTGCCATTGATTGTCTATTTTTCTGTTCCACTCCACTGTCTGCCCCGTTCACTGAGGCCTCTCTGCCATTGTTCCTGAAATGCTCGTATTCTTGTTCTTCTTCTCTCTTAAATGTCCTTCAGTAATTTTGTAGGGTTGGAATGGTGGTCACAAATTCTCCAAGTTCCTTTTTGTCATGGAAGCATCTTGTTTCTCCATTAATTTCTAGAGAGAGTTTTGCAGGATACATCAATCTGGGCTGGAGGTTGTTCTCCTTCAGCGCTTGAATTATTTCACTCCAAGCTCTTCTTGACCTGATGGTCTGTGTCGAGAAGTCTGCCATGATTTTGATGGGTTTTCCTTTATAGGTGACCTGTTTTTTTTTTCTCTGATGGCTTTTAATATTCTGTTCTTATATTGAATTTCTGGGATCTTGATTATTATGTGTCTAGTTGTAGCTCTGTTTTGGTTGTAGGTGGCTGGAGTTCTGTATGCTTCATGCATCTGCATATCATTTCCTTTTTCTATGCTTGGGAAATTTTCCTTAATGATTTCTGTGAATAGCCTTGGCAATTCCTCTGTTTTGACTCCTGCTTCTTCATTCACATGCTTTATTCTTAAGTTATAGATCCTCTTGTCTTCTTCCAGTCTTTGTGTCTTTACTGCCTGCTTCCTTGTTATTTTTAAGAGATCTTCCCTTTCATGATCACACATTGCAAGCCTGTGTGCAATTTTTGATAGTCTATCTTTGGTTTCTTTCAAGCAGTTTTTCCAGTTTTCTATGAATTCTTTAGCTTCCTGATAATCTCTTTGAATTTGCTTCATGAATTCTAGGTTTTTCTGGTTTTCTTCATTAAACATTTCTCTCCTTTTGTGTTCCTCCATTCTTCTGTCTGTGTCTTCTTGAGAGGTGCCCAGCCTTTCTTTTATTAATCTACTTATCTCTTGTTTAATTTGAATTAATATTTCAGTTTTGATCCCGCTTACGAGGTCCTGAAGATATCTCTTTATGTCCGCTACCGCTGTGTTTGATGTTGCATGTTTGCTGCCCTCAATCTCTTTTGTATTTATGTCTCCTGGATCAATGTTCTCAGGGTTGGGGCCTGGGTTTTTTTCTTATTTCCCCCTCTCGTGATGTTTTTTGTTCCTTCCATACAAATGTACAGTATAATTCCTAGCCCCTTTTCTTGTTGATTAAGGGTCCTCTGGAGCACACAGGCTCGGTGCTTCTGCCCCCTGCCAGCCGCTATCAGAGAGTGAAGTTCAAGCAAGTGCAGTGTGCGCTGGCTCCTCTCCTCAGGGCCAGTCAACCTTTGCAGGACTTCAGTGCATCAGTGTGCGGCTGTGCTCAGGGAATTAGTTTGTAGCAACCCACTGGGTCCCGCCCAGGGGCACGGCCCATTCCAAGCAGATTCCACCAATCTGCTCAGCAAGGGGAGCAGCCAACTGAAGCCACTTCCTTATGGAGTTAAGGCTGTCCTGCCCAAATCCAACATGTCTTCCAGTCGGTTTCCCCTTTCCCGTGGGAGGGTCTTATTCCCATCACTCACCGCATGTTGATGCTGGCCCCTGAGAACTGCTGGGCTCCCAGACCTCCGAGTTCAGTGGGGCTGCAGCGCAAATTCACAGTGCCTCTTGGTGGGTCATATGCAGGGCCAGGTCTGGGCGAGCCGCACACAGGGATGTTCAGCTCCACGCTCTGGCCACTCAAGCCAGTCGCATCGGTGCAGTTCCGCTGGTCAGGTCGCTCATGGGCAGGATTCCAGGCGGCTCGAGGAGGGTGCTGTGCTTGCTGATCTTAGCTTCACTAATGGTAGCCCTGGGACCTCATATTTGAGCAGGTTTTTTAACTTTAGTTTCTTCCTGGGTTGAGAGAGCCCATCTCTCTCTCTGTTTGGGCCTCTCCAAGGTGTTAAATTCTGGCATTTAAGCTGTCTCTCTCAGAGAGGATCTCTTTCCTGCTACCTACCAGTCTGCCATCTTTGGAAACCCTCCGGAATTACTATTTTTAGAGTTTTTTTTAATACTTTGTGCACTGAAAAAAAAAGACATTGCCATTAATCCCCCTTTAAAACCTCCCTTTCACTTCAAACACACTTCTCTCATGATTCTTGCCACTTTCTGAAGTAGTCCTGCAAAACCTCTTTTGTGAGTGTCTTTAGGAGGAGTGATCAAAAACACAGGGAATGCTGCTGCCGAATCCCACTCAGTGGAAAGTCAGGTTTGTGAAAACATGGCAGTGTGTCCTAACCCAAGTTCACTGGACATGGCATCTGTGACTTCTGGCTCTTTTCCAAAGTCAAAATGACAATGGAAGGTAAATATTTTGAATCAGTTCAGGACATTGAGGCAGTCACAACAGCACAACTAAAGACACAGAGTAGGACTTTTCATACAGCTTCAGAAAGTGGCAAGAACAGTAGTGGAAGGTGTTAGAAGCAGGGAAGGACCTTTTGAAGGGTATTGATGGCAGTGTGCCTTTTACTATAATAATCTTTGGATTTTTTAAATACTCATCACATTTTTTGATCACATCACATTCACTACCTTGCTCTTACCTCTAACATGTTATAGGTGCAATATAGAGAATTGACTGGGTTACAGACTGATCCGTGATCTGACTGCTTGTGAAATTGCCCCCCCAAATATACACCAACTGGTACAAGCAGATGCTTATGAATATTCTCCAGATACAAAGTATGATTATAACTTTATGAAATAAATGCACTGCCAAGTCTATCTGCATATTAAAATGTATGGAAATGAAACACCTAAACATTTTCCATCTAGGGCAGAATTAGGAACGTTATTTTACCTTACTTCTGTTTATCTCTTTTCTAATACTGCTACACTAAACAAAGTCTAATGTAATAAAAACCAACAATAGAAAAAATTCACTCTAGAATACAGCTTTTGAGCACAAATGTTAATATTTTGACACCTGATAAATAAAAATGCCGAGAGCAACATAACTACATTTAACACATAAGAGCTACCCTTTCTTTTTCCAGAAAGCAATGAAGATTGCTTTTTCCAGTGAAACATTTTTGTCTGTGTGTCTGTCTGTCTGTCTGTCTGTCTGTAGTACAGGGGTTCGAACACAGGTCCTTCACACTAACCTACATCTCCAGCCCTTTTAATTTTTTTTGAGACAACATCTCACTAAATTACCCAGATTGGCCTAATACTTTTAGTTCTCCTGCCTCAATCTTTGAAGTGGTGGGTGTCCCCTAGTTTTGATTGTCCTGTGTTTATAATACTGTAGTTTCACATACGTTCATAACAAACATCTCCCATGTTCTAAACCCTTATATTCACACTAACCATAATATTTCATAGGTACACAAAAATCCATCAGGTACACTAGTCTTTATTTACTTAAGCAGTTCCTATAATTGGACATTTTGATTTGGGAATTTTTAAGCTAGAAATTTTAGGTTGTACTTCTAGTATCAAAATTCAGGGACCAGATAAGTTACAACACGCAATCTTTTTATTCCGTTGGTTTATTTTGTATAAGTGAATGAATGCCACTATGTCTTACCAATGTGTCCTTTTCTTTGTTATAATTTTTCTTTAAATTACAATTTTCTAAACATCTCCAAAATTTTGTGCCTTGGGATCCACTTTGATTTATCCTCATGAAACAGTAACTTCCCTTCTGGAGACTTTGAGAGAAAGAGTTTGCAAGCCTGGTTCATAAAATGCTCATACCTGGTCCAACAGGAGGAGAGGAACTGGTTTATCACCTCTCTGTTCCCATGACTGCTACTGACACTTATGGGTGGAAATCGGCTGGAGTCACAGTTGGCTGTTTAGATTTCACCAGTGTATTGACTTAGACCTATGCCGCTTCAATCAGGACCAGGCATTCTTATTCCTATTTTTCTTTCCTGTGTGTGTGAGGGGGAGTGATACGTATTTGTTATACAGAATAACAAGCTTCATTTGGCACAAAAGTGCATGCCTGTAAGGTACTTCAGTCATTTCACTCTTCAGACCCAACCTGCTTTTCCTTCCTTCCTGCGCCTGATTCTTTATTTTTCCAGTTTTTACCAGTCTTGTTGGTTTGAAAGTGATTTTTTTTTAAATTTTGAAAGTGATTTTTGAATATCAGTTGATATTGAGTAAAATAAACACCAATGTTGTTATTAGCCTTCAATTTTCCTAAAATACCAGCGCTATTTTCAACTTGAGTCCTGCCTGCTCTCCCCTGATAGGACATTCCCCCTTTCTGTAAGGAGGACTTATACATGGAATATGCCACCAACTTCTCCTCCTTCACTTGTGGACAACATCACTAGATGATTTGAGCATTCTTTTTGGCAAAGTTCAGACACAACACTGATTGGTCCTGGGACCTGAGATAGGAAACTATTTCCTGTCCCTAGACTCCATAATCTTTAATATCTCTTCTAACTCCAGTTCTGTGAACCTTGCTCCAAATGGCTCCATTTTCATCATTTTAGTTGAAAATCTGGTGTGTATGTTTTTTTTTTATTTAAAGAAAAAAAGCAAAACAGAAAAAATGGTAGAAATAATACAGAATTTAAAAAAGCAATAAGAAATCACTAGTTGATAAGTTACATATTGTTATCTTAGAAGTGGTTGTTCAAGTTACAAAATCAAAGCATAAAAAGTGGACAAACAATAACAGTGCAAACCATTCTTGTGATGAACTAACAAAAACTTAGTAGTATGGCTATCTATCTTACACTTACACACACAGTTATATCCTTTAGAGCACTTTCTTTCCCTTTCATTATTACAATATCTATTATACATTTTGGGTCTTATTACTCTTTCAGTTTTTTATTATTACTTTTTCTACTAGAGAGATAATACTATATTTGCAAGTGTATGATTGCAAACAGAACTGGAGAAATCCTTGCTGTTACCAACAGAGGAACACTGGTATTAGGAACTGAACATCCCTGAACTGACCCAGCTGGGGCAGGAACAGCCTAGAAGGTAGACTATGAGGACCAGCAGCACATAGATAATGAAATCAACCCAGGTAGCAGCAGAGGCACTTCCTTAACCCCACTGGCTGAGGATTTTGACTCATCCTTGGTGACGTATGATCAGAAATTATCAGAATCCTACTGTGTATCTGTAGTTGACAACAAACAATTATACTTTTTAAGTAAGCCATATGTAATTCTTATTCTATATGGTGGTCCAAACGATCTCAAACAAGTCTGTTATTGTTAGAAGTCCCATGGCAAAAATAATACTTTCTGATATCATATAATGATAAATCTGTACTAGAAGTTTCATTGGGAACTTGGAAATACAAGAATCCTATTCCTAAAGTGAGAGGACAGGTCAGTGGAAGCCTCTCCAGAATGCTTTAACAGTGCCCACCCACTTGGAATGGAAGGTGTTGGCTGTTGCAGCCACAGAAAGCGTGTCATGTACCCATTCATTCTCTCCACATGTGTCTACTGAGGACCTGCACTCAGTGCCAGAAACACAGCAGAACGCAAAATACAATTCATAACCTCAGGAAGTAATTAGGTGGTGAAGATATGAGTGAGACTAGGACCTTAAGGAAGACTGGAACAATCACTGAAAAGCAAAGACAATAAGAACCATGCAAAATTCATAGAAGGACCAATGTAAGACCAAGCCCATACTGTTACAGACCACGTCCTGGGGCCCTGTATTAAATATTTACAATAAAGAGATGAGAGATTGTATTGTTCTGTTTTATGCTCCAAGGACAGAAACAATGCAAACAGTGAAATTCCAGAGGATTTGGATGAGTTCGAACACCAGGATATTGGGCAACAAATATTCTATAGTGTGTGCAGATGGCCTGAAGCAGGGCGTGTGCGCAAGATTGATAAGGCAGCGAGGACTGAAGTGCTCATCCCGCAGCACAGCTGCAGGAAGGGCAGCCAGGGAGCTGCAGGGGGCGATGGATAGGGAGCCCTCCATCAGGTCCTGCTCTGCGTGCCGCTGCCCCACCGTAGGGAAACAGGGAAGCCCAGAGACACCCGGATTTGTGCGTGCTCAGGCTTATAATCGCCAGGAAGGACTGAGCAGTTGGAGTCCCAGTAAAGAGGACAGTTAGAGGTGACTAATCAAAGCCTTTAAAATTGCTGGTTGAGTTTCTAGTTTTGTCCTGAGGTTACTTGGCTTTGGGGTGTGTGCAGGGAGGGTTTGCAGGTATCCATTTCTCTCCAAAGCTCTAAGTGAAAAAAAATCAAAGTCCAAATGATTGCATTCCCCACTTCTATCCTCCACCCTTCCAACCTCCACTCTGGTTACTACTGAAGGTCGTACCTACCTATCTGCCCCACATCTTCCACTTGTCCTGAGCAGCCTGGCCTTTCTTGATGACAGCAAAAATTACAATGCCTTGTATCCGTCTCAGTGTACACATTTAGGACAATTTTTATTTCATTTGCTAAAACAATATCCAGATGAGCCATGGTATACAATATTATCCCCCTCTCCCAGCAGTACAAACTGAGGCTCAGAAAAGAGATGATGGGTATTTCCACAGAGTCCCACAGATGGTAATGGTGCTAGATTTCACCTCAAGCAATTTGCTCCTGAAGACCACAGCATGATAAGTGCCCTTCATAAGGCAGTGTGTCCACATGTAAGCTGCTGATGCAACCTAACCACATAAGTACTGGATGAAGACTAATTCTGAAGAGGGGAGATGCTCCTCCCCAGTTCTGGCTTGGAGTATGTGGGGATCTTGCCCAACATGGCCATGTGCAGATGATGGTAATAACAGTGGCATTCCCAATGGCATTCTCAACCTGCCAAGCCCTGTCCAAGCCCAGTGCAGTCTGGGGTGACCAGAATTTTGGTCTTTGACTCCTGGAGACTATATCTACAAAGTTCTGATGTAGTGGTCACCTCTTCTGTGGGCACTTGGCTCTCATTTCCCCTCTGTTCATTTGGAGAATCAGCTCTCCAAATGAACCCTCTCCTCTACTGGTGTTACAAGAGCTCTCTCCACTATTGGTGTTACACTGGTGCTCTTATATCCTCTTATATGCCCATGATGCCAGTGCAGCCAACTAGATGCTTTCCTAGGACTTTGATACTCACATGGAGTGGAGTGGGAAATGGTTGGAGCACATTACCCCACAAGCACCCCAAAGAAGCTGCTAATTAGTTTCCCTAACTCCAGAATATTTCTGGTTTTTATCCTTTCAAAATCCTGTTCCATTGGATTCCAAAAGCCACCTGGTACCCTTCAATAAAACCCTGTCCCCTCTAGGCCAGCCAGAATCCCCACCTGCTGCTGTGGCCAGGGAACAGTTGATCATCATCATCTTCTATTTCTTTTGTTCTCTTTTTTTTCTATCATCTTTTTAATGGAAATCAGAAAGATAGAAAAGAGACAACACTGGATTGAAGCCAAAATCTCTCCAAAAACTATCGATAATAATGCTATGTTTGTTGTAAGGTTAGCATAAGACACTGTCTAAATGTGCTGGCACAGGACCTAACACATAATAGATGCTCTCCTTTTGTTCAGTTTGATTCCCTTGCCATCTCCCTGCCATCTCCCTACCTCTAACTTCCTCTCCTGAAACTTCCCTCCCCTCTCTAGTCTTCATCAATCCTCCATCCTGCCAAAGCAGTTCCTTTGTCTCTCTTCCTCACCACCTCCATCCCTCCCACAAACTGCTTCTCCATTCCTCCCCTTCATCTCCCCTGCTCTCACCAGTAACCAGCACACTGGTGATGGTTAGGGCTATGCCTTGACTTATCAGCAGGTTAGCAGCAAACTCTATGAACACAGGACTCTTTTAATGGTATGTTGATCAATCGATCATGAGATGTCAATTAAAAATATCTTCTAAGAAAAGAATAAGGAAGGAATTCATAAATAAGCCCAAAGCTGTTTATCCTGGGGAAAGAAGACAGAAGCAGAGTAGGACCTTTGACCTTTCCAGCTCTGTGAGGAAGTATTATTCCAGGAACCTCTTGAGGAAAAGACAGCAGACCCAGAAATGCACTTTATGAAGAAGGGTAAACATGCTGGTCTCAGCCCCGGCAAGACAACTGCCCTCTTTCATTTGGGGATAAAGAGGGCTCTGAGTTTGTGACCAGGCCGAAGGTGAGTAGAGGTAAAGTTGGAAACTCTGGCTCCATCACTTGGCTGCAGGTCAGCTGGTGAGTTTGAGGCTAACTTAGCCTGCCCTGCTGTATGTCTGTCTTCTGCCTCAGGCTGGGTGTGGAGAGAAGGTCTACCGGGCTGAACTAGAGGGGCATTTTGGCTACTGGGCTGTGATGGCTTAGGGTGTCAGCCCACAGCTGAAAGACCAGGGCCCGATCCTGGCTTTGAAATAAGGAGACAAAACCCCAGACTTCATCAGAGTCCATCCTGATCTTTTCAGTTGGCTGTGAGCATCTCTGAGCACTTCACTTCCATCTCCTTCCTTTACACCCCTTGAAAATAGCATATTTTTTGTCTTGCATGAATATTAGCTACTGAGTTGGCCCAACACAGATTCCACCAGCCTTGTAGGCAGGAGCATCTTATGTCACAATGACAGAAGTTCCAATGGAAGTGGCCTGATCCACTTCTTCATTTTACACCCAAATTCTGCTGTTCAGGACACTCTTCCATGAAATGATTATGTTGCTCTTCAGATGCACATGCCCAGTAAGCACTGCAGTTTTGGTCAACTCACCAAGATCTCTGGTCCATCCAGAGTTGTACCATTAACCAAATTATTTCAGAATTGTTAGAAACCTGAAAGTGTAGAGACAGTGACAATAAATTGTGAGCTCTCAGAGACAAATGCCCAACATTAGACAAGAGAAAGGAAAATAAGGTCATCTTCAGATGCTACTATTGCTGAGGTCATCAGCATCTGGGATACTGGTTCCATAGGACACATGGCTCCCTCCTCCCGTCCTTCCTTTCTCTGTTTCCAATGGCAAGGAACAGGGAATCATGGGTACTCATGCATATCATGGCTAGTGACTAACACCTGTCATATACTTATCATCTCTGGCATAAATGATAGTCTTTTTGATCTTTAATAGTCCATGACTAATGGCATTTATGTTTAGAAACAGTCACGAACCTGAGTCTCACCCAGAAAACAGAAATTTATTTAATCTGGTATGAAATCCTTGTAACTACAAACACATTGGCCACTATAAGCAGACAAACTAACTGAAAATGTAGAAAATAATAGAAAGAAAAGTGAGGGAACGATTATTAGCACAAAGTACAGAACTATCTTTGGACAGAGAAAGGAGAATTCCACAGGGAGAGCTTACAAGACAGGCTAAATTGTGGGGGAATCTTCTGTGTTTCTTTAAGCGGGCTGGTAGATACATGGGTGTCAATTTTATTATGACTTGTTTGGATTTCATATACCTTCTTTAGTAGATGGTTTATGTTATATAGACATGCATATATACACAATTTGTTAGGTGAAGTAAGAGAAATAATGAGTTGTGCACAATGGCTGACATCGGCTGTATCTAAATTGCCCATTTGACTCCAGAGCCTCCTCACATCTAATTATTATCCGAAGGACTTGTTTCCTACGTGAGTCTATTAGTTCCAGTGTCCTGTGGTGGTAACAACCCAAAGCTTGAAGACCAGCAATACTATATTTTATGTATACTGATTTACTGTATCCTCATCTGTAAAATGGGACTCACAGTTGCCTACATTAAAGTGTTGGCTGGGGGTAGAAGATGATAATGAAGGCCAGGGTTCTAGTCCCCAATCCCCAGGCCATGGGTCTGGTCTGTGGCTTGTCAAGAACTGGGATGAACAACAGGAAATGCACAGTGGGTGAGTGAAGTGTCATCTGTATTTGTAACTGTTCCCCATTGCTCACGTTACCACCTGAGCTCTGCCTCCTGTCGGATAGCGTTGGCATTATATTCTCGTAAAGTACAAACCCTCCTGGGAACTGTCACTGTGCAGGATCTAGGTTGCACGTTCCTTATGAGAACCTGATGCCTGCAATCTGAGGTAGAGCTGAAGCAGCGATGGGGCTGAGGCAGTGGAGCTGGGGCCCTGGGGAGCAGTTGCAAATACGGGTTAACATTAGCTAAGGGGTTTAACTATGCAGAGACCATAATAAATCAGTAGCTTGAGAACTCATATCAAAACCCTCTTAGTGAGTGGCAAGTGTCAATTAAGATGCTCCTGGTAGCACGCCTTATAGTGGGAAAGGAACTGATGCACTTTGATGTATAATTGCATTTGGCAGCATGCTCTGGGTCAGAATCCAACACTTACTTTAGCCTGTGTATTAATTTATTTGCCACTTCTATCCACGCCTTTTTCCTGACTTGTGTACTTGTCTCATTCACAGTAAGCACACAAGCTAACCCTGGCCAAAATGAGTACAAATCAAAATGTTGATGGAGAGCTCCTAGAAAAGGGGAAAGACCCAATGATAAGAGAGCAAAAGACTCTAAGACTGCCAATAAAAAGAAATCTGCATTTAAAAGAAAACACCAAAGGTCCTACCTAAATTATGGATTCATTGCAACAAGTGATTTACATTTTCCAAGCCCACTTTGTATCTTATGTGGTTTCCAGCTATGCAGAGAAGCCAGGAACTCTTCAAAATGGTTTTGCCACATGGAGAACAAGCACCCTGCATTGAAATATAAGGCTTTGAAGTTTCTCTAAAGAAAAACATGTGAACACAAAGAACAGAGGCAATTATTGGAGGCCACCACTTCATCAAATGTGTCTACACTGAGAGCATCATTCTTAGTAGCCTGCCACATTGCAAAAGCTATGAAGTCCTTTACTGTTGGTGAACAGTTGCTCTTGCCTGCTGCTAAGGACATTTGTCATAACTTTTAGGAAAATCTGTAGTTCAGAAAGTGGCATGTGTTCCTCTTTTGGCTAACAACATAACTGGATAAACTAATGAAGTGGTAGAGGCTATTTAGGCACAGTTGTTAGAATTACTGAGTCATCATGGAATTCAGGTTGAGTCTACTGATGTTGAGAAGCCAACAATGTTTGTTTTTGTGTAATACATTTTTCAGGAGGATGTGCATGATTATTTGTTATGTGCTTTTTGTTGCCAGCACTGCAGCTCAGGAACTCTTTAAGTTTTTGAATGATGACATTTCAGGAAATCTGAATTGGTCATTTTGTGTTGGTTTATGCAGAGATGGAGCAACTACCATGACTGGATGACTTTCTGGATTCATTACTTGAGTCAACAAGATCACTTCTGAATGTGAGTCTACGCACGGGGTCATCCATGTTGGTTAACTCAAAAACATGTCACCTGAATGTCACACTTGACAGAACATAAGTAAAATTATCAAGTGCAGTAAAGCATATGCCTTTAGTTTGTGTCTGTTCATGCAGTTCTGTGAGAAGATAGAGCACATACATCTTCTCTTATACACAGAAATGAGATGGCTTCCTAAAGGTAGATCACTGGCCGAAGTTTCTGAGTTATAAGAACCGCTCTAGAAATTTCTTTGAGAAAAAGAATCACCACTGGCAGTACATATCAGTGACACATAATGGTTCACAAAATTTACATGTGTGACATATTCAACTTGCTCAACAAACTCAAACCGTCACTTCAGGAGGGAACAACAACTGTATTCAAGTTGGCAGACAAAGCAGATTCATTCAAACTGGATTTATGGGGGTGACAAGTGAAAACTTGGATTTTTGACATGTTTCAAACATTAGCAGAGACTGAAAAAGTCCGAGTCAGGGGCTTCTTTCTTCCAGCCTGACCATGATCACCTATCTGAGCTTTTACGAGTTTGAGCATCACCTCCCAGCCACAAAGGCCCCAGAACTGTGAAACGGGCTATGAATAAGCCAGATGAATCAGCTGACTGTACCAGGTGGCTCAGCTGTTTGAGATCATACATGAGGGTGATCTTAAAAGTATGTTTGGGACAACTTCAAATCTCCACATAGTCTGGATCAAAGTCAAGACAGAATATTTTGAGATTGTCACAAAGGCATTGAAAAGCCTCCTTCCTTTTCCAGCATGCTAGCTTTGTGAAGCAGGGTTTTCTTTAGTGACAGCAACCAAAATGAGATTACAGAGAAGACAGGATATAAGCAACTTCAGGTGTCTTTGTCTCCCATCACCCCAGATTGTCTAGTTCCAGGAAAGCAATCTTAGTGCTCTTTTCATTGTCTTAGAGCTGTTGAATTGCTAGTTCCTGGTCCCTTGATATTTTTTTAATTTTTATTTTAAAGAGAATAAAACCAAGCAAAATCAGACAGAATAAAGCCAATCACAACCAAACAGGGTGACACAGGACTTCAAAACAAAATAATAGGCAATCAACAATGGTTGCCATAATGATTTTGTTCATCTTCAGAATAGTTGCCCATACCATCAGACACAGTAAAATCAAACAAAACAGAATAGAATAGGACCAATAAAAACAAAAGAATAAAAGCATTGCAGGACTTCAAAACAAGACAATAGTAAATTCAAAATGACTACCATAATATATCTTGGGTCTTTGAAATAGCTGCCCATGCCATCAGATATAATAAAGTCAAACAAAACAAAGCAGAATAAAACCCAACCAAAAAAAAAAACAGTGAAAATGATACAGGACTTCAAAACAAGATAATAGGGAATTAACAATGGCCACCACCTTCAGAAGGAGAAACCCCTTAGATGCTACGTTGCATATTGTTAGCCTCTGAGTAGATGATCGGACTATCACCTTTAGACCTTCAAAGTCAGTAAAATACTAAACACTACAAGTATTAGGTTGTATTTTACTTCTCTGGTCGCTTAAGGAGGGCAGGGGTTGGGGAGTGGTGGCCAGGGTTGCTCTTGTTTCCCAGCCCGCCTGCCGGAAGGGGCTGGCATCTGACTCTCCTCGAGGCAGCCCACGCATGGAGCTGATTCACAGGGAGGGCTTCCTTCTTGGTGACTTCTTGTTCTTTTCCTCTGCTGTCTGTGAATGGTGCTGACTCACGGGAAAAGGCTGGGGTCTGGCTGTCCCCCCAGCAGCCCATATAATTTATGTCAAATAACTAAGGTCCTTCAGAGTTATCCAAAATATATTATGTTCCTTTAAAAGTACTTTTAAGTCTTTCACAGTATCAAATATGATTTTACATCTTGGAATTGAAATGCTTTCTAAAAATAATGGCTAATTTTATGACTCAGGACTATCAGAAAATAAGCCTACTTACACATTCAAAATTACATTCCTGGATGTTTTTATGCTTATCTACTCCAATAAGAGTTAATTCCCCCACCCATTAATTTCATGGAGACTCAGAGACTAGCTGATGGGCAAAGAAATGAGGGGAATACAGTTTGTCCTCAAAATTAAGACCATTTTCAAATACTAAGTTCCTTGTACCTTTTAAAGAGGGTGAAATTTTGCAAACTGGGATTATTTTCCTGTTTAAGCATCTGCCATTTTAAACAACTACTGATTTTCTCCTTTAAAATACGCATGCAAAATCACACTGGGCAGGATTTTCTCTGTGCTATAAAATCATTTTCACCCTTCCTGACCCCCAGATGTTATTTTTCTAGGGAGGGGCAGCATATTGGAAACCCAATTCACCTAGCAAATCTTTGGACAGACACAGCAAAAGCAACAGATTCATCAGAGTGTCTACCTTATTTTTTTGTATGTAGCCACTCCGCTGTCCTCGCATGGCCATGAAGTTCTTCCAGGTCACAAGAATAAGCTCTGGTGTCACAGCAGTGCCTGCAGCTCCAGTAGACCGTCTACAGACACCAGCACACAGCCACCCCTGTTCTTTGGACTCAGTTAACTGATGGAGCTAGAAGGTGGGGACCAGAGCAGGCCGGCTTCCAGGCCTTCTGCCTTCCCGTCTCCTGCCTCCACTCAGACACCCCCCAGCACACATTACGGACTCCTCTTCCCAGCTTCAAACCACTCTGACAGCAATAAAGGGAGTCAGTCAAACACTAGGAGCCTCCTGAAGTCATCCAGAGAGAAAATCACTCAAACCCGAATCGGAAGAAACTGATAGTTCAGACTCCCAACTTACAGCAAACACGTCAAGGCACATGTTAAATGGCACCATGCATAGATGTCCCACAAAATCCAGACCTTCTAGGACAAATGACCAAGTTTCCTCCACAAAAATATTAGAGAATGTAAATGCTTAATTGGATATATGCTAAACATTTTAGGTGACTTAATGGTATTATGGTTATGCTTTTTTTAAAAAAAAAGTCCTTTACTTGTTAAAAAATGTACAGAATATTTCCAGTTGAAAGTATGTGACATCTGAGAGTATCATCAAATTAACCACAGGTGGTATGAAGAGGTTAACAAGCTATGGCCCAAAGAAACTAGCCGTCATGAGCATTGCTGATGGTAGGCGACTGAGTCTATCAGATCATGTATAATTTCTGTTTTTGGTATGTTTGCAAAATATAATAAATATTTTTTAAATGAAAAACGTTTTTAGGATCTCTTGTTGCCTAAATAAGCAGTGATGGCTCTGGATCTCATGTATTTTACTTAATGAAATACATAAATTTTCTCCTCTAGAAATTTAGTTACCAAACATGGGCACAGTGGCACACTCCAGTAGTGCTGACAGCCCAAAATGCCGAAGCAGGAGGACTGCTTTTGTGAGTTGGAAACCAGCCTGGACCAGATGCTTGCACAAACTGGTGTGATGATAGACCCATGACACCCCTCAGATCTCTGGTTTTCAGGTTGTATTATAATCCAATGCCTTTTGCCAATTACCTTCCCAGTCTTTCTCCACTATCTGTCTCCCCACCTGCTTCTCATGCTTCTGCTCATGAGGGTTCCTCTGCTGAAGGCCTTTTCTAAGGCCACATCTAACCTCACCCTCTTCCTACGGTTCTCCCCAGTCAGCAGCATGTCACAATACTTGCCTCCACCCTGAGGACCAGGTCCTGTCCACCCCTGCATGTCCTCCAGGGCTCACTCACTAGCTGGAGTGCCCACCAACACTAAAAGCCCTTCTCCTGAATTTGCTCTTGTAACCCAATAAGCTTCTGTGAGGCAAATTTTGTGTTTTCTATGCTGAGCTCAGAAGTTTATACACAGCCAATAAATGTCGGTTAAAATGAATTCAATGAAAGATATAAAGCCCCAAGGCCAGGGGAGAACTGCTGGGATCTCATAGCTCAAACACCAATATCACCAAAATGTCAGCACAGGGGAGCAAAAGGCTCAGCTCATCACAGCCGAGTCATTTGTCAGGTTAAATCTGTACCCTGGGTGGCGAGGGCAGAGGTGAAACCTCTGCCAGGTCAGTGGCCTGCACAACTTCAGCCCATAGGAATTCTGTCCCTGACCTCAGCAAAAAACTGAAAATTGCCAAAGTGTGGGCCCTTTGACTCCCACGTCTGGTATTTCATTTCCTCCCTGGAAGCGTCTGAGAATATTTCTGTGGGTGCAGGTAAGGATGTCTTCTTACCAAGGCAATCACACCAAACATGTGAGCTGATCTGCACACATGTATGCACACATGCACGCACGCACGCATGCACACCTAGGTCTTGTAGCTTTTGTGCAAATGTATTTCCAGGTGAAACTTCACTCCGCCTTCAGTGTGAATTAACTAAGCCTTCAAGGCCAGAAGGAGATAGAGGACTTTGGGCATCCAGGACACAGGGTCCTGAGAATACAAAAGCCAGCTGAGGAAGAAGAGCTCAGAAAGGGAAGGTTCCCGCCAGGAAAGGTGAGTGCATGTTAAGTCGAGGGCAGACAGAATGGCTCAAATGAGGAAAGAAGCTACCAGGCTGGGTCAGAAGCAGGCACGGCCCATGGCAGGGCCTGGAGGGACTGCTAAGTCCCCTACCCCCCACCTCAGCGTTCGCTTGGCACATGATCACCTCTTTAAAGGGCTTGGCCTCTCCTGTTTTATAAAAGTCACCCTTGGGCTTGACAAGATAGCAGAAGCAAAAAGGGGAGTCAGGCAATTTTTCTGAGCTTGTTTTGGTGTCTACACCGCCACAGCAGGGACAGTCTGGGCCGCTGCAAACTAATTTTGGTTGCCCATTCAGGCCCTTCCTCACCTTTCACACACTGGCAAGGACACACTTGTGGGGGCACCCTGGGGCTGACCCTGGGCACTTTGCCTGTTCTCAGGGGACCTCAATTATCATCCTCTGGAGGAGGCAGACTGCTCCTTCATTTTATACCTGACAGCAATGAGATGCATTAAGTACACTCGGAGTAGACAAGTTCCTTGTCCAGAAAGATGTTGGCAGGTAGTGGTCCTGGATTCAGAAGCCAGGTCTGTCTTGCTGAGAAGTCCAGAGCCTGATACAACTGCCATGTCTCACCTGTGCCTTTTCCTTATGGAGATGAGGCTGCAGTTGGCTGCAGGAAATACACCTGGTCCTTGAATGGTCCATCAACTCTCACCAATAACAGTGATGCAGCTCCTACACCTCACCTGGTATAAAACCAAACATCGCAGATGTAATATATTAGGGATGGGGGAACTAGATTTGGCAAGCAGGAAGCTCACCCCAGGGAGATAGTGTGGAGTCTCTACAACTACTGCCAGGCCAGGATTTGATCTCTTTCCAGCTTTGTTCCTCTCTGGACCATGAGAAAATCCTGGCAGAAAATCCTTCTGGAAGTGATACCTTCCCTCCATGGATTCTGTGACTAGACAGTGTTTTTGCTTCTAAAATGTCCCATTTTTCTTCCTCCTGTAGCATTCCAGAGAGAACACTGAAATCATGTTCTAGTCTTAGACATAGCCACATCTGATGACAGATCAGGAAAGTGTTCTTCCTACCTTTTCTTTCCTACCTGGTGGCTCGGTTTTGACCTGCCCTGTTTTGGTCCTCCAGCTCTGTGTGACATTCTATCCCTCCCTGCTAAATGATGGAGCTGCAGGGACCTGGATTTGTTTCCTCTCTTCCTTTTCTCATGCTCAGAATTTCATTCTCTTGACTTGATCTTTCATTCTGTCTTTAATCATTTGTGCCCTTGCCTGGCCACTTCCTGTTCTTTCTTTTTTGCTCTTTGCAGACTTTTATGGCATCTGCTGAGTCTCCTGAATCCATTGTGTCCAGAGCTCATCCTGTGTGTACTTTCACAGGGGTTTTTTTTTCATTGTGTCTTCAACTTCTACACAGCAGTTCCAGGGATCCTGAGCATTATGGAATGTAGCTGCCTGGCCTCTTTATCCTTCCTTTTCTCAGGTAAATGTCCTCAGACTTTGAAACCTCTTCCTCTTCACATACCCAATGGTATATTAAAAAAATTTGAGAGGGCAATGCGATTCTCAGAGCCCCTTCTCCATTTCAGGTCATTCTCCCAGCAACCTCAGTGAGGAGGACTTGTTACAACCTCTGTTTCTCAGGTGGGAAATTGAAGTTCAAAGACTCCCCAAGTCCCCCTCCCCCCGGTGAGAGGCTTGGTAGGAAGCACAAAGCAGGTGCCTGCATGATAGAAGTATTGCTCCTGTCATTCCGTCAGTTGTCATTGTAGATACGTAAGATATGCTGTTCCCCTGTGAAGACTTTCTTGTAGCCATGTATGGATTTGTCAAACCAAATTCCCGAAAACTGTCCCATGTATTGACATTCCTGTGGGAGGAAGGGCCTGTTTCTCCACAAGCTCAGCAGAATTAGAAGGAAAGATTTCTGATCACCAGTGTTAGCCCCTCCTGAAATAGAAGGGTGGTATCTGCCCTCCATTAGCCCAAGTTCCTGGACTCCAGGTCTTCTCTTCATTATGGAAGGTAATAAGAGAAGATCACATGAGGCCAGAGCTCCGTGGTACACACTTCCACAGCCAAGACTCCCCTCCCCAGCCAGGGCGTCCCCTTGCTGATGGCTTAAGTTCTCGCTCCACCTTCTCACAGTATCAAAATCTGAAGATGTCTTCCCACCTGCTGCAGAGACCCTGCCTTTAGTAAACTGCTACAGATAGAATTCACCTTTTACTTCCTGAACAGTTTAAAGACTTTCTATCAGATCCATCACACCAGTTGTGGTTAAACTTACACCATGAACGTCTCTGAAAAGCTTGCCCTGCCTGCCTGCCAGCCCCCTTCCTTCCTCGTCTTGCACACTTCTCTTGAGTTCCTATACTCCTTGCAGTCTCATCCTGATTCTTGGCACTGAGCCTCTGGAACTTGTCAGTTTTAAACTCTCTGAAATTGACACCCTCCCTCTAGGTTTGGACAGACAGGATTCCATGGCTGGAATCTCCACATCTTTTAAGACAGGACTTTCATAGGTGTTGTACTCATCTGCTCAGCCATTCCCATAATCCTTAGCCAACAGCCACCAGCAATACCCAAGCTCCTCGGTCATCTCCCAGGGTAAGGCCCATGGGTGTCAGAGAGCTATTCTCACATGGCAAGTAAGCCCTGGCCTGAGACTCTTTCTGGACAGCCTGTCCTCTTCTCTGGATTTTGACACGGAAGTTGCAACATGGAGCATGCGGGAAGGAAGGCAGTGGTGGAAGAGCTCCCTAGCATGGGCAGCTGGTCTCAAGCCCTGCTAGGTTGGGGTCTGGCACTGTGGGTATGAGAGACAGGATGGTCCCTAAAGACGAGAGCCATGGTGACAAGGCAGCGGAGTCTGCAAGAAGAGCTCTAGAATCAGGCAGCAGAAAAGGAAATTAAATCACCTACCAATAATAACGTTGTTCAGCTATTCCCACCCCACCCTCTTTTTTACTTTTATGGTTTAATGTTTTTCAAACTTGAAATAATTAAAGATTGATGGAAGTTGCACAGATAAGACAAAAATGTCCCTATAGCCCTCACCCAAAGGTTGTCAGTACAACTATAGTACAAGATCAGAACAAGGAAAAATGGCACCGGGTCAGTTTGTATACAGATTTCTATGCCATTTTCTCACATGTGGGTCCATGTGGCCACCACAGCCTGTGACAAAGAACTGTCCCATTGCTACCAAGACCATAGCTACTCTTTTTATTGGGTGCTAACAGTGTTCTGGGTATAAGTTAAACACATCTTGTTTACTTGCTGTATCACTGGTGACTGCTAATTATGATTTGTCAACCTGACTGGAATAACAAAAGCCTAGTAAAGCACTCTTCTGAGGATGCCTGTGTCATGTGTCTGGAGATGACTGGAATGAAAAAAAGAACCCCACCCCCACCCCGGATTATGGGTAGCACTAAGAAATAGGCTTGTTGCCTGGATGGAATGAAAGGGAAGGGGAAGGAAAGAAGTCAGCTTGCATTTGAAAAGCTCCATTCTGTTTGAGTGGGTATGACGTCACCTGTGGACATCTACCTCTAGTCTTTTCAGCCTTTCAGTGCAGACGGAACACCAGCAACTCTCCGGGAAGCTTCCCAGCCTTCAGGTTCAGACCAGTGCTGCATCTGTGATCTGTCATGTTCTGTGGCTTCCAGCTCCTTAGACTGAAAAGCCACTATTTTTTTTCCTATTGCTTCTGTTCCTTTAGAGTATCCTAATGAATACAATACCCCACTGCATACGAACTGGAAATACTTTCATTTCACACATCAGAAGAAGCTCAAGATGGTCACATTTCTTACCCATGTCTCACTGTTAGTAAATAACAGAGAACACAAATTGGAGTCTTCATGTCTCCAGCACATAGTCCAGTACGCTGCACTGCTCCAGGGTGGGTCATGGGGCTCCTCTATCTAGACCTGTCGGCCCTAAGCTAAGTTGAATACATTCAAGAGAACATCATTCTTGCATCTGTCTTCTGTAACACCACCAATGAATCTGGAAACTCCTGGTTCCTGTTAATAAACATTTAGTGTAGAAAGTGGTTTGTTGCAGATAACAGAAGAACAATCTAATTTAAGTAGAAGATACGAGTAGCTACTCTAACCAAGAAAATAAATTTGATAGAGAACCAGATCAAGTAAGACCACTCCAGGATAGCAAAGAGGGGATCCAGGGAGACGTGAGAGCCAGAGACCTGCACAGAAGGAGGAGGAACCTGAGAGCCATGCAGCAGTGATTTTGGAATGGCACCATCACAAAACCTCTGAGGAGGGAGCAGGAGCACCTGGAAAGCCCTGCAGGAAGGGGCTATGTCTCTGCATTGCTCCTGGAAGTTTTGATTTCTTCTCCACACTTTAGCAATGATGCAGTCAGAACAACCTCTTGAGACATCTTTCTCAATTTCTGTCTCAACTACTCCACTCTGCAGAAGAACTTTCCACTTGCAGCAGAATTTGCTTCCAAGATACCAAAACAGTATGCTGTGTTCCACGCCTACTAATTCAGCCAGCCCAGCCTGAGAACCACTAACTGTGAGCCATTCCAGCATGCTGGAGCCAAAGGATGATTCTCCAAAAACAGTGAAAAGTAGAACTTGTTTTAACTCATCATTGACAGGTTTAGAGATTTATAGTATAGACTGAAGGAGTTTCATCCCACCATTCCCAGGCTATAACCTTCCATCCTTAGTTAGAATAATCACGATAAAACTATCCTTTGTGAAACACAACACCCTTAGTGAGTTACCACTCAGTGAGTCTCTTCTCCCTGGTGTGAGTCCTCTGCCAGGTAAACAGGTGGCCTCTGCTCTCTGGTTGGTTGTGTTCTTTGTTCTGTAACAATTTCCTTCAATTGTAAAATCAGTTCAGAATACAAGTGAGATGATCATGTGTATTTAGGAATAATCTCCAATATGTTTTCCTTTTCTATCTTTTCTTCACAGCATGATTTGTTTACCTTGGATATAAATTACTTGTAACACATAATACCTGATCACGACCCTGCTGTTGATGGGTTCAGTAAACCCCATCCTTCTCCCTGCAGGACTTGCTGTGTTTTTAAAGTCAACTGCATAATGTCTGAGGCTCTGGCAAGTTGACTGTGGTCAGGATCTCGGAGGCATCAGTCCGCCTGCTAGCAGAATGTCACTCATTTGGAAACGTTTTAAGGTAGTGGAGCAAGATGTCTGCAATTCAGCGAGATGGGGCTTTTGGAATTGGCTTGATGGGGCCATTCGTGCAGCCATTACTTACTCATAACTTTTCTACTTTTGTTTTATGGCTACCACATTTTACAGTTACATGTTAATCACATCTCCTACTTCGCCATCCACTAAGCTCAGCCTAGCCAGTGAAAAGTGTAAGTGCCTCTCAGCATGAAGCAAGGGTGCCTGAACCCTTAGCTGACAGCAGCTTGCAGACTTAGAAGTTTTTCCCTCCGTTATCCTGGAGAATGTGGGCTTGTTTGAGGTCAGGATGCAGGAAGTATCTGTGTTGGTCCAACCCACTGAGACCCCAGGGAGCTGTATTTCAACAGCAAGACAAATGTACAGTTCCTGCTCCTCCTTGCAAGTCCAGATGTGCGCATGCTGAAAAGGCAGCATGCTGAGAAGTGGTCGAGGTGAGCCCCAAGGGCAGCTGCTTTTCAGAGCTCGGCCTGTAATTTGGCACCAGTACCCTCGCCTGCCGTTTGTCTGGGATTGACATTGCCGCTTGGGGTGTGTTTGGATAGGCTGTAAATCTCTCCCTGCCTCTGATTTGATCCAACAAGCTGGCAGTGCACAGTAGGCTACCAGTAGGCTGGTTCCTCCGCAGGGTACCTCCAGCCGCCCTTCCGAGTGTGAATTATGGCCCCAGGGCATCCATCATTACTTGGTATTTTACATCTGGAATTCTCACCTGTGCTGAAGGGCAGACGGACTTCAGAGTACAGCAGACTTATTAGTTCATTCAGCTGTGATCCCAAAATTCCACAGAAAACAATGTCGAAACAGCTCTCAGATGTGAACTCCAGAGGTCTGGGAGACACTGGTGTTGGCAGGAAATGAAGCTTTGCTACCACCTCGCAAAGCAATTGGTAAACAAGTGGAAACTTCAAATTCCATGAGGATACAGCCTTGATGGAGTACATAGTTTAATTCACTACTGTGCTCTTGTTTCAAGTGATGACACCAAGATATTCCTGTCTCAAGACAAGAGTGTCTCCCTATAATCTAACATTTCTTAAGAGTTCTACTGCGCCCCTGACACCCTAAACTTCTCAGTTCTCATGCTAGCCAATGCAATAAGTTGTGGTCCACATTTTACTAAAGACTATGCTGAGGCTCCAAGAGGAAAAAAAAATAATGTGCCCAAGACCCTTCCCCCAGTTAATAACAGCATGGATGTTCAAACCATGCCTTCTCCTTTAAATACCTCTGACTGGGTGATTTAGTCAACAGATATCGTTTCTCATAGCTCTGAGGCTGAAAGTCCAAGATCAGGGTGCTCTGCAGTTCAGCTCCCAGGTGAGAGAGCTCTGCCCAGCTTGCAATAACTCCCTTCACACTGTATCCTCTCATAGCCTTTCCTACAGCACTGGAGGAGGGAAGGAGGAAGAGAGAGATCTGTTTCTCTTCTTATAAGGGATCTAATGACATCAATCAGAACCCAAACTTATGACCTCATTTAACCTTAATTACTTCCGTAAAGGCCTCATCCCCAAGTGCAGCCACCCTGAGGTAGGGTTTAGACATCTGAATGGGATGGAAAACATCCAGCAGCTAACAGCGGGCTACCAGTTCCCATTCCATGAGGGGTGCTGAGGTCACATAGGAAAAACCCCTGATAAGCAGCTCAGCGTGAAGTACACAGTTGTCTTCCTTGTACTGAGAGAGAACACCTGGCCGAAGACCGGGGTAATGAGCTGAGGGCTGGACTCAGGCCATGCACTCAATGAGGGGTAGAGGTCTGGCTGGAGAGAGAACATGTGGGTCACAAATTGTTCTGAGCTGTGTGTGGGCCGTGTCCAAGGCTCCCCGAGGGAAGACATGACTTGCGGATGGCAAAGATTCTCAAGGAAGAAAAATGGCCCCAAATCTCTCTTCTCCTTTCCCATTTATTTATTTATTTATTTATTATTTATGACTTTGCCTCTTTAGCTATTCAGATTAGGATTAGATGAATCCATAGTGCCCACACTACATCGTGTCTAATGTTCCAGGTTCTCAGTCCATCTACCACAAATTCTCCCCACCCCTTTCTGTCTGAATAGTGCCCATGTCAAAGAAGTCACCACCTCCTGTGCAGACCTGTTTGTTTTTTTTTTTTTTTTTTTGAAGATAGGAAAATACAACAAAACAAGACAGAACAAAGCCAATCGAGACAATGCAGTGAAATTGGTACAGAACTTCAGCGCAGGTTACCGGGATAACACTAATAGGTACCATAGGATATTTGTTATCTTCACAATAGTTGTCCATTCAATCAAGTATAGAAAAATCAAACCAAAAACAGAACATGATAAAACCTGTCAAAACAGAATACTGAATAGAGCAAAACAATTAATCAGAACAAAGCAAAACAGTGAAAACAATATTTGCCTTCAAAGAGAAGATAGAAGAAAATCCCCCATAGTTGCTATATTGCATACAGTCATCCTCCCAAGAGATGCTCAGACCGCTGGCCCCAGGTCAGCATAATCAATCCAACAATACAAGCATTTAGTTGCTTTATGTACCTTAGTTGCTATCACCTCTGGCAGTAGTTGCTATCACCTCTGGCTGTCCTCGACACCATCCAGATGCTAACGGATGGGGGGGAATGGAACGTTTGATTTTCAGCCGGGGCTCCAGTAGGTACATGAGAGACAATGACGTGTTCTCTCCTTGGCCTGCCCGCTGCTTGTGCCACTGATGCTTACCAGGAAGAAGGGCTCATTGCTTTCTTGCTCAGCCCCCCAAGTTCCAACATGGCAGGATCTCGGGAGACACTGACTTGTTCTTTCCCTGGTGCACCGCTGCTCACTTGTGCCACCGCTTCCCCATTTGTTTTTGAAAATTTTGGATTGACATGAACCATATCCCTCTGTAGGTAGGGCCAGCCCTTTAGAAAATACGGAAAACAAATTTCTCCCTGCTCAAATTTACAGATATCTTAACTGTTCTTCATGTCTGGTGTTTCCTTCCATATGTCAATCCTTAGGATGACCTAGTGACTTCCTAAGACACATTTCATTTCTACACCATCAGCTAATTCTAGTTAAACAAGTTTGCATTCACTGAAGTCCAGTCCTTATTAACTGTCTCCTACATTTCTTCCTGAGTCTTAAATCTACTGTTCATCCCCTCAAAGACGACCTAGTGGGCATTGTGTCTGTGCCAAGATCCCTCAAGGCACAAGGGATGCAGTTCTGAGTAACATGGACAGATTCTTCACCACACAGGGTGTCCAACAGAAAAGATAAGTAATAAACAGAATGCTAGATAAGAAATAACATGAAGTAATAACATTTTCTTCCACAGTCAACCTTTCACAGTCACTAAAGTCTAGTGAGCACTTACTTTGAACAAAGCAGTGGCTAATTATGGAACTAATAATCTAAAATTTTCAAAAATGGGTTTCACAGGGTTTTTTTTCTCTGATCCATGTGAAAACCTTATAAAGTAAATAAGGGCATTATTTTTCTTATTAAACCCATTTTGCAAACTGACAAAATGGAGACTTATTTTAGCAGCAACAGAACCATCGAATGTGTGGGAACTTGCAGCCCTCTGACACTCGTGCTCTGGTCACAGATCTGCACTGCTCAAATGCACAAGGCTGCTGATGCCTTTTCCTTGTTTCCAAGCTTCACTCAGCCATTAGCAATGTTGCTGGCTGGTTTTTAACGTATGGTACATTCAGATATTTATGTGATGTCTTTGGTGGGTTTGGAAAACATATCTCGCGTCCTGCTGTCGTCCTCGGCCTTGTAGGGAGGACCCTGCCTTACTGTGGGAAGGCAGGAAAAGGCTGGCCAGCAGCAAGAGACTCCATTACAGAGCAGGATCTGGTTTCCACATCAGGGACACAAACAAGGCCTCTGGGAGGTCATGGCCATTCAGTTAACAGCTGGGATTTGATGGTGGAAAGATGTGGCTGAATGCAGGCACAGAGCACGGTGCAAGGCAGTCAACAGCACAGCTGTGGGGGGATGATCCTACTGGACTGGGGTGTTGTGGGAGCTTTGGAGATCTGCAGAATGAGGTGTCTCCTGGCAATGGAGGAGGCAGTGTTTGGAAGTCTGCCAAATGAGGTGGCAAAAAAATTCTTCTCCTGCATGTCTGAGCACATTCCTGGCTGCTCAGACCTTGTTAAGACTCTCAGCTCTGCCTTCCTTGCTTGCTTACTCATGAAGAGACAACCCCCAAAAAAACGTATCCATCTGCTGTAGGATTCCTCATTTGCTGCAGCAAATCCATCTGCTGCAGGATTTCTCACAATTAGGGTTTGAAAACCCTACACAAAACTTGTTTTACTCATTCTCTAATCTTCTTTTTAATTATTCTACTGTGTGACCTTGTTATGCCATCTATGAACATAGCTATATATCATCAGTTCCTTGAGTATATAGGTAACATCCAGTTACCTAGACAGGAGCCACGCAGGAGGGCAGGGGGACTCCTGAGGTGGTGCAGGGCTCTGTCAGAGATGCCACATAGAATAGAAGGATGGCAAGAAGTGGGCTCCATGCAAGGGGCCACACAGAATAGGAGGAAACTAGCTTCACAAGGGAGGGTGAGACAGTTCTGTAGGATGGGAGAGAACAGAAGCTTTTCATTTTTCATGCCTCTTGGACACACAGTAGGTTGTTCTTTCCAAAACAGCCTGGTCACAGTAGCAGAGATTCAGGGCTCTGAGCTGTGGTAATATTATTATATGATGATGATGATGATTATCATTATTATTATTATTATGGCTTGGTGGCCTCTGAGTCAGTGTCTGTCATGCCCTAAGTTGCATCATGTTTTTCTATAGTGTCCACTGTGACTTGTCCTTAAAACAGTATAAAATAAAAATCAGGGCAGTACAAAACGAAGTATAAATGTGAGCCAGGGTGTGTAATTCAGACAGCCTTCAGTTTATTGTATGGCATTGGATTTTTTTCTTTGACTAGTTATGTGTGACTTTAGCCATGTAAGCCTACTTTCTGGTCTGTGGCATGACAGACAGGGCCCAGTGACCCACTCCCAAGGTACCCACGGGTTGGAAATACTGAGTTCCTATGAACAGACATGCAGGAAGGATGAGAAGGCTGCAGAATACTTGTAAAGAACTCTTAAAGAACACTAGATATTTCTAACTCTTGCTAATGGGCCTCCTTTTAGTACTGCACTTCTCGGCTTCTAATTCCACATGAGTTGTCCAAGGTGGCACCTGCCACAACATTAGGACGCAAAGCTTAGGATGTCAGCCATGCTGGTTACTCACCAAATTAATCTGGAACCCATCACATCATCCCACTTTGCTCTGCATTCCTTCATCTCTTCCTCATCTCATACATTCTCTGCCATTTACCTTGACGCCTGTCTCTGGCTCATAGTTGTCTGTTGTCCTCATAAACCTGGACGTCTTCTCTTTTCCTGCCTCTGGGCTCCCTGCTCCACCCACTGTGTTCAGCCTTGGATTGATTTTGTTTCTGTTGATCTAGCACATGCTCAGCTCAAACCCCGAGACTTATCCTTTACTGGCGCAATGCAGCCAACATCCATGCAAAAGGAATTCAACAATAGACTCCCAAAAGAATTATGCACACAAGGCAGGAGGGTCTTTCTGCCACATCTCTGAAGAGGAAAATCAATTCAACAAATATTTATTGGCACTTACTCTGTGCAAGGCATAGACTGTATATTAAAAAGAGAAATGGTATGGCCTTGAGGTGGTGGAAAAAATAAAAACATGGTTCAGCCAATTTGTAAACGTCTAAGTGAGTACAGGGAACAAGGTAGGCTCCATAAAGCACTTGTCCAATTTGACCAACATCTCTATTTATTCCACAGTAAGAATAATGACAGCTTAACAGATACGTCATCTCTTTGGACAGCAGTAGGACTTCTCTCCTAGGAGCCAAACAATGAGCCAAGCAAGAAGTGGCTCCGAGCCTAAGGGAACGAGCTGGGTGGGGAGAAGGCGAGCTGGGAGGAGGCAGGTAGGCAGGTGCCGCTGGAGCTGAGCTCCAAGGGAAGTGGCTTCTGAGACTGAAGCACCAAGGTCAAGTTAACTGGGAAAGCCTGTGCTGATTACTCCTCCTTGGCCACCTGTCCTCAAGAACCCTTGGCATCACATTTGATCACACATAGATTTCGTGTATTCTTTTTCCCTCACAGAAGAACCTGCTAGCCACTTTCTGGGCACATGAAACTGAGAGATCATTCCAGACTTCTTAGACTGCAATTTTCTGATAGAAACTAGCAATAGAAATGAAAAAAGGGCTAAGAAGAGGTTCTTGCTAGGACATCACACAGAGTTACAGAACTGCATCTGAGCCTTAAGTCCCTGATGCCATTCCCCAGAAAATGACACCCTACCCAACCTAGGTACCTGTCCTGGCCACTGGTTATTACCAGTGCTGGCTTACCAGGCCATCCGTGGGCAGCAGTGCTTACCAGCACCTTCTTCCAAAGGTTCCTTTCTCCAATAACTTCCATTAGGTGACCATGGCTTCTGCTCCTCAAAGCCATCGTGAACAGGGAGGTTTCTAGAATTTTTACTGCCTGAGACTAATGCAAGATTAAGAGCCCCTAAAGTGCAGGAACCAAGTTGAATATTTGAAATGCTCTGCACATTATGAAAGAAATACAAGCTCACTGTACAAAAATCAAAACCACAAGGAATCAGGCACAACCTCCCTTCATCCCTTCCCCAAAGACACCCCTATTAATTTTTAGACTTTTATTATGCATTAATGTTAATCAGGCTGTGGTTCAGTCCAATCTTCACTTTTAAAAGTCTCTCTCTAACTGCAGGTTAGAGAATACACTGAATGAACCAAGGATAAAAACAGGAAGTCCTCCCTAGCCAAGGTGAAAAATAAATGTGGCAGAGACCGGGTGGCAGCATAAGGGATGGAGCCAACTGGTCATAGTCAGTGTGTTTTGAGACAGTAGAACCAGTAAATAATTGCTGAGTGACTCACTGGGCCAATGTGTGGGGCCACCTTCCCGCCACTGCTCTCCTCTTTTGTCCACATTCTCCCTGGTGATGATGAGAAAACCAAAAACTTTAAAAATAGACCTGAGCTTCCCTTCACCTGCTGCTTAAACAGGGTCCCTGGCCAGCAGAACAGCACGGGACAAAAAGCACTCTTCACAGACACAGGGGAAGCACTGCCTCTTAACCTCCCACTTTTAAACGCTGAACACTTATTAGAAAGTTACTTTCCAGCGTACATGGATACTTGCTTCATGGTTTCCAACCCATGGGTGAAATTTGAAGATACCGTATGTTTGGGCAAAGAACTGACTCCCATCACCTTTCAATTGTCCCAGATTTACCCCTGGGATGCAAGCCTATTTTCAGATTTCTTTTCTTTCCTACTTGAATTGAAATTGCAGTGCCATCCTATACATAGCCAGGGAAGCGGCTGGCTGAAAATAGCTACTTAGAGAAACAGAGCAATTTGGAATAAGCAAAAATAGCTCTTTGCGGTAACTTGATGTCTCATTTTCGATATTGATTTCCGCGCCCGCTCGAGTGTGGTTTTCTGAAACTGTGTGTGCAGACAGGTGACAGCACTGCCCTTGTGTACTTCCTGATGCACAGCAGCAGTGGTTCTCTGGCCATGTGTGTTCAGAAGACTGAAATAGACCTGGGGAGCAGGCTTATTTTCTCATGGGGTCAGTGAACTTGTAGGTACAGGTCGAAAATCCCTAATGCAAAATGCTTGAGACCAGAGTGCTCAGCTCTTCTCGGATTGTGTCATCTTTGCATACACATAATGAGATAGTTTGGGGATGGGTTCAAATCTAAACATGAAATTTATTTATGTTCCACATATACCTTATACACATAGCCTTTCCAGTACACCTACATTATGACATATGAGGTCAGATGTAGAATTTTCCATTTGCGTAATATTAAGTGCTCAGAAAGTTTCCTATCCAGGGAAATTTTGTGCTTGGGTTTGGGATCAGGGATGCTCAGCCTGTACCATATTCACATGAAGGCCAGTGCTTGTCTCACCAGGTATTTCAGGTCCAACTGAGCAGCCCCTTCCCTGTGGAATGTGACTCTTACCATCAGTGCTGAGTTCCCTTCCTTTTCCTTGGTGCATTTCCCAGGTGACTTTTAGAAATTATCAGTATTACTTCAACCTAGCCATGCCTCAGATCCCTGAGCCTCTAGGGATGGAATCTGGGCACTTGCAACATGGGAAAGCTGTTGCAAGATCCTGGTGTGCTCCTGGTAAGTCCGGCGGCTTTGGGACCATCTTACATACTACTGAGACACGGGAGTACTGGGGTGCTCAAAGTGTACATGTCAGAAATCCCAGGCGTCCAGGAGCTCATCACCGGAAACCCCCCAGCTAAGACCCTTGAGAAGCACCTGCCAGCCTGTATGTCTCACTTGGAAATAACTGTGTCCACCATTTATAGGAAAAAGATATATATATCTTGGGGGGGGGTTGGTTATTTTGTTTCTTGTTTTTGTTTTGTTTTTGTTTTTCTTTTTTGAGAGAGTCTTACCATGTAGTACAAGCTGGCCTTGAATTCACTTTCGCAGCCCAGGCTGGCCTCAAACTCACGACAATCCTCCTGAATCAGCCTCACCCACATGCTGAAATTAGATGTGCACTGCCACACCCTGCAAGAGTATATTTTCTAAAGGCAAAATCAATAATCAATAGGACTGATGTATCTCAAAATAATTAAGCTGAGTCAAAGAAGCCAGACCAAAATCCAGAGCCTATAGCATGGTTCTATTTATAAAACTTATAAAAATGCAAGCTAATCTGTAGTGAAGGAAACTGATCATTGTTTGCTAGGGACAAAAAATGGGCAGGAGGGATAGGATATAAAAAGGCACAAGGAAATTTTTGAGGGAGATGAGTCCATCTGTTCGTTATCCTGATTGTGATGATGCTGTCACAGGTGTATACGTGTGTCGAGATTTATCAACTTGTACATTTCACGATGTGCAGTGCACCGTGTGCCAGGAGTTCCTCAAAGCGAGGATGGGTGGGGAAGATGCTGTGAAAGGGCTGGATGGAGGGATGATCCCCAAACTGCAGCAAAAGCGTTGTACTGCAATCATAGCTCATCTGCAGCATTACACCAGCCACATTCAGCCTACACTGCCATTACCTCATTTAATCCTCAGACAGCCCCAAGAGGAGAGGAGGAGTCAAGGCAATAAGCAGTCTCCTCATGTTCCCTCAGTGAGTAAGTGGTGCAGCTGGGGCAGACTGGCTTCGAAATGACTTCACAGCCCAAGCTCTTAAATCCAAAGAGGTACGGATTTATTTTCTGGCCCTACCACTAAATGGCCAAGTGACTGAGTTGGGAGGATCCATAGAAAAATATCATTTTGGAGGCCTGAACACTCCTTTTATAAGATTTTCCTGTTAGGAGATTACCAAATTGTTCCAAAAATTAGTCTTGGATTATACGATGGGTGATGCCACTTAATTATAGTGTAACAATTTCGATATAGGAGCCACTGCTGTGCTTGGAAATAAAAATGCACTTGGCCATTAGCTGTCTGTCCTTAAAGGGCGGGGGTTACTTGGGGGTCCTGGGCAGCCCAGCCCCTCTTGATGAGAATCCCTGGGGCCAGCTCTCTGGGACAGCCAGGGTGGCAGGCTGTCTACGAGGTTGGTGCAGCTGAGGCTGATTGCAGAGCCTGTAGACAGAAAGGCCAGCCCTGACAGAGGAGAAGGTGCCAGAATATTAGAGCCCTCACCCCCCATCAGCTCCCGTGCTCTCGCCCTGCCTGAGGAGGAGTGAGAGGCTTTTCTTCCTCTCTTTCTGGGTCACAGTTTGTGTCACCTACACCTCAGACATCTTCACATTTTCTCCAACCATCTGCTTTCCCCAGTTAGTGGGAAACAAATCCTCTAATACCCTCTCTGAGACTACCAAAGTGTCTTTAACTACACTAACGCAGCAACCATGGGGAAGAAACCTCAGTGTTCTAAAGACTGCACTTTCAGTTTCATCAGATGTAACAAAAATAATAATGAATTAGTTAAGTGACATCAGGCGAATCACCTAATCTCTCTGTACCTCAGTTTCTTCATCTGTAAAATGGAGAGCTTAAGAAAATAGTGCCTAACTCTGGTGTTGAGAAGACTAAGTGAAATAATACACTAACATGCTCAGAATGCAGGCTGATACTTCGTACACAACTCTTAGCTGTGGTTGGGTTGTTGTATTTTGCCATTTATGAAGAGTTTTAGAAGTTCATTTTGAACCCGTTTTACAACAGAGGAATCCAATGTTTAGGAAAGTTAAGCAGCTTGCTTATTTAGCGAGTGCACATTTAGAACACGATCCAGGCACCGCCCAAAAGATGAAAAAGTTCCCTCCCACTCTAGCACTTTCATTTTCTTTCCTTTTGTTTCTTTTCTTTGTGCTCTCCTCTCCTCCCTCTTCTTCCTCCCCACCCTCTTTCTTTTCGACATCAGTAATGATGTTTGTAATATCCTACCTGAAAGATCTCCAAATCTCTACCACTCTTGCACCATCAAGCGGAGACGGAGGAGGGGGAGTGTGGGCTGAGGTGGCCCTTGCTCCTCTGCCCTCTTGGCAAGAATTAGGTGAGGAGGGCAGAGGACCCCCAAACTCCTTCTAGTGAACTGTTCACTGTTTGCAAATCAGCTCGCAGCCAGTCACTCACCTGGGTTCCACCGCCTCCTAAAAAGGGGTTAATTTTCACATCCAAAAGTTATCTGCCATTGATGGTTGTGCAAACTTTTGCTGCTTTGAACTTCACAGTTCTTTGAAACTGGATGTAAAATGTCCCCAGAAATCTTGAGTCACCAGCAGTGCTGAAGGACACCAAGATGCTTGATTTAGGGGGCATCTGTGTGAACCAGACAAAAACCTGATATAGCAATGCCAAAGCTATAACTTCTGATTCTTCTTTATTTATTGTTAGAAAAATTCCAAACCTTACTGAACAACTCAGTGGTCTGGTTAAGAGGGACACTTTTCAGGGACAAAAAAAAATTAAACTGAGTTTGCCTTCAGAATTCAAAAAAGGAAAACAACTAGTGTTTGTTCATCATCAGTCCTTGCTTCTTTGTGCAGGAAGCAGGAAGCCACTTGAACTGATTTAAATAAGACAGTTATGAGACAAGCAGGGGCCGTCTAAAAACTTGGGTATTCATGGCCATCCCATGAGTGTCCCTAACAAAATTTATGTTGAAATGTAATGCTCATTATTTTTTAAATATTATTTTAAAGAGAATAAAAACAAGACAGAATAAAGCCAATCACAACCAAACAGGGTGACAGAGGACTTCAAAACAAAATAATAGGCAATCAACAATGGTTACCATAATGATTTTCGTCATCTTCAGAATAGTTGCCCATACCATCAGACACAGTAAAATCAAACAAAACAGAATAGAATAGAACCAATAAAAACACCATAATATATCTTGTTATCTTGGAAATAGCTGCCCATGCCATCAGATATAATAAAATCAAACAAGATAAAACAGAATAAAACCCAACCAAGCAAAACAATGAGAATGATACAGGATTTCAAAACAAGATAATAGACAGTTAACAATGGCCACCATCTTCAGAAGGAGAAGCCCCATAGATGCTGCATTGCGTATTGTTATCCTCTCAGCAGATGACCAGACTACTGGCTTTAGGGCTGCACAGTCAGTGAAACATTAAACACCACAAGCATTAGGCTGTATTTTACCTGGTTATCTATCATCACAGTCTGTGTTTCTCTGGACCATTATGAGGCACTAAGAGATGAGAGCAGGTAGGACTTTTAAGGGAGAGTTAGGCCAAGATTAGGCACTCATGAACCAATAGATTAACACGTTAATGTGTTATCTTGAGAGTAAGTTAGCTACAAAACCCAAAAGTTGGTTTGGTTAAGTTGTTTGCCATTAAACACCCTGCACCACTCATCAGCAAGGAGACCTTTATCTGATGTGTCCCCTTTACCTCCCAGCCTCCAAAAACATGTGCTGAATAAAAATTAATAAATGATCCAATATGTGGTGTTCAGTTTTAGCAACAGTAAATGATCTAAGACATATTCATATTTTTTTTTCTTAAGGATGATCTCTAAGTTGCACAAGCTTCAGGTCCCTCAAAAGCCAGCTCAATCCTGTACTCTGAGCCTCAGTTTCCTTTGCACACTGGCCCTACTGGAGTGTTGAAGGGACTGACACTGGCAAATTGCTACAGCATATTCCCACAGAACCTCACTTCCCAGAGTCTCTGCCTCCTCAGCTCAAATCCCCGATAGGAAGGACCACTGTAGATGCTGGTTAATCAGTACCTTAGCTGTGCCCTTCCAGTAACCTTCAAGAGTAGGTGGGAAAGGGGTCCTTTGGAATAAAGATGGTTTACTCTTTGAGAATTGCCTGTGAGCCTGGTACCCAGAAAAGGTAGCTGCTGATTGTGTTAACTACAGCAGAAAGCACGACAGAAAGACCCTGAAGAAAATGGCCAAATCGCTAAGCATGTTTGAGGTCCTGGCTTTGATACCCAGAACCATAATAAATGAACAAATAGTCAGTATATGAAATATAAAATATATATATTTTTAAAAGAAAAGGAAATCGATCAGGTCTTCAAATTGCTCTTCCTTCTCTTCTCCCTCTTTTCTTCTCTTTTCACAGTTCTTTGAAGATGACAGTGATCAGGGGCCAAAGAGCTGAGGAGCAGCAAGTCTAAAGAGATGGCAAGTAGCCAAGATGCAAGAAGTCACAATAACCAGGATGCAAGAAGCTGCAGTGGGCTGAGATGGGGAGCAGGGGCCCAATCTCAAAGGCAGCTGGCACCCTCAGGACATTGTTTACACAAGGGAACTGAGAAGAGAAGTAAATAAGTCTAATTGGAGCAGGGCTCTTGCTGACAGAGAAGCAAAAGGTGGAATTCAGAGGTGACAGATTGTAATTGGAAGTGTTCCTATGAGCTTGTGGGCCAACAGACAAGTGATAATAGGAGTATGCGTTTACATATGCACGTAGTGGATGAGTGTGTGCACACAAACATGGGACTCCAGCTCTGTCTGCTGAGATGGCCTAGAAAGCAATCATACCCAGAAGGAAGAAACATCCCCTGCTTGGTTTCTGAACATCATCTTCCACTAGAGGAACCAAGCTTCTTGGCTGATTTCAGGGGCAGGAAAAATACAAAACAAAGATGAAACACCTTGTTCTCGAAAAGTCTTTGACATTCTTTTTGTCAAAGGGTAATGTAGAGCCATCAAAAGTACACAGGAACCAGTTTGAATGAGTTCATTAGCCAAATGCAGGACAACTGGGCACCAAAATGTATAATACTAGTGGGATACAAGCCACTGTCCAAACTGATGTGAGTACATTGATGGGCAAGTAGAGGCATCTATTTCTTGATCATAAAATGTCAACAAATAAATGTAGAAGCAATGATGGGAATCGATTGCCACCACTTGGCAACTGTTGTAGGGATTGCGGGTAAAGACACAAGTGATTTTAAGGCTGGGCACAACATGGGCACAGCCCTAGAATATCCCTTGTCAGTCACTAAGAGGAAAATGCTAAGGTTACAGTAGAGAAGTCTGGCAGACACCTTGTCTAGAGAGATGATCAAGGTTCCTGTGCTAAGTGTGGCAAGCTCAAACCTGCATGTCCTGATGAGGTGCCCCGAGAAGAGCCCAGCCTCATTTCTGTGGTTTTCTTGTCAAAAGGCCTGGCCTGAGGAAACACTGGATGAGCGCATTGAGAGATCTGTCCTCTTTATAACTTGACGAGGCCAAGAAGGAGTGAGGAGCTCTTCCATACTGAAAAGGAATGCATAAACATGGCAGCCAAAGGCCACTTGTGATCCTGGACTGCCATTTGAATAAAGAAGATTAACGAATCAGTGCACAGCTTTGAGTAAGGTCTGTAAATCGAATGGTCCTATTGTATCTGTGTGATTTGCTGATCTGTAGGATTTCTGGTTGTTGTGCAGGGGAAGGTCCTTGATTTAGGGAAATACATGCTGCATTTAAGAATGGAGGTATAAATCCTATAATTTGTTCTCAAGTAGTTCAGAAAAGGAAAGATGCTAATGGATAGATGCATATAGAAAGAAGATAATAAAGCCAGGGAGGCGGAGCGTTGACCTTCGGGGAATGTGGATAAAGGGAAAACTGGAGTTCTTTGAACACTTCTTGCAACATTCCTGTAAGTTTGAAAGTACTTCAAAATAAATTATTAAAGTTCATTTGTTAAAAAAAAAAAAACTTCCTGAAATTGTTACCCATGCCCCCACATTTTCCCCTGGGAGAGAGCTCTCTCTTACAGCACAGCCTCTAACAAAGTTCCCTCCATCACCCACTTCAGTAGCCAAGTGCTTCCCCCTCTTCTGCTTACCTCTGCCAAACACCATAACCAAACAAAAGAAATGTTACAATCTCTCACGAAAATAAATGAGGAGTTGGGTCTGCTTTGATAAGACCCGTGGAAGTAACCCTTTGCTTATAATCACAAAAGCAAACAACTAGTCATGCTAAAAATATGAAGCATTTAAAATTTTAAAATTAAATGCTTCCGGCAAATTGTTTGATCAGGGCCAAGGTAAAAGCACTGTCTCAATCATTTTAATAATTTATTAATAATAAATATCGGTACTAAAGACCAGTATGGCTCATTTTTGGACACCAAACGTCCTAGGTTCAAATTCAGTTTCCTCCACTTTCTAGCTGTGTGACCTGGAGCAAATTATTCAGCCCTTCTGATCTTTGGTCTCCTAAGACATAGACTGCAGACAGTCTTAAACTGCTTTCTGTGTGTGGTTTAGTAAGATCTCATAAGCAAAGTACCCTGCTTTTGAGGGACCTCAGTCTACGTCTGTTCCCTTACTTTCTGTCAAACAGAGGGAGAAGCCTCCAGTTCCACCCACACCCCTGGGCCATGCTTTAACATATTTGTAACAAATACTGAGGCTTCGCTTGGGTCTCTCCTGGTCCCAACTCCTGTAGTCTCTAATTTATTTTCCTCAGCCTGGCTTTTTGTTGTCGTTGTTCCATCTTTATCAACAAGACATGCTTTAACCTCACAGTACAAAGTCCAGGCCACATCCTCATATGCCCAGATTTGTTCCTCTTCCTTCAAGACATGGCCTTTCACTTCTTGTGGCTTATAAGGTAGAGAAACAAGAGGAAAAATGTCTGTGTGTCTTAGCCTATCTGCAGTGAGGCGCAATACAGTGAGAAATTGGACTGAGATAAATTTTCTGGGAATTGAACTTAATAGCCAAAGCCAAATAAATCTCAGGGAGTGCACACATCACACAAGAGGGCACTGCTTTGGCCCTTGCCTCCTGGAAGTTGGTTTATCCAGGGAAGAGTGTGTCATCTTTTACAAGCCAGGGGGATGTCGGCCAGCAGGTTCCTGTTCTTGCCTCCCATCATTTTCACATCCGGTAGGGCGCATTACTTGTTTCTCATAAGCCAGGGTTTCAGATCAAACCCCACCATTATCCCGCAGTTAATCTTTCACTATCATCCTGTTGACACCGCAGGGAAAGGGAGAAGAATGGATCTCTGGAGCTTCTGACTCCCACACAAATTGCTTCAAACCCAAGGAGGGAACAGAAAAGAAAAGACAGTGGAGATAAATGGCTTAAAGGTCACTGATTCTACCAGCTCCAACTGAGCAAATCTGTTCCAAATATGTTCCTTAAAGATCCCCTAACACTTAAAGTATTCTTTCAGAAGACAGACTATGAAACAGTACTCACTGCTTTAGGGGAAGCTGTTTTTCTTTTTTCTTGTTAGCAGAGAAATTCATAATAGAAATCTTAGTACATACAGACAAGCCAGAAATAGGAAAGAGGGAAGGAAAGAAAACCATCTGTAACCCCACTGACATGTATATTCTCTTTTTCCAAATAAGGCCCTGTACATGAACTTTTTCAACCTGTACTTTTCATTTAAGAAAGGATCATGAAGCACAGCCCCTTGCACTAAGAAAACTTTCACACTGTCCTTTTTGATGGTTGTGTTGTCCATAGGACCATGGTTTATTTAACTGTATCACCGATGGTGAGCAGTTAGGTTGTTCCCACATTGTACCACATAGATAATGAGGGTGCAATGAATGTTTTATGGCTCAATCTTCACCTGCATCCATGATCGTTTCCTTAGGGCAAGTTCCCATATATAAAGTTAATGTAGTGAAAGTATGCACATTTTTAATGTTTTTTGCCTAAAATTGCCAGTTTTATTGCCAGAGAAGTTTTATCAATGAAGTAATACAGCCTTACATTCAGTGGATCATAGCCGCCATGTTCTGCCATTATCTTGTTTATCCCACTATGAAATTAATGGTGTGTAATTTACTCACAAAATTCTGAAAGATAGGATTAGAAGCTGTGAGGAAGCTGAAAGAAGAATGAAGGGTCCACAGTTCTGAAAGTTTTATTGCCATCTGCTTAGAAGGGTCAATAAAACACAGACTATTATGGCTGAGCCCCTGAAATCCTAGCTGCTGAGGAGGATGGGGCACAAGGACTGCAAGTTCACGGCCAGCCTGGGCAATTTAGCAAAACTCTGTCTCAAAATAAAAATAAAAAGGATTTTAAAGAACTGGTGATATAGCTCAGTGCCTCCTGGGTTCAATCCCTGGTACCTAAACAAAAGAATCACAGCCTGTTGCTGTGATTCCTGTCCACAACTAAAGTTCTCAAAAAACAGGACTTAAATATAAAAATGTGTTTTCCATTTTTTTCTGTTTATAGAATTTTACCAGTTCAATCTAGATTTGAAAAGAAAAAGACAAAGAAAGAAAGAGAGAAGAAAGAAAGAGAGAAGAAAGGAAAGAAAGAAAGAAAGAAAGAAAGAAAGAAAGAAAGAAGAAAGGAAGGGAAGAAAGGAGGGAGGGAGGGAAGGAGGAAGGAAGGAAGGAAGGAAGGAAGGAAGGAAGGAAGGAAGGAAGGAAGAAAAGAAAGGAAACAGAGACACAATCATAAAAGAGTTGCACCAACCCCATCAACCAGAGGTTAACACCATAAACATGTTGGTGGATTCCTCTTCGTTCTTCCCTGGCGCTTACACTGAGTTCGTGTAAATGAGATGATACGGTCTTCGCAGTCTGATTCTTCACATTTCTTCCTACGTGGAAGGTTTTCCCACCCTAACCTACTCAGGACACTGCCTCATTTGACTCTCATGCTTCCAGGAGTACACAAACCATGTGACATCTGGTCAGGAAAAGCCACGCACCTCTGGTAAGGCTTTGACTACCGGCTCCAGCGCTGGGCTCCTAAACACTCTTAGAAGTGTCTCCCGCTAAAACAATCTATAAGCCATTAGCCGGGGCTATATTAAATCTAGAGGGTTCAACCCTAAGTCCACGGCTCTTACTCAGGGTCGATATAATAAACGACTGTCTAAAGAATGTTTCTGCATCTTCTGCAAAATCTTTGAAGAGAATGTCTATTATGTGCCCCTCTGTCCCTTTTATTGAGATTCTTATGATAAATTTTAACTCACATGAACTGTCAGGGAAAAGTTTGGCTCTTCTGACAAATGGCTATACTTTCTTTTATCCAATAACTCATCACATTTTGCCTTTCACTTTAGCTCAGTTTAATGTGCAATTGCAATAACTATCTTCTGCTAAGTTTCTGGTTTAATCATTTCCTCCCTTCATCCATATAATTTCAAATACTTTATCTTTAATCTCACTGTCCTGGAGCCTATATTTTTAATTGTCAGTCATCTCAAGTCTGTTTGGAAGTTAATAGGAATAGAAATAATAAATAAATAATCATCTTGGCCCCCCAGGTCATCTCATTTAGAGTCATGCCTGCCTTACTAATTAATAATCGCCTTCATTAACCCTAGATTCTCTCCTGGTACTTCCAGGCAACTGCATCCAGAGATCCATTATAAGATGCACTGGGAACATTAAGCCTGAAAGTGAGGGAAGGAGCTTTCTTAGAGATGAATTGTCTTGTGCTGGTGTCGTTTAGTCATTATCCTTCTAAATGAAGTCCTGGAATCTCCCTGGCCAAATGCACCCTTCGCTGATGTAAGAGTGGGATATTTCCCTGTGAGAATGGCAGTCACTCTGCTCTCATAGTGGCAAATAAAGGGGTCTTGGCCAGTGGGGCTTCCTTCTTCTTGAAACAATCTGCCACTCAACATTTCCTTTCTTAACCCCACCATGGACCTTCCTAGGTGTGTAGGGGTAGATTAGAGGGATATTAAAAACCCAGGACAAAACATAGATGACTAACATTGTAAAATCATCACACGCGCGTCCTTAGCTCATGATTGTAATGCTGATCTGTAACTGTAAGATCATGGTGTGCTTATTTGTGTGCCACATGCTTAAAAATGTTACTCATGCTGCAAACTTAAGAAATCTCCAGCTGACTTGTCTCCTTCCCAGAATCAAAGTGTAAGCCCACACCAATCAACAAAGCAGTTTGCCTCTGTAAGTATGAGCACATCTTACTCACTAGGGGCCTCCCTTACAGTTCACTCAATTGTGAAGATAGCTCTTTTGCTTCTTTTGCCTTTACCACACTTTAAATAAGCTTTCTCTTTGCGCTATACCACTCTTGACTCCTCTCATGTCTCCACTTCTCCCCCATTTCTCACTAAGAGCTCTACTTCTCTGTTACTTGCCAGAGTGAGAGCAAGGACCCAGAGAGGCAGAGGGTCATTATGGGGGACTCCTAACCTCCCCTTCTCAGGTGCTCCCCACCAAATTCAACAAGCGCATCTTTCCTCACTTTGATATTTGTCCCCCTGGGACTATCTCTGCCTCTTAAATCACCCCCGCCCACTAGGGTCCACTCATGAAGTATCAGATCAAATCAAAGGCCACAGTTCTTCATTGCTCCTGACTTTTCAGCTCCTTGACTTGAAGCTGGGCTCCATGACTTGCTTTGGTCAATAGAATGGGACAGAAGTAACAGTGTACCAGCCACAAGCCTAAACCTAAAGAGGACTGGTGAGCTTTCACCTGCTTGGCTCCCTTATGTTTCTTCCAAAACGATGGGCACAACTTCTGGAGACCTTCAGCTCCTTCATCCCCGGGCCAACCAAAGAAGAACATCCCCAGTGGGATTATAGCCTCATGAGTGAAGCAAACCCTCAAGTTGCATGAGGTGTGGGGATTTCTTATGCAGCAGAAGTGACTGATACACTCCATAACAGCCATCCTTGAAGATCAGGTTCCAGTTCTTGTCTCTCTCATTTTGTCCTTGATTCTTCAGGCCATTCAGCTTACTCCCAGGTCACCTACAAAGTAGACTTTATTTATATCACAATCTTAGTGGCCCTATCTCAGGGTAGATAGAGTTCAGGGCTTGCGACTAAGAACTAGTTGGTAAATAGATTATGTATTCCCTTGATTCCTGGAATGTGGGTCTTGATACTAAAAATAGTCAACACTTACTGAGCATATGCTCACAACCTGCTAGACCCCCATACCAAGTGTCTACATGTGCTGTAAGGCACTCCCCAGAATTGTATGGCAGGTATTATTATTATCTTTGCAGCACACACATTCAAGGAGATTGATGTCTGATATAAGATTTATCCAAGTCTCACAGCCCCACAGAGGAGAACTGAATCCCAATCATGTCCAATTCTGGGGGCCATACAATGCTGCCACTCTTCAGTTTAGCCCAACTATAGGAATCACTCTGTTTGGTAGACAAAGTGATTCTAGTCATGGCTGGACTCTCACCCCATCCCTAACGCAAGCTCAGAAGTCCATCATGGATGCCTAGCAGCAGCCATCTTTGCCATTGCACCGTCTCATTAAAGGTGGATTCTTAGACAGAAATTGCTGCAGAAATTGGCAGGGCCCTGTCTGTGTCGTGTTGAGCAATAGTGAAGCCTGGGGAACCATTCTGTGACTGAGGGAGCTGGAGAATTCAGAGAAAAAAGAGCAATGGGATAATCAGGCCAGCTTTCCAGAAGTTTCTGGGAGAATCTTTGTGCAGCTGTGGGAGGTCTGGACCATGCTGCTTCTCCAGGGTACACTCTGAGCTCCCTTCTGCTGCCGAAAATCACTGAAGCGCAGTAGGGCAGCACTAGATGTTGCCCCAGGGAACTTTGGTTCCAAATCCCTCATTTTACAGATGGAGAAACTGGAGCCCATTTCTTTACATAGTGGTGTCTCACTCCCAGCTTTCTAGAAGTAGGAGCAAGAGTTATAGTCATGGGGCAGCACATTGGTCCCTGCTATAGTTTAGGTGCTAAATGTCCCTCGAAGGCCAAAGTGTTGAAGATTTGGTTCCCCTGGTAGAACACCTGGAAGATGGGGGGAGCTTTATGGGGAGGGAGCTAATGGGGAGTCCTTAGGTCACTGAGGGTGACCTTTATAGGGAACATGAGACCCTAATTCACTCAAGTGAGGCATGACTGTGCCAGACTACTTTGAACCAGCCACCACCATGCTGAAAGGTGTGTGATTGAAAGTGACACATTCACCTTTGAATGCCTTTGTGGAGCTTTTGTTTAACCAGGTGAATGTCTATGTCATGAAAACAGTCTTCTTCTTGGCTTCTCCATCCACAAGTCCCAAGGATAGAGGACTTTTTTCCTCTCAGAGGCTCTCAGAAGGAGCCGATGTTTCTGAGCAGCCCTGTGCCAATGTCACCCCACAGAGAAGGCACCTCTTGCCTCTGTTGATTTTCCACACCTTATGAGCATCTCCCCACCTCCCACAAAGCCCTCCCTGTGAGCAGCGGTGCTCACTTCTTACAAGGTTCGCTTCTGAGGGTGGAAACCAAAGGCGGATCCCAGTTCTGGTTGACAATGCTTGTTCATCATTTATTTAGTCCCCGGGAACAAAGAAAAGGATCAGTCTGGTCACACCCTACACCTGACATCCAACCCTCTACAACAGCGAAAAGCCCTGGATCCCGCTCAAAGAGGGAGGACCAAAGTCCACTCAGTAATGGCCCAGAGGCCATTGTCCCGCTGTGTGCAGCAAGGACTGTGTGTCCTTGCTGCCCTTGGACAAGTCTGTTGGAGGTGACAGCCCTCACAGCTCTCCATCCATTGCTTTGAAGCCACCGTGTACCTTTCTCACCCCTCCTCTGATAGGTGTAAATTGGTTCACAAATCCTGCAATTCGTTTAGCTCATGCTCTACTGAGTTTCCTCGGCGATTTTCTGGTTTATTGCCCGTTGCCTGGTTGCTAAGATTCCTTGTAAATTGCATTGACCTCTGCTCTGTTCTGCCATTTGTTTAGGCTCAGCGTGAAAGCTGTCGCCCCAGCATTTGCCATGTGCCCACTGTGAATTGCTCCTAAGAAACAGTGCTGCTCCAAGCAGGCCAGCCACCTGAATGGCAAAGAGGCAGCACAGTGACACCAAACCCAAGGGCACAGAGCTAATTTATGCCACCAGACAGAACTCATCTTTCTCTCCTGTCTCGTTCCACAGAAGAAATCAATATATTGAAGTTGGTGCTCTTGAAATGCTTCTTGATGCCATCATCCCCATGCAGATGACTCAGAGACAGGCAGGTGGTCCTTGATGGGCACCACAGAGGCAGACAAGGGAAGAGGATAAAAGTGCAGGCTGCCAGGTGACTAGGTTCTAACGAAATCTTGGCTACTCCTGGCCATATGACCTTGGATGAGTTACATTCTCCGTGGTTTAATTACTCTTCTGTAAAATATAAATAAGACAAACGTCTCCAGCACTGGATTTTTATGAGATTAAAATGAGATGATAATAGGTTACACATACTCCCTGGCACTGGCATATAGTAAGGGACTCAGTCAATGTAAACTATGATCATTGTTATCACCAACATCATCATTGTCCCAAATCAGCTAGCCAAAGCCAGTGGGCAGCATCCGTCTCATCTCCTACCCTGGTCGTGTGTCCCCACGCTGCAGCCCTGCTGTTCTGAGCATCCCTGGGTTAGTGCCCCCTTTTAGTTCCAGCCCTACTCTTCTGGCCTCTCTGTTAGCACAGAGGCTTCATACTTCCTGTGGTTTATATCTACGTCTCATAAGAGCCTCATGTTTTCAAAGGTGAGGCTTTTGGAAGAAGACTGGATTATAAGGCCAGATAGCTGACTTACTGTTAGGAGTTTGAGTCTGGTAGGAAGAGGAGGGTCACTGGAGGTGTGGCCTGGAAGAGTTTATCTCTCTCCCTGATCTTCCCTTCCCTCTGCTTTCTGTGCACTATACCATGAGCAGCGCTCCTCTGCCATGGCCCTCTGCCATGTCATCCTGCCTTGGAACTGACCAACCATGCAAGGACTAAAATTTCCAAAGTGTGAACCGAACCAAGCCTTCCTCCTTAAAATTGTACATGTTGGGTATTATCTCCCAGTAATAAGGAAAGTAACTAAGACAAAACCCTTGTACTCTTTAATTGGGAAAAGTAAGTCAGTTGTCATAACGAAAGAAGGGCCTACCTCTTCAAGGCAGAATTATAAATTACACCTCACATTTCTATAGATGCCATAGAGGTATGTAATTGTAGGTTATGGTTATGTTACACAAAACCCTTGAACCTTTATGCAGATAAAACCTTTCTCTAAGTCCCTGTTGAAAAGCTAACATGCATTCTCCTGGCACAGGCCACATCTAAATGTTCTTAGCAGCCACCAGCATCCAACACCTGATGGAACTGTTCTTACAACTGACCTTCCCTTCAGCTGCCTTTCTAAAAGAAAGTGGCAGGCCCTGGGGCTCAAAACCACTTTGTGGAGCTCTTCTCAGGAGCTCAGAGGTAGAGGAAACCGGAGAAGTCACCAATGACCCCTGCTCCTACCCAGCCCAGCAAAGGACTGTTACAATCTAAATATGAAGCATCCCCAAGACTCATGTGGAGGGGACACTAACTCATCAAGGAGTTAGTCCACTGATGAGTTCATTAGTGTGGAGTGGGCTGTTAAGAGGCGGACCTGGCTAGAGGAAGTGCACCCCCAGGGCATGCCTCTGAAGAACAGATCTCTCCTTGGGCGCTTCGTCTTCTCTCTCTGCTTCCTGGCTACCATGAGATGATCAGTTTTCCTCATCACACCATTTCTGCCCTGGACCCTGCTGAGCATGGGCTGAAACCTCTGCAGCTGTGAGCCAAAACAAACCTTTCTGCTTTTAAATTCTCTATGTCGGCTATTTTGTCACAGCAATAAAGAGATGAGTAATACAGATCCGAACCCTGGATCCTGAGGCTCTCTTTAAGGGGAAAGCTTGCTCTGTTATGGGGCTCAGATACTAGGAAGCCAGTTGGTGAGTTAAACTAAAAGTGATCTCTTCTAGTGTCTCTACTGTCACTCTGTTCATTCTTGCCTCTTTGCTAAGAAAGGGAATGTTCATGAAGCCCTCCTCAACACAACAGGATTTTCAGACATCACAGGCCACCCCTCCCTCTCTCTTTGTCCTCCTCCTCCTTGAGTGAAACATCCTACATTTCTTAAACAATCCAGATCATTCCCCAACTCTTAGCCATCCCAGTGTTTCCTTCTGATCACTCTCTGGTCTGTTTATCTGCCCTGAGAACATGGAGCCAGATGAGGAAGGCCTTTACCTAGACATCCAGCCTAGGCACCCACTTTCGGTAAGGTGATAGCACAGTGTAACCTGTAACCCAAAACTGCATCCTGTAACCCAAAACTGCACGGCTTTGGGTAGCTCTGAAAACCAGTTTCCCTCAGATCTTTTACTTTGGGGACTGATGTTAAACTGTGGCTCTCTGAACCTACACTTGCAAACTGATCTTTTGAAGTGGAACTTTACGTTTTTTCCTTGTAGCCCTTGGATTAGTCTCTCCATTTCCTCTGGGAAGGAGGGAACAGGCTAAGAAGGCATAGAATCTACCACTCCAGCACTCAAGGCAGCTCAGCTCTTCACGGGGACCCTGTTACAGTTCCTTCTTTCATCAGCATCTATTGTGATAGTGTGTGTACAGCAGACACTCAGTAATAGCTGAATATGGACATGAACTGCTACATCATAACCTAAATCGCAAGTTCAAATGTAGGATACATGTAAATACTCTTTAAATATCATTAAGTACCATGCAGATGTCAATTATTGTTAATATTGGTATCATTACTAAGCATATTAAAGGCAAAAGCCATGTGAATTTTCTCTGTCTCCGCAGTTTGATGCCTTTTACACAGAAGGGGCTCCAGGAGTGTTGGCTGGACACAATAGAAAAGTTTGCACAGTATCTTAGAGACGGACTTAGAAGAAAAGTGCAAAGTTGAGGTGGGAGCCTCTAGCTAGTGGCAGGAGACGGCATAGAACAGCAAGGACAGGGAGGAGATCTCTAAAGACCAGGGTCTGGGGCCACCCCGGGCTGGAGGCCTGCACTGGGCTCCTAGGCTGCGTCAGCCAGCGATCAGTAGTTAAGTCTTCCTCCATAGCTAAGTTGTTTACGAGCAGCAAACATAATAATAGCAACCTGTCGTAAGACTGTGGCTGACCAGGAGTGGCTGACCTAGTCCCATGTCTTAATTACTTTTCTCGTTGCTGAGACAAAATACCCAACACTCAAAGTAAAAGGAGGAAAGGTTTATTTAGAACGCAGTTTGTGGGGTTTTCAGTCCACAACCAGCTGGCTACATGGTAGGGTGGCACATGGCGGAGGCGCAACACAGAAGAACATCAATTCCAGGCAAGCGGAAGACAGCAAAAACAAGCAAGGAAGGAAACGAGCCTCTTTCTGCCTCTTACGTTGTATCCAGGCCACCAGGAACAGGGTAGTACAAACCAATCAGTGTACTGATTTAGTAATCACCCATCATTAATCTCAGCCCCTTTAATCCTAGCACTGCATCATGAATCAATCACACATTCTAGATTCAGCCACCTCTGCAAAGCCCCACCTATGACTGCATGAGGCTGTGGGAGAACATCTAGACACAGGCCATAACATCTCAGCCGGGCTCACTCTTGCATCTGCCGGTCAGATGAGGTTGCAGCTTGAGGCCCCGCACATGCACAGGCAGTAGTTGACCGGCTGCAGGCTTCGAGGGTGGAGTGACAAGGCCTTATATCTCTCACCACCAGTAAGCCAGACCCTGCTTATTGACGTGGCAGCTCAGCAGGCTTCCAAGAGAAAAGGCAAAGAGTCCAAGAGGCATCATGAGACGTTGGCTTAAAAGGGGCACATTATCACTTCCACTGCATCCTGTCAGCAAAAGCAAATGACAAATGTAGCCTAGATTAAAGGGACAGGGAAAAAGACCCTCCATCTCCTCATACAAGGATCTTGCAAAAGGCAAAGATCCAGCAAGAAATGAAGACATAGAATTGTTTTAATAATAAATATACCCTGTCTTTACCTTCATCCCATTTCCCTCTCTTCTTTCCTCCTTCCTTCTCTACCTTCCTGCCTGGCATCTCTCCTTCTGTCAGTCCATCCTTCCATCTAACACATACAGATTTTCTGCTACAGGTTTGGACTATGCCAGGTGCAGGGGTCATTGCTGGGAAAAGTAGATGTTAGGGACATGAGCTCTTGACTTTGGAACGAGCTTCAAGTAGAAGAGTGCTGCCATCCATTTGATTGGGAGGAGGACTGACTGTAGCCAGAGAGGTTTCCCTGGGTATCTGTGTCTGGCTATGACAACAGCAAGATGATCTTTGTGCAGATGTCATCAGCGCTCATTTGCTTTTGTGACCATGCTGTACTCTGACGCCCAGCATTTCCACTGCCAGTGACAGAACCCGAAATGATGTGCAAACCCCATCTATCACAGTGCCCATTGCCATATCCTTCTGGCTCTGGCAAGGACATGACAGCCTGATAGGCCCCTTGAGGATACAAAGAGCCCAGCAGCTTTCATCAACCGCAGACATGTCCTAGAGTGACTTGGGACCCCTGGTGGGGGCATCCCAGGATAGAGCCCCAGGCAGAGCTCTTGGCAAGGCATGTTATAGCTCAGTTTTATGAGCTCTTAAATCTTAGCATTTTCTAAAATGAGGGAGCCCAGCAGGAAGATTAAGCACAACCAGGCCCTTTAAATCATCAGCATCAGCCTTCCTGGAGGCTAGATTTCTTTTAGGCCCTGACATAATCTCTGTGTCAAAGACCCATGGAAATATGCATTCCTTAAGAGCTTTAGATCCTTGCCAAGTTCTGAACTGACTAGCTGTGTGACCTTGAGTGGGTGACTCAGTGTCTCTGTACCCCAGTTCCCTCCTTCATGCATGTGGTTATAAGTGCTCGAAAAAGAAAATCTCAGGGAGTTTGAGAGCCCACATATAGGACCCAATGACCATGAGGGTTATTGATGGATTCTAGCTCCAGGAAGCAACCCTTTCCCAACCTCAGCCCCAACAACCCGCAACTGCAGAAGTTCCAGGGTTGATATCTCTACAGGAGCCCTTAACTTGTCAATCAGCCAGTCAGAAGTAGATGCCTTAGATCAGTCCAGACAACCCAGACCTGCGAACATTGTGCAATCCCTCAAGGATGCCCCGAGCCCAGGATATAGGTGACCCTCAGCTGTCCTAATGTCCCTCACTTGCTGTGTGCTCCAGACAAGTTACTTACCTTCCATGCACCTCTTACAAGTATCACAATGCTCTTAGGGACTTTGATGAAATAAATGGCACATCAGGTGTGAAAATCCCCTCAAGACAGTAAATTTCTGTGTGATATATTTACTTGTTCCACAACAAGCACCAAATATCCAGCACTCTGCTGGCCAAGATAGTAGAAGAGTAAAGCACCATCCCTGCTCACCAGGAAGGGAAGAGGAGCACGTTAACATGGTCCTGCATAGGGCCAGAGCCCCAGAGAGCCTGGAGGAGATGTAACAGGGTGCCTGAGCACCCAGGAGGCTCCGTGGATGACACCCCAGCAGGTACTAAAGGAGGCAGCAAGCCAAAAGGGGGTGGGGAGGAGTGAACTGCAACTGAAAAAGAGAAGCAAGACAAGATGGCTGTGATGGGCAACAGCAAGCTGTCTGCTGGGGCCTGAGGCCTCTTCCAGAGCACTCAGAATGGAGAAGATGATAAAGGTCAGTCCACGGAAAACCAGATAGGCCCTGTAGAGAGGACGGGGCTCAAACCAGAGGGCGGAGGTGGCAACACTTGACATCAGCAGCACCATCAGCCATGCTGCAGCCCCTGCTAGAGCTGGAGCTCTTTGGAGAGAGCCAAGCACAGAGCTCTGTGCTCTAACCCACGCTTAGGGGTCCTACCCAGAGCCCACTCAGCTTCTCCCACGCACCCGTTCTGGAAGGCAGAGCTGAGCATTACTGTATTTGTGTTTTGCAAGTGAGGTGATGTTGCTTGGCATCAAGGCCACCTCATAAATCTAAAGCAGAGCTGGTTCCGGAGCCCTGCCCCTCACCCTAGATGGGCAGCCTTATAAAAGGCAGACTCCCCAGTCTGTCTTCCAGGAGCCCCCCAGAAGTTTTTCTCCTTAAGTGCCCAACACAGGCTTCTCCCCCTGAATCCAAGCACTCCCATCCCCAGCTTACCTTTTTCCTTCCCCAAACTGGCCCCACCTAATTCACATTCCCCCTTCCCTGGGCCTAGCATGGAGCCTGCCAGTAAACATGGTCCCCAGAGGGGGTATTTTGAAATTTTCTTCATTAGGGTCCTAATGTGGGAAATTAAAACTATGAGCTTGAAGCTTTCCAGGGCAGCAAATAATATTTACAGGCATACTGTTTTAGAAGCTCAAATATTTATAATACAGTTGACTCCGTGATGTTGCCTGTTGTCTGAGCTTCTGAGGCTGCAGCAGCTGCATTATGAATGGGATTAGTCATTAAAATGCTTTCAAAGCCATTTGTGATGCGAGGTAGAGGGGCAGCGAGGGGAACTCAGGGAGGACAGTGTGTGCCCATGTGGGAACCACTGCCCAGAACTGAGTGAGCCAGGATTCCTCCACAGGGACATCCATTCTTCCCACAGCTTCCCTGGTTTGAGGAAAGTGCCACTCCATGTTCTGCATTGGATCCTAGGTTTCCCATCACAGCCCCAACCTCTATCACAAGATATGCTTATGACCACTTTCTTATAGATTCTCACCCAAAGAGCTAATTCCTGGAAAGGCAAGACAGTCCTTTTCCTCTAAACAGCTATTTACCCAGAGCCCAGAACAGTGTATGATAAAAGGTAGAAACTGGACACACCATTGCTGGACAGACAACCTGCCCCCAAATTCATCTTTTGCTGTAAGAGCCATTATGCATCCATCAACGAGGATTCTTCTCAATCTATTTTTCCCTCTCTGTTTAGCTCAGTTCTCTGTCTACGCTCCTAGTCATATACTCAGTTTTACAAAGAACCATGTCTAATTGATTTGGAGTCATTCTACAGGGCTAAGTTGGGTCCTCTGTTTCCTAAGTATTCCATTGCTTGTTCTTAACCATTTTCTTCTTTCTAACCCTCATCTTACACCACTAAATTATTATTAAAAGAGTTTTATCATAATTACTATTTAATGACTTTATTTCTCTATCTTCTTATCCCATGGCATCACCACAGTGATTTTAACCAAAGTTCTCTAAATTGTCCCCAGTTTGGAGATGTCTGGTGGCCAAGAAGCATGTGCCCTTCATCTGTGGCAAGTCCCTTGCTGAGTTCATAGTTAGAACAAGGTTCTCTGGCAGGAGGTCAGTGCCTAGACTTCTTGGCATTTGTAGAATGTTTCCCTGTAAACAACTGCAGCGAACAGTTTGCAGGCACTCTCGGTCCCCTTCTGGGATTCATATGACAGCTCAATAGGATGAGATTCAGGTCAGGCAGCATGTTAGCTTTCCATCTCTGTCATGGAAAATCAGCTTACAAGAGGAAAGATTTATTTTGGCACATGGTTTCTGGGGTTACAGTCCATGAAAATTCAGTTCTGAGTTTCTAGGACTCTGGTGAAGCAAAATACCATGGTAGAGAGCGTCTGGTAACCAAAATAACTTACCTCATAGTAGACAGGGAAAAGAGGGTGAGAGAGACCCAGTTTCCCAAAATACCCTTCAGGGGCATGCCACTCAGTGACCTACTTCTCCCAGCCAGGCCCGACCGCCTATAATTTCCACCACTTTTCAAAAGTGCCACATCTAAGGGTCAAGATTTCAACACATGAACTTTGAAGGGTTTAAAATACAAACCCCAACAGGGACACAATACCCTGGTCTCAGAATGATCCCTTTCTAAGTTTTCCCAAGCCAGCTGATTGAGAGGTAGACCACATAATCTCTGGGTCTGTAAGCTTGCATCTGTGATGTGTCTTTCATACATACAGCATCTGTTTGTGTGGACACACTGGAGTGGAAAGATAAAGGAGGACTGTGAAGTAATGAGGCTCTGTTTGGCTTATGATGTAATGAGGCTGATTTTCTGGTTTGGCTTCAAGGGAAAAAAGAGCCCTCGGGAGTGTTTCATACCAACTCTGTTAGATAGAAGTGTAATCAAATACTTTTTTGAAAGTTAAGATAACTTTCATTTATCCACCTTCCTCCACACATGTAGTCACTATCACACATTTATCCACACATGCAGTGATTACCTCCCAGATTGCTGATGAATTAGTGACAAATGGCTTCTTTCAAACATCCTGCTTACTTTTGTGTTCAATGCTTTTACCCTTCATTATAGATCAGTGGTTCTCAAACTTCTCCATGTGGCTGAGCACCTGGAAGTTATGGGCTCTTTGCGGAGCATCATGAAATACTGATACACTTAATCCCATTATATGAGCCAGGAACAATTTCACTATCAGAAAATATGACTATATTAATATGTGCAATATAATATCACAACCACAAATGCACACACCCTAAAAGAGGAAAAAAATGTGTCACGCTGAGATTAGCTGTATATGAAACTTCTCTTAAGCTTTTGTTTGCTGCTTGCTGGTTCATGCTTTTACCTCCTGAGGCCAATCAGTGTGTGTTACAGTTTTCGGAAAAGAATTACAGATCAAGGGTGAGACGACTGAGCAGTTAGTGTAGGAACCTAGTCCTCGAGTGTTCAGAAAGCCCCTTCCAGCTGCCCAGACATGGGGTGCTGGGATCAGAAGTGCCCTAGAGGCTCATGTAGCTTGCAGAACCACCACCACTGTCTTGAAGCCATGTGGTGTCTGGGACATCTGGCTGAAGTACCAGATTCCATGATGGCTTGCATGCTGTTGAGATGGTACCACTGTGACCTCATGTTCTGGGGCATCCTTAAGTCACCTTGGCACATCTTACCCTGTCACTATGAAGACCAGTGGATGCAATGAGAAAGAAGGAAGCAGGAATTGAAGGGAGGGCCACCAGGGTGACATCAGCCCTGACTGAGTCTGCGCTGCCCAAGGGTGAGTATGAGAAGCTTCGGGCCTCTGCTCCCTTCTTCCCTTCTCCACAGCCCAGGCTGCCCCACTGGCCCTAAAGGACCTGCCTGTTCAGGGCAATCATCCTCGTGGGTTCATTTCTCTGGCCAATATTTTTACCACTTAGTTCTATATCCACCACATTCATTTCCTAGGGTGACGGCAACTAATTAGCATGAACTTGGGACTTTTAAACAATAGAAATTTATTCTCTTGGAAGTCTGGAGGACAGAAGCCCAAAATCACCATCACTGGATAGAAATCAAAGTGTCTGTAGGGTTAGCCTCCTCCAAAGTGAGAGAAAGCTTCCTCTCCCCATCCAGCTCCTGGGTGGCCCCCATAGTTCTTGCCTGTGATTACTTCATTCCAAGATCTGCTTCTGTCTCATCTGGCCACCTTCCTTGCTGTCTCCTGCAAGGACCTGAGCCACCCAGATAGTCCTAGATGATCTCGTCTTGAGATCCTTAATGTGATCACATCTTTAAAGACCCTTTTCAAGTAAAGTTACATTCATCGATTCCAGGGGTTAAGGCATGGACATGGCTTTGGAAGGGGCCACCATTCAACTCCTGACAACCACCAAGATCACACTACTGAAAAATTTCAGCACCTGGATGATGCTACTGCACTCATACGTCCCAACTCTGGGTTCCAACTCTTGCCTGTGCTCTTGGTTTAGTATTGCTGTGACGTCTAGGTCACGCCAGGATTCCATCATAGAATCTTAGGGAATGATTCTGCCAGTGAGAGACCTCAAAGCCACATTTAGCTTCAGTCCCACTTCATCCTAAGTCCAGCATAGCTCACCTTCCAGAAGAAGGCATTTCCATACTATGATTCACATCAAGACAATAATTTAATTTTAAGAATCTTTTCAAAGGTAACTTCTGGGGAAGATCTTTTGGGTATGATGTTGATAATACTAAAGACAAAATTAAAATATTTCTTTTCTACAATTAGGATCAGAGAATAAGAGGCCCACGAATGTGAGTAAAGCTGAGAGTTTCTGGGGCATTAGAAAGTCTAGTTCCCTCTGTCCCTGGGGAACTGCTGTCCCTAAGACTGTGAATACAATGAAGAAAGCGATACTAGGAAAAGAATTCTGCCTCTGGGAGATCTTCTCAGGTGGTGAACCCCCCTCTCCCATGCAGCGGACCAGACTCCTCCCTGAGAGGAACTGCACTAAGCCAGGGAGTGCAAGCCCCCCCTTCATCCCACTACTCCCTTCTGCTTTGTAGCTTACAAAACGCTTACCACCTGCCAGGGGGCGACCATTTCACACGCGGTTCGTCATCACACCATTGAGCTTCTTGCTTTTCTATATCCGTCCGGCCATTTGGATTTTCCATCCCACTGCCTCTTGTCTGCACTGCGGAATGTTCGGGAGCCTCTGCTGTGCTTCCCACTCCACGCTGTTTCCTTTCAGAAGCTGAAATTGAACAGGACCAAAGGGTCACAGTTGTTGAGGACCCCTGCCCTGGACCCCGCCTCCATGGAACCAGGGGGGATGGAAAGTTTGCAGCTGGACTCCAGCTCGGGGGGGGGGGGGCACAGAATTGACCCAACACATTCCATATACAGCAGGGAGGTGAAAACTCTGACCCCGTTATTCAAGGTAACTCAGCATTACTTCCTGGCTGAGTTATTAGCAAATAATCTGCTGCTTTAATGTCTGTGTCTCACCAGACAGCGATCGCCCAAGGACAGGGATAATAATAGCACTAATAGCCACAATTTATTCAGCTTGTACAATGATCCACGCACTGTCCTGAGTAGGTAGCATACATAACCTCGCCGGGTCCTCCGTACAGCCTGGGAACCAAGGGGCCACTGCTGCCTGCTGACCTCATTTCCAGTGACACCGATGCTTAGAGGGGTTAAGTGACTTGCCCAGTGACGAACTGGAGTTCAAGTTCAACCTGAATAGCTCCAGAGCCTCTGTTCTGAATCCCATGGTCAACCAAAGTGCCTGGCACACAGTAGGTGTTTAATAAAGCATGCCAGCAGGAACAAGTAGGTTAAAGTGCCTTTTCACCTTTTTACCAGGCTCAGCCAGTGCCAACACACCCACCCCACCCCACCCCAGCCGCCCACACACGCGTGCGTACACACGCACACTGTGTCTGCTCTCCCAGCAGTGTCCCCCCACTGGCTCTCATTCCCTGACTTCTGCTGTAAGGTCCTGGGCCTAATGCCTTCTGTGCTGCTGGATATACCAACGAGGAACGAGTGATCCTGACAGAAAACTAGGGCATGGATTCTGAACAGGAAAACATCTAGAGGCCAAATGGAAAAAGAAACCAAAGTTTTCCACAGAGAGACGCAGAGGTAAGGCCTAGAGCAGGTGACTTGTTCACCCTGCTTACCCGATTCCCCCTCTTCTAACCACACCCCCTGAGGCTGGCCTGCAGAGGAAAGAGGCCTAAAGCAGACGTGGCAGTCCTGGTCCCACGGACGCCTTACCCCCCACAGACACGGTGTGCCTGGGTTGTTCCAAAAATCAGAGCCTCAGAGGTCACAGGAGCTCCTGATGCAGAGGGACCATCAGGCTCCCGGCCTGGCAGACCTGGCACCGCCTCACTGGGCAGCCTGGAACAGGCCTCTGTACCCCTCAGCCCACCTTGCTTTGTCTATAAAAGCAAGGCAGTGAGAACTCTTCAATATATAGGGGCCACCTCTTCCTTGCCAGGCCTTGCCTATGAACCACGCCATGTCTTCCCCTATGACCCTTCTGGGGACTTGAAAAACCAACATGATGCAGAGGCTCTATCTAGAGCCAGGAGTCCTGGGATTGGGGCTCAGCTCTGAAGCTTTCTACCTGCATGACTGCATACTTTTCGTCTATGCCTCAGTTGCTCCGTCTGTGAAATGGGAGATGTTTTGTTGTGCCATTATGATAACTGTTGTGAGGATGAAATGAGAGAAAAGGCTCAGCAAATGTCACTATAACTCCTAATGTCACGGCAGCATTGACCTTACCATGCCACCTCCCTCTAGCATCTCCCCTTCCCAGAGAAAAGGAAGGACAGACAGTTTCCTCAAGAAGGAGGTTTAGACAGAGTGGACAGTCCCTCTTCCTTTCTCATGGGACAGAAAACACCTCGGAAGGAGTGGAGGCCCTGTCTCCCGGAGGCCTTCTCCACAGCCCTCCCTCCCAGGCGAGAATACTTCTTCCCTAGCAAACATTAAGGAACTGAGTCTAGCACTCCATGCAAGGGCAGACCTGGGTGAAAACTCCACTCCCAACACTGACAACCCTAAGTGAGCTGCTGATCTCCAAGTCTGTAAAGTGGGAAGAGTTGCAGCGCCCTACCTCACAGTGCTGCCGTGAGACTTAAATGAAAGAAGTCCGGTAGAGCATATTGCAACACGTGGGCACTTGGTGAAGTTCAGCTAGAATTTTTCCACCTGTACAGTGCTTTACAGTTTAGAAGGTATCTTCACCTACACTTGACAATCCAATCTTAAAGACAGAGCCCAGGGGCCTTCAAACTGATCAAGGGCTGGACATGCCAGCGTAGGAATGATTCCTGTCTCCCAGATGAGTCCAAGGCTTAGAAAGCTTACTTGACAATCCAAGCCCACAGAACGAGGCAGAGCATCCTCTTTGTCACCTTGCCAGCCTATTTCCCAATCAAGGAAAAATGTCCCCACACCCATGAAGGCATTTAATTTTACCACATCCCCGGGCCAGCTAAGTGACTTCCTTGCACTGGCTCTGTTAGGTAAACAGCCCTTGCTCTGTGTCACCTGAGACAAGGTCACAGGCTTGGGTGTTGTATTGCTGTAAACAGTTGCCACCTTCTTCATTCTGCAAACAAATGCCCAGGCAGGGTGACGTCAGTAAAGATGAAAGCAGCGCCCTGGGGCCAAAAGCCTCTGCTTTGTTGTTTTCCAATGTGTTCTTTCTATTAAAATTCAGCCTGTGTCGATGCCCTGCTGGAAACCGTGCTGGTTATGAAAGCTGTGACCAGATTCATGTGCCTCAAACACTTGTTTGCTGACCTAAGGTGTCCTCTTAGCTCGAAGGCTAAAAGGCTGGAGTAATCCCCCAGTTTGGAAAGAAAACCTTTTAAGAAAACAGCCACAGCTAAACCCAAGCCTAAGCAGGCATATTTTTTTTTAATTCAAGAGAGCAAAGAGAAATACCAACAGTCCCCAGCAGTAGAAAATCAGGGTTTACTAAAAGAAGAGGATGGCTCACTGTCCTGTTGAGCCCACCACTGCCCATGCGTTAGTGGACAGTTTCAATAATACACCAGAGACAGGAGGGCCTGGGGAGAGGCACTCATTGCCAAAAAAAGTCAGCCAACTTTGGACTGGAGAAAGTTAAATCAGTGTCTTCCCTTTTCCAGCAGGTGAGTTGCAAAAAATGGTCCAGAACATGATGCCTTCCAGACATAAATGGTGACATCACCAGAAGACTCTCCCTTCTCCGAACACTGTGCAGTTCCAAGTAGCAATGCCAGAAATGCCCTAGTCCCCCACCCGTAGAGGGACCACTTACTCATCTTTGTGCTCCCAGAGCAGCTGGGGCAGCACCTGGCTTAGAGCAGACAGGAACGGACATGTGCTGAATTTAATTGAATTCTAAAGTCCCTTTCATGGGTGTTTGTCAGCATCTTTCCAAGGTCTTTGTCATTGGAATTCTAGAAGGGGGTTTAATGTTCCCAAGTGTCCCTGATTTTTTGAAACAGTTTCCACATCTTTCGCAGCTAAATGTGACTTGAATTCCTACCCCCAACCCCAGCTTGCTGGCATCTGAGAACTGCTGTCTGGGACCCATGGCCCTTTCGGTTCACAGGCAAGAGAACAGCAGTCGGCCACACATGAGCTTCAAGACTCCTTCTCCAGTGTGACATCAGCAAGTGACAGCCTCCGCTTCCTTATCTGGAATATGAGTTCACTGCTTTGTAGACTCACTTGGAGGGTTTCATAAGAAAACAGACACGTCAGACACGTGGTTGGTGTTTACTCCATATTAATTTCATTTCTTGTTATGTTCTAAAAACCCGAACCAGGTACATAGACAGGTTCAAGAGACTGGAAAGGGACCTTGGAGAAGGAGAAAATGCAAGCCCTTCAATGACACTTATAACAAATGTCAGGAAAGATCTCACAGACATTGGCTGCATTGACAGTGAAATTATACATCTCTTCAGAATCACAGAAGTAAATTGCTAGTGAGCTAACAGGGGCCTTCTCCTCTGGCATATGCAGAATCGAAACCACAGTGCACCTAGTATTCAGACTGAGGTTTTAGCAAAGAACTCATAACATTTGTCACCAGACTCTGCTTCCTATTCTGAGCACTTAAGTCTGGGGTGTGCAGCCCACAGTTCCCAGCCAGGAGACACCAGGGATGCTGAGGGGTGGAGGGACTGCCTGGCCCAGAGCCCTGACTGGGCCACTTAGTAGCCCTGGGATTTACAATCTGCTAATGTCTTTAAACCTCAGTTTCCACACCTTTGAAAGGGAAACCTTGAGGCCTCCTCCTTCTTGGGAATGCAGACTAAATGAGCTACGGCAAAATGAGGACTTTCTAAACCATGTAGTGTTCTGCCGTTTGAGAGCTGCTATGGTGTTATTTCCATGAAGAAGCCTGGTGACATAACCAGGCACCTGATGTGTCACATGGACTCCCCTGAACAGAGGCTCATTTCTCTGTGATGGTTCCCACAACACAGCACAGAAGGGGGCGGGGAGCAGTGTGGTCTTCAGATTACTAACACTGCACTGTCGCTGTACCTGGGAGCAAACCCTGCGGGGTAGTTAGCAGGGAGCCGTGGGTGCTTTGGCTTAACCTGAACCCTATTTACAAGTTGTCACCCATAATTTAGGGCTCAGGAGACGCCTGGAGACCTGCTGGTCTTAAAGCAGGCCAAACTAAGGCCTGAGAAGGCATCAGCTCTCAGCCTCCACCAAGTTCAGAGCTAGTGAGCCCCAGACACCAAGTCTCCTGACTCCTGGGCTGGTGTTTTCCTCCTGTGCGTCCTGCCCAGCAGGCATCACAAAGGTAAACAAGAGCTGGTGGGAATCCAAAGCCAGACTTGAGTGAGGCATCTTGAACGTGACACTGTGGCACTGACGAGGAGCATGTGAGCTGGGCCCTGCCTCTCACCTGCCTGCTCATGGCCAGGACATCAGCAAGTGAGGGTATGGCCATGTCCCAAAGTCCCTCTGAGTTCTACGTCATTCCTGCCCCTTGCTGGGGGTGGTCAGTGGTCCCCTCCTGAGGAAAGACTTGAGGCAGATATGGAAGGGTCACTGCACACATGAGAGGGCCCAGCCAGGGCGAAGTATGCGTCTTTCCTGGCCAGGTGGTCCCACCAGCAGGCCACTAGGTGCAGCAAAGCGTGTGCCCTCAGCGGAGTGTGCCTGAGAGTTGCAAACACAGACTGGTGGACCTTTGCCAGAACTTGCCAACCTGAGGCCAGGGACCAGGCAGCATTCACAGTGTCTCCCAGGGCAGGCACCATCAACTCAGGTCGTTCAGGCAGAGTAAAGTTCTTTCCCTAGTCTGCCCACCTAGTCCTGGCCACTCTTCAAAGGGCACCCACAACTATTAGCTTCTTTGTGGAGATTTTACTGTTTTTCGGACTAGCACCCCTCCCACCTGGGTATGTTTCCTCCTTTCCTTGAACTAAAGTGGCCTCTGTTGAATACATAATGTTAAGCCTGGTGCCAGGTGCTATACATACCCCCGTCTTCACATAGCCTCAAGAATTAGTTAGTCTCCACTTTATAATTAAGGAGGCTAGGATTCCGAGTTGGAAAGTGAGGGAAAGAAGCAAAGAAAGAAAAGAGGTCAGTTTTCAAAGAGGATCAACTACTATTTGGAAATGAAGATGAAATAGAAAATTGTGATGGAAAGGAATAGAAGAGAGGAGAGACGGACCTATTTCAGGCTTTCCAACATTAGCTGAACCTTGTGTTCTCTGTCAGCAATGCCTCTGATCCAGGTGGCGTTGTATCTTCATTTATTCTGCAGAAAACAGTGAGTTAGAGAAGCCATGTGATTCGCCCCGAGTCACATAGTTTAAAAACGGTATGGCTGAGCACAAACTTGAGCTTGCTGGTTCCAGGCTTGTGCTGTATACTACACGTGCACTACCCTGCCTTTCTCTTGAGCAGCCACTGTATGCTAGGGACCATGCCCTCCTGAAACCTCAGCATGCACCTCCAGGAGAAACCTAGTGGAGGGTTCTGGAAGGAGTGTTCTCCAAGAAACAGCTCATCTGAGATGGGAGCAGTGGAGGAAGAATGTCCACCCATCCCAGCCAAGGCCTGTCCTGAGTCCTGGAGGAAGGGCAACGGTGGTCTCTTTTCCCCTTTCACAGCCACTCTGAGCCCCCAGCACTTGGGCTACGGAGAAGACTTCAGCCCCACCCTGCCAAAAAGTACACTTTGGAGAGTCTCTATTGATCTCTTATATAACCATAAATTCTGAACCTGAACTTGACTATTCAACCTAGCCAAGTCCAGTTCTATGGAACAACTTTCCCCCTCAGTTTGACAAGTGTTCACTGTGTACAACACACCTTGCTGGGCTTTGAAATGGACAGAGCTCAGCTCATCTCCAAGACTCTAGGGAGCTCTCTTCTAGTGGAAGGGGCGAAGCACACAGAGCGAGGGCACCAGGCAGGAGGAAGACAATGCAGAAGAAATGCTTGCGAAAGAAGGAAAATTGACATGCACAAGTGACTCATTTGGTTACATGCATGTTTGTGAAGTTAGCACTGTGATTTTTAAATGTTTTAAAGCATAGGATATTTTCCCAAATCTTTCCTGGAACCACCACTGTCTTATAGTACCAATGATAATGAGTTCACAAAAGGAATAAAAGCAGAGTTCTTTTCATCTCAGGACACTTGTGTGCTATACCTTGGATACCCCTACAGCCAACCTGAGAACCCCCAGTGCATATGATGACAAACTGCACAGCTGCTAAATCAGCAGCAGAATGAGACAATCACAAAATGATGACAAACCAAGGACAACGTGGCAGGTGCACGTTGGCTCTTGCTAAGGAATTCTGATCTGGGTGACAGAGTGGGATTTGGAGTTGATTTCCCAGTAAAAATGAATGCCAGTGTTAACCACATCTCCTAAGAGGGAGAGGGATGTGGCCACTGTAGTGGAGAGTTCTGGGCGGGGGCCAGCCTTTCAGGGACGGGGACTAACTGAGCTGATATGTAGGAACAGCCAGGTCCAGAGGACTAAATGGAGCATGAGGAAAGAGACCATGAGGTTAAACAGAATTTGAGAAGGGAAATTGAGAGAAAAGAAACTGAAGAAACCAGAGTGTGAAAGGGTCCATCAGTCAGTGTCTCTGATTTCCAGGCAGCCCAGAGCTGTGTTTGTGAATAGAGGATGATTTGCGGAGATGTCCTTGTTCCCTGGTGGAAGGAGAATCCCAAAGTTCCCTGCAGAGTGGTTTGCTGGGGAAGGAGCACCCCCAGCTTCAGTGTGATCTAGATCTCTCATCTAGAGCAAAGCCTAGGACCCTCTGCCAAGGTAACTGCTGGACCACTTCCCTAGACTGAACGAGGAGACCAGTTCTGGGAAGGCTTCTGCCAAAGAGTGGTTCAGGGCGGCCATAAGAGGGCAGGAGAGGGCTGGGAATGGGCCGGTCGCAGCGCCTCTCCAGTGTGCTGGCACTCCGCAGCCGGCTTCACAAGCTGGCTTTGAAAGGCGCCGCTAGACAGCACAGAGGGGTGGAGGGTGGCAAGGAGAGGGAAGAGGGAGAAAGAGCAAATGGGGACAAATGCCACGAACGGAACCATGATTGGGATTGCCAGCCAAACCACTTCCTACACGTGTGAGACTGAGTGAATTAACTGGTCTCCATCTCACGTCCTCCTTGGCACTTTGAGAAATGTTAATACCAAAGTTATAGTGATGTAAACACAAAAGGAAGTGAAAGTATGAATTCCAATGCACTGATGGCAGTGTACCCGGCCCCATCCCCCACCCCCTCAAGTTCTCTGTCTTCAGGAATACCATGGGCCACTCAGGCTGGAAGCCTAGGCTTATTGTCTCTGTCACTAACACTTGCTTATTCCTTCCCTAAGCATCTTCTGATGCTGTCCTGCTTTCTGATTCTCTTGCTGTGATGACTCCCTCAGCCCCAGCCAGCTCAGCCATAGCCTTGCCCGTCCCATTCATTCCATGAAGAACGTCAGGAGGTCTTTCCTCCTTGTGACACATTCTTTTTCCTATAGAAACTCCCTAGCCCAGCACTAAGCTGGAAAGAATCTTGGAACTCAACTATTTACACAATAAAAATAAAAAGAGCTAGCATTCGAATGCCCCAGATACTCTGCTAAACCCTTTACATGGTGTCTTGCTTACTTTTCTCTTATTACTGAGACAAAATACCCAACACCTAAAGTTAAAAGCAGAAAGGTTTATTTAGCTCATGATTCATAGAGCTTTCAGTCCATAATTAGCTAGTTCCAAGGCAGGGTGGCACATGGCAGAGAGACAACAGTGCATGGTGGCAGAAGACAGCAAAAGTGACAAAAGAATTTAATAGCATCTTTCTGCCCCTTTTATGTTCTATCTAGGCTACCAGGATTAGGGTGATGCCAAAGCAGTCAGGGCACTAATTTAAGAATCACACAACCTTAATCCCAACATCATACAACCTGGATTCAACTAACTCTGAAAAAGCCCCATCTAAGATTGCATGAGGCGTTGGTGGGACATCTCGACATAAACCATAACACATGGGTTACTTTTAAGAATTCTTAGGGTGAAGTCACTGTCCCCATTTCACAGATTAAGAAGTCAAGACACTGGTTTTCCCAGGACCTTCTGTTAATAAGAAATGGAGTTGACTTTCGTTATCTCAGTGGTCTGATCTGAGATTCTACTCCTTTTGTTCTGCACTCTACTCCTCATTCGTATCCAGCATTACATTTCTGTCAAGGAAACTAAAGGCTAAACAACCCAAGGTCACACAGAAGATTTATAGAGAGCAGGGGTGGAACTGAGACCTCCATACTCTGGCTTCCAACTCTCACCTCTACCACCTGCCTCCAGTGGGCGGTCCCCAAGCCCAGAAGATGCACCCACTTTCTTTTTCCCTAACCCCTACTACCTGCACACTCCAAGGTATGCCCTGAAATGTCCTCACCCAACTTACAAAATTCGACCCCACAGACTCGAACATGCACCCCAGGCCTTTTGCTCCATTGCCAGTTCCTGCTCCTGCTGCAGTTTCAGCCAGCTACAGCTCAGCATTTAGGAAGCTCAGGACTGGCTGGACTGTCATCCAAATGCCTCTCCGCCTCACAGCCCTGCTTCCAACTGCTGCTCATTGCCCTGTCTTTCTGTGTGACCACCCTAGCTTCTGCCTGGACATGGCCACTCCCAGAAGTGAATGTCAAAGGTGAGAAGCCTCAGAATACTGCCCAAGGGGCAGAGGGAAGTCCTAGGCCTGTCCTTCACTCTACCTAGCAATGCTCAGCTGCCCGCCTGTTTCAGGTAGCAGAGGAGCATGTTTGCTTTATTGGGACAGAGGTTTCTGACTGGAGAAAACCCCTAGCTGCCTAAAATGGGCTAAGACCCCCAGCAAGCCTGGGCTTCCTCCAAACTGGGTCTTCACAGTCATACACACCCAGTGAGATGAATTTCATCTTCACTCTCGTGTTGTCACCTTGTGGATATTTATAGCATTATCATGTCCACCAGAGAGCGTAATGGCCTTTTTAGACTAAACCAATTAAACTCTCTTCCCATAAGTCATGTCTCCTGCATGGCTTCTGCTGCCCTTCTCTGAACCTGTTCTATCTTCATTATCTCAGCTCCTCATGGCAGGGGAGGGCACAGCCTAGGAGTCCACTAGGCTGCTTACTGGGCATTTGCTTCTCTCTAGCCTGGACAGGTCCTTCTTCCCACCACCCCCCAATCCCTGGACCATGCAGACATACAGAGGCTATGCTGTTGACCCTCTGGCAAAGGAAGCAGAATGTACCCAAGAGGAGGTGCTTGGTTTTTCTCTTCCTTCAATCTGTACTACTTTCAAATATCAAGCAACATCAACAATGATCAACAAATGCTATACAAAATACATTGAACCGGAAACCAGGAGGCTGTAACCTGCAGTGGCTGGGCACCTACTGCCTGGTGGAAAAGTGCTGAGTAACACTGCAATGCTTAAGGACTCCCGAGGATGCAGCAAGTGGTTCTGGAGTTTAAAGACAATGATGGTCTGTTTTGTTTTGTTTTCTAAATCATTAACAGTCACTTTTCCCAAGAAAAGGCCATGAGTGCTCCAAAGCCTTGCCGTGAGCACTCCTTCCAGTTTTAGTGGAGATCAGAGCAGTTTGGCAGTGACTCAGTCTCTAGCCACTGGCTCACCACTCAGCTGAGCACCAGGAACCATCCTGAAGGGTCTCACATCATGCAGCGTTAAATTCATTTATGTTAAGTCATAGTTGGTTTAATTTCCATCCAGTATGGACCACTGGTTTAGGACAAGAAACATAAGGAACACAGAGATGGAAATACAATATTAAGTTAATGAGGAGCATAAAATATAGAATAATTCTAAAAAGTTTCCTATGACTCCCATAAAGCAATGCTTAAAAATGAAATCACAGTAGCAGTTAGACTCAATTTGGCTTTTTTGTTTATTAAGGCTAAAGATGATCCATTCCTGTAATGTATTTTCAAGGCATGCTTGCAAACAGTGATTGAAAACTTTCCCTTTAATCTCAATATCCAATGGGGAGAAATCCTTTACATTTAAAAGAGTTGATTTTTCAAAACAACAAAATTACAATTATTCTAAATATGAAGTCTTAACAGCAATTTTATGCTATAATTTACAATTATAATCTGCATTTTAAAATACATTTGGTTCTCAAATGAAACATGTATCAAATTATAATTTGTCAACAAATCACCTTTTTGCAAAATTAAAGTAAATTAGAGAACATTTATCATTTACTTAATAAGGAAAATACCCAAATTCATCTCTATACATTATGGATATAAGGAATGATTAAAATAAACTTTATGGTGCATTTGTTGATAATACACTGATACAAAATAGAATTATTATATCTAAAAACCCACTCCAGATACTACATAAAATTTTGGAATTGTTTTAAATAACTCATTAGTGTTGCTGTCTGTATTTTTCTGGTCTCCAGAGGTTCCACTGTAAATATGCGTTTTTTTGTTCCTACACCCACCTTGTGCTTGTGCTTGAGATGAGACCACGTGGCTACTTTTGGCCAAAGAATTGTGAGAAGAAGGTTCTAGAACCCCCAAAGCTTCTTTTCTTTCTGGAGATGACTGGTACTGTTTGACATGTGGCTGTTCCATCACCCCTCTGTGTGATCATGGTTTTCGCTGACTTACACTGGATATATACAGAGTAAAAAGGAAAACCTTGTAGTTTTAAGCCTTTTAGTTTTAAGACTGAGATCTGGGGACTGTTTGTTATTAACCAAGCCTGTGCTGATTTATAAAATTCCCAGGTGAGAATATGTGAGATTCTCTACCAATTTACATCTAGTGACAACAGATCACCTGTATTACCAGGAATAATAGTATAATGGGACAAGCTTGGATGTTGGGGATAAACACCCTGTTTGAGTCTTGGACTAGTCACTGCTGGTTATGTAACTCAGGCAAATTACTTAAACCTTCTAAACTTAGCTTCGTCATCTTTAAAAATAGCAACACAATAGCCACTTTGATTGGCTATTAAGGGAATCAAAAATAGCATATTTTCAAGGCTTTACAACATGTACAATCCTTAGACATGCTAAAAACAGAAGCCATTATAAGGTGGCTTAGTAAAATTATATTACATTCCTCTTCCCAGCACTCCTTCCCCACATCCCTTTCTGACTCCTCCCACTGTAGCTATGCGGTTTTAGCAAGATTGCCAATCACAGTGGCCTGTGTCCTGGCTGAAGGGTGAATATGTAACCAAGGCTCCACCAATCCCCTTCCCATTCACAGGGCTAGGCATGTGACCAAGGCAGGGCCAATAGGATCTTGCTGTGCTCTCCGACATAAGAGTAATGGGAGAGAAGCTCCTCCTCCAGGGACAGTGACCAGTGATGAAATAAGCCTGGAGTGTTCATGTGCCCTCCCATGGACAGGAAAACTCTTTAATGGAAGAGAATAAAGTTCCATAAAGAAAGGAAAGCCAGGAGGTGGGGATATGGGGAGGAAAATAAAAAAGAGGGAAATAGAAAAGGACAGAAAGAAGGGGGGAGAGAATCATCATAGGTTCCATTCTCCAGCCCTGGCATGTTGCTTCCTCCAGCCTTGTCCAATACTAACACCATCTCTTTCTGCCTAAATACATGAATCAATGGACTTGTATACAGCTAAAGCAGGGTTGAATTGGGTTAAATTGCATCCTGGTCAATCCAGACACGCATACTCACCATGTGAGGCAGGCACACCCAACCTTAGCACAATCCAGATAACACAAGATCAGCAGCTCAGCAGAAGAGGCGAAGGTGCAGTAGAATGCAGGGGAGGAGCAATGACGGCCAGCTGGCTAAGGCCAGTGACAGTCAGGAAGGTCTTGCTGGGAGGCAGCATTTAAAGCACAGCCTTAACACAGGGCAGCAAAGGCTGTTGCATTCCTTTATTTTACATTTTCGAACATCAATGAGAGCACACACACTCCCCCACCCTCATCTCAGATCCAGACAACAGAGCCCAAAAGGGATGTGAATCTCCTCTACTTTTCCACTTAATTTAACCTAAATTAAAGCAAACATTTCAGAAAGTTTCCAGAGAGAGCTTTCAGAAGCCCAGGAATTTTCTCACATGGCTGCCCCCCATCCACCCACCCAAATACTAATCAGGTGCCAACAAAGTGGTAGGTCGTCAGGGTATAGAAGTGAACAAGGCTGACATTTCTGCCCACAGCGTTAGAGTACTGACAACCCACTGCGTGTGAGAGAGGAACAAGACACCACAGATATTGGTGAAAGCCATGTAAGGAAGCAACGGGAACGGAGATGCTGTGGGACAGCACTGTGGGACAGGGTGAGGACGCCCATCTCAGACATCCTTAGCATGTCTGAAGAGAAACCTTTCCTTTAGGACCTGAGAAAAAGAAGGTACCAAGAGGGAATGAAGCTCCCTAGCACAAAGGCCTGAAAGTCCCCATGCTCAGAGGCGGGAGGAGGACAGATATTATGAGACCTGAAAGAAGAGTCACGTGACTAGAGTCTAATAAGAACGAGAAGGCTAGAGGGCACGGCCACAGGAGCAGCCAGTGGCTCAATCACTGAGAGCCCGGAAAGCAGCTGGATTTTATTACAAGGGTGCGGGAAGCCCTACAAAGTGGTAACCATGGTGAAGACAAGATTTTTTCCTCTTCTCATGGCTTTAAGCCCAAATCCTAACTCTTGCTCCATCAGTCTCTGATAGAGGAGTTTAGGGGGGTTCTTGTGGGGCAGCTGGCCCTCGCCTTGTGGCTTGTGCCAGTCTGGTAAGATCAGGGCTTGCCTTGTGCACACCACTTCTCTGGGTTGAAATTTCCCATGATGTGATCCCCAGAACATCTGAATCAGAGGCATCCCAGGAATTTGTATGAGACTAGCTCCTAAGGCCCTCCTCAGAGAGACTCAAGGGCAAACCTGGGGTTCTAAACATGGAGAAGCTTCTGAAGGCTTCAGAAGAATTTTGAAGTGTGACATGGAGTCTCCTCTCATTGGCACCTCTCCCTAGGGCCGAATCCTGGCTTCTGCCTTCCCGCCAGACCCCCAAACAAGGAGCACCTGTTCCATCATCCCCCAACTCCCCAGGTCAGTGGCAACCAAGGCCTATCAACCAGGCCTGTGTCCCAGCTATGTCTCACATTGAACACGTCAGATATTGAACTTCTAAGTTAATACCTGTCTCCCTCTGTTCTCCTCCCTGGTGTCCCTGGCTGGGAAACTTCCTAACTGCTGCTTTCCTACAAGCCCTTTAAGTACATCTGCTACTCAAACTTGCCCGTGGCTAAGCATAGGGGCTTTATGGTTGGGCAGACCTGAGCTAGGATCCTGGCATGGCTACAGACCAGCTAGGTCACTTCAAATAATTTGCTTTCCTGCAGCTTCAGTTTCCTGTCTGGAAAATAGAACTAATAATATGCAGTGGAATGAATGTTTACGTCTCTCTAAAATTGATTTGATGAATATCTAAACAACATGTGATGACGTTAGGAGATGGGGCCTCTGGAAGTTGATTATGAGGGTTTTGAGGTCAAGAGAGTGCCCCCAGATCCCCACTCTCTCCCAACTCCTGCATGTGAGGTGCCAGCAACCTTCAACCTGGAGGAGGCCCACACCAGAGCCTGACCCCGACGGCACTCCGCTCTAGGACTTTCAGCCTCCAGAGCTGTGAGAAATAAATTTCTGTTGTTATGAACCCCATCCCTCCCAGCCTACGATATTTTGTCATGGCAGCCAAAACTGAGCATGACATTGTAACCCTTAAAGTTTTACTATGAGAATGAAGTGAAATAATACACATCAGAGTTTGCGATATGTAGCCAGCACTGAACAATAATGCTACTATCATTATCATGGTCACGTGAGAGTAATAAACCCAGCTCTTATTATACCTGGCCAAACCTTTGCTTGACAAATGATTCTTTATTAAATGACAAATGTGCACCCTCCTCTTATGCAAGGCCCAGTCCTTCCTTGAGTTAAGGTGCTATTGAACATTAATGCAGGACAGTTATGTGGCTGAGAAAACCAAAGAGTGTAGGAACTAATGCCCACAACTGCAGGTGGAGTTCAAGACCTGTGTGCTCATTTTTCAAGTAGAAAAATTTGTCCCCCCTCCTTCGCATATCTGCTGCTCTAACTAAAATCTGTTTTTATCTGCTTTTCACTCCCTTGAGCTAATATGTTTGGCTGCAGGGAACAGTTTTTTCAGGGAAGGAAAACATACACACACACACACACACACACACACACACTTGCACACACACAACCTCCAGTCCTCCCTCTAAAGTCAGTTGCATGAGTGCTTCTGTCCGCTCCAGCCAGGAGACCAGCTGTCTGGAAGCTGAGGCCACAGAACAGGCTGGGCCATATCCAGTGCCCAGATGGGGAAGGAAGGTATTGCTTTTTGCCAAGTTGCCTGGAGGTGGTCTGAGAACTCCAGGCTCCTAGGACAGAGCCAAGGTAGACACAAACAGCATGTGAGTGCCCCCTTTCCCAGGCACTGGCAGGCCATGTTAGGAGGTGAGCTGCCCAGAACCACACCTAGCTGAGCTGGCAGGGCCCTCAGAGACCATCTCCCAGCCCTTCCACTGGTCAGCTGGGCAATGTCCCCAGAGGGAAGGCACTCTCTGCACCCACCATGAGGCAAAGTCACAGCTCCAAGCTGTCTGGTGACCTCCCCAGGGAACTCACTGGAGGGCTGCTGAGCTGGGCCATCTGTTGCCCAGAGTAAGAGTCTACACCTAGACCTCCCGGTGCCCTCTGCAGCTGCCTGCCTGGCCCCTCGTCCTTCTTGCTCACTGCCAACACTGCCTTCCTGCTTGTTTTCTTACAGGAAGAGCCAGAGGAGCAGGCGGGGCTGTCGCTATTGAATGGCCCCTGTGAAGAGCAAACAGTTATTCTAGTCGCTCTGGAATGTCTAGAGAGATGAAATGGAACTGCTATTTTGCAGGGGTGGATGGAACGATCTGGCCTCCACTCCAGCTCTGTGTATATTGTGGGGTCAGGGTTTTTAAACAACTCCAAATTCCAGATTCCGAAGCGTGTGAGCATCATTGTCATGCCTGTGCCTTCTAATGCTCCGGTATACAAGGTCACTGGGCCTTATAGCTATTGTCAGCCACAGAAGATGAGCTGAGGTTTGAGTGGTCACATAACTATACAGAACCCCCAGGCGCCCTGCCAGTTATAATATCCCTATGGTTCCCCCACTTTTTTAATTCTCAGTGGAAGTTTGCAAATCGGTTTGGTCTTACATTTTCAGGGCCTTGCACAACTGGCAGAATGAAATTGATTTCAGGCGTAATGCAGAAAGTACCTCAAAATTTATGGGATTAGAACATAGAAGGCCACCACAGCCTTTAAAACACTTTTGTGTGAAGTAGAAAAGAGTTTCCTTTCCACAACACACTTTCCTCCTAAGTGTTGAAATGATGTTGCAATATAGTGACTTCCTCAGTATAAAATAGCTGATTGTGAGGAACTTGTCACAATTTATCTAAATTTGCAATATAGAAGACATGAATGGGACCTCTGGGTTGTGCAGTGCACCACCCACACAGAAGACCAAGGTGGCCTAGACTGATGGCACTGTTTCTCTGTTTCATCTCAGATCCAAATGTCCTGTAGAGACCTTTGATTCTTCCTGCCTGGCCCCTGAATAGTTGGCTCAGCCTGGAATGGATAGCCAGTGGTGACCCATAAGCTCAGGGAACAGACAATAGCCCCCCAAAGTCTCCTTCACCAACTCCAGGCCAAGAAAATGGCCAAGGTTCAGGAGGGAGCCCAGGCCAACCTCAGGCTGGAAAAGGGTGGGGAGGGCCAGGGGGCTGCTCCCAGTTCCCTCTACCAGGTGAAGAGGCCAGTGTGAGGGCAACAAGGAAAGAAACAAAGCCAGATGCCTACCAGGAGCGTAAAGACCCTGTTTCCAAGTCTCTCTCAGCTCAGAAAGGAAAGCCCAAGCTTACTTTTGTTCTGAGAGAGAAGATTCTGTGTTTCATTCTCCTTCCTGGACCAGGGACAGAACATTTAACTCCTGGATGCTCCACCAAATCTCTCCAAATGGAGAAAGGAAACTCAGACCTTGGGGTCTAAAGCTCACCTTTATCTTCCTTTAGGAGCCAAAAAGACAGCTGTGCTCCTAACCCCAGCTCGCCCTCTGCCAGGGCTCTCACCTTGGCCCCTGCCTCTGGGTGCATTATGGACCCACTGATATTCAGAATGATTTCATTAATACCGTCACAAACGCAGTCATGAAGAACTTATTAAGGAAGTCTGAACTGGGCAGTGTTTCCCACAAAGAGCCAACTTAAATACCAAGCAAAAGATCCATTTACAGTGACAAAGAAAACCCCAAATGCATACGGTCAAGGAAATATTGTTGCTCTTGGTCGATGCCAAGGGTGCTGCCTGGGAAGCTGCAAGAAAATTGTTAATATCTACTTTGGGGAAAGTGGATTAAAAAGAAACAGCCATGTTGGAGGGCAGAGGTGTGACGATGGGGCAAATATGAAAGGCAAGCGCAAGCATGTTCAGTCACAAATTTTGAGCCTGAATGATCAAGTTTTATTTGTTCCCTGTATGGCTCATAATTTTAAGCTTTTATTATGCAAAGCAGCCTGTTTGGTTTTTACATTGCCAGAGGAGGCTTAGCATGATTAACAGGTCACATTTGCCAGTCTCTTCATCTATGAAAAGGTAGGCTAGCTTGAAAGAGGTTATCTGAGCTATTTTCAACTCTCTGGCTATGGAGACATGAGCAACCTAAGTCAGCATCACTTTCCAAAAGCTCACACAGAGAAAAACTTAGAGGGTCAGGCCAGAGAAGGGAGTACAGAGAATGCCCCAGAATGATCCAGTGAGTCCTAGGGAAAAGCTTTCTGTGTGTATTGCCCATTGAGCAGTATCAAAACCCTGAGGGTCATGACGGGGATGGAGCCATCTGGTGGGCCCATGTCTATGAGGAGCAAATGGGTTTGGTCTTTGGGCCTCCCTAGGAGCTCTCCAGGGTACTGGACAGACTGCCCAGAATGCTCTAACCCAGAAGACCCTCAGGCCTTCAGCTGCCCTTGCTTCCCTGGACTTTTCTCTCCATAAACCAACTACATTTAATATAATCCCCTGCCAGAGCCAGTATCCTCTTCAGTCTTACAGAACATGAGACAGTGGAGTGGTGTAGTTGAAAGAGGATAGATTTTCAATTCACATAGAGTTGAGTTTGAATCTTAGATCTACCCCGCACTATGAGCTGAGCAAGTTGGTTTCTTTGCCTTGAGTTCCTGCTCCCTTCCCTGTAATGTGAGATGATAATAATTGCCTTTTAGGGCTGAAGTATGGATTTTAAAAGTTGAGGGATATAAGGTGCTTATTGTGAGTCTCACATATAGTCAGTGTTCAAAAACAACTGTCTAATATTCCTATCAGTGTTAGCCTCAGTGCTCCTGTTACCTACCAGTCTTCATATTGGTAACTTCTTTTCCTCCTCTATCAGTTAAAATTCAATGGATGCAAGTCATATAAAATGGGGTGGACCTGCAGGGAAAAAATGAGAGAGTTACAAGGATATGGTAGTGTTATATGAAAACTTGGAGCCTAAAGACAGCACTCTTTGGCAGGGTTATAGACTGGAAACTGTAAAGTCACTAGGACCTTCACCATCACCCATCTCTGCTTTCCCATAGTGTCTCCTCATTCTTTCTAAGACCAGTGTCTTTGTTCTTCCATCCACTTAGTGGATGCATATTCACATTTTTAGGCCCAGAGTAGACACTTGGCTGGATTTGTTCCATATTATGAGGCACAACTCCAATTTGTTGGAAAAGAAAACCTAATTGGACCCATTTGGAATCACCTTTGACCCAAATAGACCAGACCAGGGCCAGGTCAACTAGCAGGTCCATAGCTATTGGGCAGAAGGAGCCATTCCCAGGGAACAAGGGATGAACACATCAAATGGGCACTTGAGTTTTCAATACAAAAGCCACTTTCATATATTGGCTGATGCATAAAAGCTCTGAGGTATTGTGTAAGAGACAGAGAAGGTTTTAGAAGTGAAGAAGGCAAAGGCACTTAAATTACATATTTTATTGTATTTTTCTTATCATTAGATCCATAAAAGAAAAAGCAATGGTCCTACCAATGCCATTTAATAACTGCCTGTGTGGGCCAGACATTGCAGATATCCTACTTGCATAGAAGCCCCTAAAGACATGTGCCATCCCAGAATCACTCAGCATCCCTGGCAAAGGAGGTTGTCAGGATGATAAAGTCTCTTGGTTTCTCAGTCCCAGAGGTGGTATGACCCTGCAGGAGACATTCCTGACCAAGAAAGACTAATCAAAGAGGGCTGCGGCCAGAACCTGTCCCCATACAGCTGTCCTAGAATAAATGCTCCACTCTAAAGGTTTTGACTGCAGAATCTTATCCTCCGCACACTACGGACCCTCTTCTGCATCCTCTTTTCCTATTAAGATGCACTGACAGCCTTAGGTATCCTGTTATTTTTTTTTAATTTTGAGACAGTCTTGCCAAGTTTGTAAGTTGACAAGCTGGGCTCAAAATCACAGTCCCCCTGCCTCTACCTCCCAGAGTGCTGGGATTACAGGCACATGCCACCACACTAAGATTTTAGATATGAATTCTAGGAACACCATCTATTTCCACTGCTCAAGGGGAAATTATGTCTTTCCTTTCTTCTCCCTTAACAAGCTCTCAAGAGAAAATGTCTCGAGACATCTGGGCTGATCAACTGAATCATTATGATGGATTCCTAGGGATTTTGCACCATCTTCTCAAGAGCGCTCAGAAGAGGGTACCCACAAACCTGCAATTTGAGAAAAACTGTTTTCTTGAAAAATCAGCTAAATCAGTTCCCATGTGGCAGTGGATCAGGGTATTCCTAGACTGCAGACGACACTCCACTAATGTTAAGCCACTGTTCACAGAATCCCAAGCAAAGCATAATCACTAAGGTTTCATTAGTAATGGGAAGGCAAGGGCCTCACCCTACAGAATAGCCCCCGCCCATACACACACAGTGAGGGTCCCACCACCCTTAGAGGTTCAGAAAGGCTTTGGGGTCGGTGGAAGAAAGCAGACAGGACAGGCAAAGAATGAGGGGAGCTGGCCAGAGGTAGAGAGTAAGAAATAACTAGAGAAGAGAAAGAACTCAGAGGAAAGAGCTTAGAGGAAAGAACTCAGAGTTCTTGCTAAGATACAGCTGAGCAGAGAACTCCACTGGTTCCCAGGAAATCTTAGGGTGAAGGATATTGGAGAGAAACAAATTGACCTCAGCTGACCACCAAACTTTTGGCAGAGACTGAGCGATCTCTGCATAGTGCGTGGGAAGAGCCGGAACTCTCCAGACACACAGAATCTGGCCTTAGTCATGTCTTACTTCTAACAGCTGTGCAACCCCAGACAGCCTGCCCAGCATCTCTGGGTCTTGGTTTCTCCACCAGTAAAGTAGTTTCTTCATCAGTGTAGGGACCATTGTTCACTGAATTCTTTCCTACTTCTGAGTCTTACAGATGTTGCTGCCAACTGAGAAAAGCTCGAGCCTGGCTACTGTGTGCGTTAGAATCTCCTCTTGCCCATCTGGGCCCTGAGAGATCCTATGATACCAAGGAACCAACCCCTCATGACTGTGTAGGAGAAAAGATGGTGCCAAGGGCATGGAGGCAAACAGGAGTGAGGCATGGAAACTGGGAGCCTGGAGAAGTGCATCACAGTCATGGGGGTTGGGGGACATAAGCCTTAGGAGACCTGAGCCCAGACAACTGCTCCTATTCCTCCAGGAATCGCAAGGGACTCTGCAGAAAGGTGTCACAAGTTCTAAAGACAGAAGAGAATCTATAACTTTGCCCCAATCAGGCTACACTGTCTGCCCAAGGTGCCAGGGGTTTTTGCTTTGGGAGGGAAAGGCCTCCACACAGCATAACTGGCATAGTGAAAGCACCTACTCCTTGGATGGATGAAAAACAGATGACAAATTACAGCTTCTTTGTGTAGTCTTCTGGGCAGTGGAGGGGGGCAGAATCAGTCAGGGCCTGTTTGGGAAAACAGAAAACACGGCAGATAGTTTTAACAGAGAGAACTTAATCTAGAGAATTGATTACAGTGGTATCAGGTGACTGGAAGGGTGGGGGGAAAGACACACTGAGGTGACAGAGTGAATAACCACAGAACTCAGCTGCCAGCCCAGGGCAGGAACAAAGGGAGGTCAGGAGTTATGAAAACCTCAGAGTTTGCAAGAGGAGCTGCCTGGGAGCAGGAGCTGGTACCTGGACTTTCAAGGAGGGTGCTGTTAGCTATGTATCTGAAGGGCATGGGGAGGCTGTTTCTAGAATTATACAGAAAAGCTAGAAAGGACACTGACTTCTGCTACCAGTTTGGAGCACTGAGGGAAAGTCTCCAGGAGCAACACCCAGCTCCCTTCTCCTGCCTTCTTGTTTCCTTCTGGCCTCCTATTGGCACAACCTAAGGAGAAACAGCTAGCAAAGGGGGGTTGTGGTTTACCTAGTCCCAGCCCTGCACCACAAAGGGGTGTATAGCACAATGGCTGTGTGCCTGAGAGACACTGTAGAGCCGTCTGTTTGCCAGCCATAGCATCCACAGTGGTGGGGGAAGAAAGCAAGCCCACTGGTGCAATGAGAAAGCCAAGCAGGAGTTGGCTTTAATGTGCTGTTTTGGGACCCATGGAATGGTTAGGATCCCACGTAGCTGGCTTTGGAGTTAGACTCAAACTTACCATGGCAGTAGGCATTGAGAAGGTGGCCAAGTAATTCCAGGCTGAACAGCCCCACTCACCAGAAACCAAGGAATGGCCTGAAAGCTAGCCCTTTGGGCCTCAGCAATTCCCCCCACTCTTTCCTTCCACAGGGGAAGGGAAGCCATTTGTGAGGGACTCAGGTAGGGATGAGACCAGGTGTCCTTTATCCCTGCTCTAATAAAAAAGGATGGGCACTCTTTTATTTGCAATGAAGATTTCAGCAAAGCATGTAACATGAGAGAGGGCCTGAAAATGTGTCACTGGTCCACTTTCACCAGCACCACTGCTGTAGGAGGGATGAGGCCAGGAAGCCTTCACAGACAAGGATGCAGACATGTAGTCCAGCATAGCAGCCCTGTTGTGTGAGTGTAGGGCCACTTCCTGGGTCTCAACTTCCATGTCTGGAGGAACTAAGGCACCCAGGAAATGGGGACAAGGCAAGAGGCCTGAGGGTGGAACAGGAGCGGACCCCAGGAGCAGCCTTGGTGGGCTCGAGCTCGCCTCAGGCGGGTTCCCAGTCAGCACACTGACCTTTGGAGGCTGACCTGACACAAGCTGGAGGCTTTTCTGAGTGAAGCTCCAGCTGTATTCTGGTTTGTGTTTTCCCGGAGTCTGTCACACCCCTGTCTACATGACACCGGGGCCTTTGAGCTCTGAGCATATTTTTGAAAAGGAAAAATCTGGGTCAGGCAGTCACCATTGAAGCCAGGTTTCAAAGGACTTTCCATTCCTGATCCCTTCTCTTTGAACTTGGTCAAACCTTCCTCCTGGGCTGGTATTTCTTCCTTGGTATGAGAGCCCAAAGGTGAAAAATGCAGGGCCGCCTTCACCACAACGGGTGGGGTTGTTTTTGAGTCTGATGAGTAAGTGGGGAAAAGTACTGGCAGCTGAGGCTGGCAGCCCCAGAACGGCCCAGGATAGCCCAGCTTTGCCCCAACACCTCCCCAGTCACTCACGGCACAAGCTGCCATTTCAAGAATTCCCCCCTTAAAACCACAAAGTGGTTAAAGTCACCACCCTATCCTTTTCACCTTCTGCCTCCTGATACAGTCCCACAGCATGTGGGTCATTCACAGAGCTCCCAACCTCAGCAGTAAGGTCCAGCCCAGACGGCCAGAAGCGCTGCCAACTTGAGCGTTGGCACTCACATCCCCTTTCCCGGTATCTTCCCCTTAGTACTGCCTGCATGCCAAGGCTCCTGCCTAGCCAGGCCAATCAGGCTAATTTCCTTCCGGAGGCTTTTCCCAGTACCATTACAGGGTGCAGTGACTGAGGGTTGATGTATAAACTGGAGAGGAAGCGGAAGGTGGACTTTCTTTCTCTGGAATCCCAGAGAGTAGAGTACAGTTCCAAGAAACAACTATGTGTGATTTACTTTGTCCCCACAGCCATCCAGCTGCTCCCCAGCATCTCTGGCCCTGAAACTTCTCAGAGGACCGGAGGCCAGCCTGGGCTACATACTGAGTTCAAGGCCAGCCTGAGTGACATAGCAAGACTGTCTCAAAACCAAAAAAACGGAATGAAGAGAAAGTCCTGCGGCCCATTCCCCTAGCCTGATGGGAAGCGGAATGTCTGCAGGTAGATACTCCTGAGTTCACTTGGGGGCCCACGGCCCACTGTACCAGAGCAGGACCCCCCAACAGGCTTTTTCCTGCTGGTCTGCAGAACAGAAAGGCAAGGTCCTCAATGCCTGGCTCTCCTCCTTTGAAGTCCCCAGGACTGTCAGAGTTAGATTGGTCTGGCAGAGACAGATCTTTTCCTTTTGGGTTTTAATGAGATTTTATTTTAGGTGTAAAATTCACAAGGGCACTTACTTGGTTTTTGTTTTTACAGTACCAGCGATGGAACCCGAGGCCATGCAAATGCTGAGCAAGCACCCTACTCTGAGCTGCACCCCAGGCCTGCTGCTACTAAGATTATCACATGACAGTCATGTCTTCTTAGAGGGTGCTTAAATGGTAAATCTGTAGAATTACTACCTATTTCTATAAATGAAATACCAGAGTGTAACCTTTGAGACTACATCCTTCCATTCCGCACGGTGCCTTTGAGATTCACACGGGTCCTTGCATGAATCAGTAGTTTGTTCCTCATATAGGTAAGTAGCATTTCATCATGTGCACACACCACCACTGATTTATCTCTTCAGTTATTGAAAGAGACATGGGTTATTTTGAGGGTCTCTGGGTAGTTATGAATAGAGCTTCTAGAAAGAGTCATGTAAGGTTTTTGAGTGCATGTATGTTTTTATTTATTTACAGAAAATATCCACAAATGAGCTGGATCATATGGTAAATGTATATTTAATTCTATAAGAAATTGCCAAACTTTTCCAAAATGGCTTTTAATGATTTGCGTTAGAAACATACACACTTTCTTTTTAACTTTGTTCTAGAAATAAAATCATCATCCCTGCCAAGGTAGAGAGTGGAAACCCAATGAAATGGAATATAACCTCAGTCTAGGGTTGAGTTAGATGGTGGAGCCAGGTGATTGTGAGCCAGTGGGGCCTTCCCCAGACCCCAGGTGCACCCAAGGCTGCAAGCACTTCAGACTGGATCTGTAGGTGGATGTGGTACCACATGAACATCAGGAGAGGGGACTGGGCTGTGTCAGAGGAGAACTGGGACTTAGTGGGACTCTGCTGTGTGCCGGTGAGCAGGCCTCTCCACTTCTCTGAACCTCAGGCTTCTCCTAAGGTTAATTCTTACAGGTTCGATGTAGCCATGACATGTGGAGGTTCAGCTGTTGCATGGACAGGCTTTGAGGAGAGGATCAGAAAAGGCTCTAAATAAAGGCTTAAGAACCATGTGCGGCCACCTCCAGACCATGTCAGGGACAAGAATCCTTCAGGAAATATTGAGATAAAGATGGTTTGCTCTGTAGTCTGAAGATGCTGTGCTTTGTATATTTCTAGTAGTGTAGAATTTTTCTCAGATCTGTGGGCCATGGAACAGCTTCAACCCAGAATGTAGAGCTCCTTTCTGACAAAAGCGGCCAAATACGGCTCTGTTTGTGTTCCTGGGCTTTGTCTCTGGACCATCTCTATGCCTTCTGCCCCTCTTCATTACCCTGGGCTTGGGTCTCTAGGAACTACTTCTCTACTCCCCCATGCAACAAGGAGCCCCCTATGTCAGAGGGGAGAGTTCGGCTTTGAAGCAAGAAGACCGCATCCAGAGCCAAGCTACTTCTCTGGCTTGATGACCTTGGACAAGTTACTCCTCTTAGTCTTACATTTCTCATCTGTAACTGAAGATAGTAAGAATGTCTCCTTCACGAGACTCGTCTGAGGGCTAAACGATAGCACCTGTGCCCTGAGGGGGAGTGGCTCACAGGACGTGTTGGCTTCTTTGCTTATTGCTTATGAGAGGTTGTTTTGAATCTTCAAAGAATGTCAAACTCCAGTTCTCTGAGCTCTGTTTCTTCTCTTAATGTTACCTGCAACAGTAGAGCCCACTTCATCCACTCTAGAAATTTAGTCCAGCGACATTGAGTCACTAGAACCAAGACTATGATGGAAGAAGGGCCCGTTCCGCCCAAGCTCTACCGCTGACCCAAACTGACTTCAGTGTGAGCTTTGTCATGGTAGAAGCCCAGAAATTCTAGATCTCCTCACAGTCCAAGAGTCAACCCTAGTGCAGGGAAACAGTTCCTGAAAGGCTGCACCCCGGAGTGAGAGGTCTGCATTCTCTTCCCTCCACCTGAACAGATCAGCACTTGAAGCCCCTTTTTCCTACAGGGGCTCAGGTCTTAAACAGCAAGGCTTAGCTTCTGGACACTGCCCTGGCGACATGAGGGAAGGGGACAGTCACCCCTCCACCTCCACCTCCTAAATGAACAAACAGCCTCACCTGTGCCTCCAGAGATTCCTGAAAACTGCATGATACAATAGTGGTTGTGAAGTAATCTTTGCTTCCCACAGCAGCAGGGTGATAACTGGTGACCACTGGCTTGATCAGCAGTGATTCAATGGCAAATTTATCACAGTTTCAGTCAGCTATGTCATAAACACAAATATGTGCTGGATATCTCTATAGTCACTTAAAATACTCAAACTATGCTCTAAATCCTATAAAATGGACATAAGTACAACCAAATGCTTTATTATGCAAAGAGAAGCAATGGCCTATATGCAATATATGGGCAGCTATAAAAAATACAGCCTTGTTATAAATTTGAATTAAAACCAATATTCTGGACTTAATGAACATGAATTAAATATTTAATTAACGATGGTTTTCCCTACTTGTATAGAATTCAAATGAATTTGGGATGGATGATTTGGGATGGGTAGCCCAGATCTTTTTTTAAAACTGCTATAGGGAAATCCGAGTTGTATTTCTGTCCCTCAGTAAGTGAAGGTCCCTCAGAGGAGCAGCAATGTCCAACCCAACAAAGCAAACATGGTTTAGGGTAACGTTCCACCCCGCAGGGGCACATTCTCAGCAAGGTGGCTCCACCAAGCATCCTGCCAACTCTCCCACCACTTGCTCTACACAAATGCAGGAAAGTTGCCTGCTCTGTCACCTGGCAGGTGACACTACCTGGTCGCTGCACCAAGGAAGACAGGCAGTCTTACGAACTGTTACAGAAGGGCTTCAAGGAAGTATGTATATGGGAGCCATGGGGGTACGGTTGGGTGCCCACGCTGGGCACGTTCTGCCACTTCAGTACAACTGTCAGGTCCTGGAACCTACATTCTAACCTGTTCCTTGGTAGTTTTCGTGCACACTGGGATTGAGAATCCCTGGAACGGAATCAGTTTTCATCCCATCCTGCTCCTGGCCATGCATAACTAACTACGACCATCCCTTCAAGTGCACAACAAAAGTGAGTACACCCTCATCCACAGCTAAATTTAAAGTTATCTCTGTTATGCAAGTAATGTAGGAACATGTCAGTTGTTTTTTTAAAAAAGATAGAACAAAGCCAAATATGAACATCCTCCCCTGTTCCCAAGCTCCCTGCTTCCTGAGAGGGAAGCCCTGTCTGTCATGACTTGTGCATCTTTCTAAATCTTTTTTTTAATGCATTCGCATGTTAAATCTGTATGAATATTAATGGTATTATTCTGAATAGGAATAGGAGGAAGGGCAAAGCTGGTTAAGGAAATAAGCAGAACCTGTCATTTACAAGACCCCAGGACAGCAACAGTAATTCCCAAAACCCTGTATGTGAAACTTCGTTTTGGCTTCCACTGGGCCTGGACTGCATGTAAGGTTACCAGCAGCACAAGGAGCCCGCTACTGTGGCTCTTCATGGTAACCCACTCTTCTCTTCTAGTCCAGGGTGTATTTGAATTTTTGCTCTTTTTCTGTCTTGTTCAGTCCAAGTTGACTCTGCAGAGCCAGTTTTCACTCCTTCATCCCTTCACCCTTCACTTTTCAAATAAACTTTGGCACCACTTTTGACTTGTGTCATCCAATTCTTTCTTTGAGTCAAGAAGGTGTGTAATACATTTAATTGATTAGCCATTTTTAAATGATCTACCCAGTAACTTCTCCCTGCACTGGGGAATATATTGGAGGGTGGGGATTGGGGATCAAACTTAGCATACCAAATATGCTAAACAAGGCTGCACCCCTGAGCTACATCCCCAGTCTGGTACTTGCTTTTTGCACTTTAAAACATGCCTAGAAACAACTCCATGGTTTCCTCATTGTTTTTTTTTTTTTTTCTGCTGTACTGTATTCTATAACATGGCTACACCAAGGGTTATTCAACTGCTTCTCTACTGAAGAACATTTAAACTCACTTTTTTTCCTGATTATTGACCATGTTATTTACATATGTAATTCAGAATCTATCGAGCACTTCCTTGGCCAGAAACAGAGCTAAGAACTAAGAGACAAGAAGCAAATTGGCTTGCAGATCATCCATGGCAGGGTAGGCAGCATTTTGCTGGCTCTCCCTACTTTAAACAATTACCAGGCCATTAACTCTGACATTAGCATTTACTAACATGCATATACCTTAACTGAGGGTCTCTATCACTTCACACCTGGGATAACCTCCCACCTAGTCACTCCACCCAGGTGTGTCTAGTTTGTGCTACCAGACTGCTCTTTTTAACCCATCATTTGTTTGGATCAATCCCACTAGACCTGCAAATTAGGCAAGCCAGCTTCTGCTCCTAGCTGGGTACTCCTGCTCTCCACATTCTGCCTGCCTTTCCTGAGTTTCCTTCCTTTGGCCCTTCCATTGATCTAATGTCCCAACAGGAATTTTCAGCTCCCAGATGAGCCCCATGGGTAGGCAAGGGTAGCCAGAGCAGTAAAACATGTCACCCCGCAAATCTGCTGCGGCCCCATGATGGCCTCTCCTCCATGAGAACTGCTTTGTGCTCACGCCTGCCACCAGCTTCCTCCATCCTTTGCTCCCACAAAGCATTTATGTGCTGATGCCCCTAACTCCAAACAGGTCACAGTCCAACTGCCTGCAGCTCTCCTCTTCCCTATGGGATGATCAGCCCCTCAAGGACAGGGGCTTCTGAATGCATCTATGAGCATCAGAGGCCACAGCGTGACAAGAGCTCTTCCAGGGAACACTGGCTTCAGAGTCACCAAAGCTTACCTCTGCCGGCAGTGCCAGTGCAGACCCTGCTCACCCTGCTTCAGAGCTGTGTGTCCTGTGTGAGGCCATACTGAGAATCTGATGCAAACAATGCACTCCTCTGCCTATAAAATCATAGACACAACTTCAGGGAGCATTCCAGATACCCTACCAAAGCCCAGGCTTTCAATCTAAGACATCTGCTTAACTCAGTGATTTCCAGCCTGCAATGGACAATAGTGTCATCTGGGAACTTAAAAAGTACAGACACCCACAACTCCATGGCAGTAATTCTAATACAACAGGTCTGGGGCAGGACTGAGGCACGGGGCTGTTTGAATCTGCAGCCAGATAGAGGACCACTGCAACTTGTCTCCTCGTCACTGACCTCCAGCCTTTCCTCCCGTGCCCCCATTTCTAGTCCTGGGACAGCCTCATGACCCTTTCTGCCTCCTTAGATCCCTAGCCAGGACTCAGCTGCTGTTGCCACTATGATGATTAGGGGCAGATGGGGTGGCGTCATGTCTGACTAGCCACCTCGCCTCAATTATCATCCTCACAAGGTTCACAGACAATCTCTAGGCCGTATCCCGTGTCCTATCGGGAGCAGTCAACCCCATCCTGCCCACCTGGGAACAGCTGTATGCCCCATTAACTGGGCTGCTCCTTCGCACTTAGTTGCAGACTAGTAATAGAAGGAGCTGTTATTCTGTCCTGTCTTAGGAAACAATTAAGATGAGAAAGGATCTCGGGCAACCACATGGAAAGGTCTACTCCAGCACAGGGCGCTGATGTGCCTGTGAGAATCGGAGGGCCAGTGGCACCGTCCCTGGAGTGTACCTTGGGATTTTCAGAACAAGAAACTCTAGAATCAATATTAGGAGACAGCATGGGCAATTGTACTTGATTAAGCGAGGCACTTAAATAGAAGGATCACAGTCTGATTATTGCTCGTGGCTGACTCAGGTATCCTCTAAAGTGATATTTTTAAAAAGTGACATAAGGCTCTCCTTGGCTCTTGGGAGGAAGAGAATGGGAAAAAAGTGATTAGGAGAGGGGATTTGGGGCAAGAGGAAGATCACACTGTGCTGTGGTGTCTTGAACAGATGCTCCAAGTGTCCCCTTTCACCTCCAGTGCCCTTGCTGCTGAGCAAGGCCCTGCACACCTGGACCAGTCCGATTTCTCTGGTGGGAGGTCTGAGGCACTTCAGTGGTAGCAACCTGAATCCACTACCTGCTGGTTCTGACTAATAACCAGTCTCCTGAGCTGTAGCCTGCCCTCACCAACCACATTGTGCAGCCTTTGCTACATCCTTCTGATAAATGCCTTTTTTGTTTCACTTAATCAAGCTGGTGACCATTGTTTTCAAACTACCCAAAGGTCTGAGAAGTGAAGGGTAATGAAACTGTAGTCCATCTTCTGACACAGCTGGACCTCGGCAACTAAACCACTTGAGGTCTGCATCTGGGCCTGAGGCACTATTAAAGTCAAGGCCGAATTGAATGGCGATAAAGACCTCAGACATGACCAAGTCCAGACGTGTCTAGGGGGAGGCCTATGAGGTCGGCCAACTGCAGGCCACAGGAGTGACCCCGCACCCAGCAACGAGAGGTGATATAGCAATAGGGCAACTGCTCCGTTTTTGCAGTACTTGCTCTACCCACATAGAAATTTTCTTCTGTGGTTTTCATACTAGTTTCCTAGGGCTGCCACAAGACATTACTACAAACTGAGTGGCTTAACCACTTCACAGTCTACCCCAAGCATCACTCAGACAGCACATTTGTTTACATACTATCTTGAACATTGCTCAGGCAGATGTCATTTCAACCAGTCGATTCTTGTATTGAATAAATTTGATAATTCCCTGTTATAGTACCCTATAAAAATTAAGGGGAAATGCAATCTTTGGTCATTCTGTGTTTAAATAATTGGACTGGTAAGTGTTTAAAACAAGAGAAATTTATTCTCTCACAGTCTGGAGGCCAGAAGTCCGAAATGAAGGTGCAGCAGGGCCATGTTCAGGCTGAAGGCTCCAAGGCAGAACCCTTCCTTGCCTCTTCCATTTTCTTGTGGTTCTAGGAATTCTTGGTATTGAGGTAACATCACTCCCAGCGCTGGTTCTGTTTATATATGCCCTTCTTTTTATGTTCATGCATCTCAAATGTCTCCCCTTTCTCTAAGACACCAGTTACCGGGTTGAGGGCTCACCCTAAGTACAGCATGAACACACCTCAATATCCCTCACTTAATTGCATCTATGAAAACCCAAAGGTCACCTTCACAAAATCTAGGCGTTTGCACTTGAACATATCTTATTTGGAGCCACTATTTGACTCACTTGTATAGTTTGTGTCTGGGAATAGCTTCTGCCTCCTCCTCTGACTCCCACCCCTTACCAGAGGCAGGTCACCAACATCCCAGAAAAGCGGGATCATCACATGGAGAGAACCAGCACTAGAGGAAGCCTGGTTAATTAAGACAGCAGCAGAGTTAGGATCAAGTTAGGAAAAACCTAGGCATACAATGGAAGGTCAAAGTCAACATATATGGTAGTTTAAAGGCTATGGGTATGAGTGCCGTGACGTCCAGATCCCACACTCACGGTGTAGAGGTATAGCCATGCTTTTTATGTTCCACAGCATACGCCCCGGGTTAGAAACGCCCACAGGCAACCCTTCACAACATGGAAACACGTGGTAGAAGAGTTGGTAAATAGATGCTTAGCCTTTCACTCTTTGGGAAGGAATTCTTAGGTGTATTCATCCAGAGAAAGGCCTCATTAGACAGAGCCCAGCTGCTTACTACGGGAAACAGTTCAACAATCTTCTATCGGCTCTTGTCCTTTGCCGGAATCATTCTTCTTGGTCCACCCTAGTCCTCATCGCAGGTACTGCCATCAAAGGAGCCCAAACTAATTCCACTGGTACCAAAAGTGGTCCGAACAGCACTAGTTAGGATTCTGAAGCGGGATCATTAACTTTGGCTGTGTGAACTAATAAATACTGAGCTTTCCTGAAACTGTGTTAAGAGACCCACATTCCCTGCAACCACGTGGCAAACTCCTAATAATTAGGCACAGGATTTAATCATGAACAATTTCAATAGGTTTCTTATGCTAAAATTAAGTCCCTGAGAGGGAAGGAGTGGACAGTCTAGGATAGGACATGGAAGTGGATGTATATAAGAACTGAGCTCTCAGACTCACCAAAATCCTGTGGGCTGGCAGAAGCATCCTCAGCTCCTCAGAAGGCAAAAGAGCCACCCATTGGTAAGATCCAGTCCATTAAGTGAGTACCAAAGTCCTCAGCTGATATCATGCTTGTCTTCCACTAACTAAGAAAAAAAAGCCACAAACTAATGGAGGGAAAATGAGCCATGGTGGCACATGCCCACAACCCTGGCACCCTGGAAAACTGAGGCAGGACTGCAAGTTTGAGCCTAACCTGGACAATTTAGTGACTTAATGAGACCCCGTCTCAAAAAAAAAAAAATTAAAGGCTGGGGATGTAGCTCAGTATACAGGCTCTGAGTTCAATCTCAAATACTGAAGAAAAAACCTATCACTACAGACCCTAACATGAAGGAAGGTTAAATATATATATATATATATATATATATATATATATATATATTCATGCCTATAAATTTAACTACTTAAATGAAGTAGGCAGATGCCTTGACAAATCATAAACCACCAAACTTGCTCAGTGAGAAATATACAATCCAAGTAATCCTAGATATATTAAAGAAACTCATAGTTAAAAGTCTTCCAACAAGCTGGGCTTGGTGACACATGGCTATAATCTTGGTGCTCAGGAGACTGGAGCAGGAGGGTTGCCATGAGTTCAAGGCCAGCCTGCTTTGCATCAGCAAGTTCAAGGCCAGCCTAGGCTACATAGTGAGACCTTCAAAAAAAATCACATACACAAAAATCTTCCAGCAAAGAAAACCTCTGCCCTATATGGCCTCACTGGAAAATCTACCAAACGTTTAAAGGAGCAACAATACCAATCCCATACAAACTTTTCAGAGTAAAACAGAAAAAAACATGGACTTCTGCTTCCAGAAGGTTGAAATAAAATTACTTTCTTCTGTTCCACTTAAGTGGAGTTGAAATACAAATGAAAACCCAGAAGATATAAAGAAAAAAAAAAGAAATTTTAGAACAGAAAAATGCAATGAACAAAATTTGAAATTTCAATGGATTATCTCCATTGAGATAAAATGGAAAGGATAGAAGAAAGAATAAATAGATTCAAGGACAGAAAAATAAAAATCACCTCATCTGAACAACATAGAGAACACAGATTAAAAAAGAATCAACCTCTGTTCCTCAGGAAACTGTGGCACTACACCAAAAAGCTGTAATATTTATCATCCAGGTCATGGAAGTCCTGGAAACAGAAAGAAAGACTTTTTCTAGGGACTGAAAAGTACTTGAAGAAATAATGGCTGGGAATTTTCTAAATTTTGCAAGATACATAAGCCTATAAATTCAAGAAGATGAACAAAAACCCTGCATAGGATAAGTCCAAACAAATCCATATAAAGAAACATCATATTCAAACTTCTAAAAACAAAAGAAATAAGAAAGCAGCAAGAGTAAAACAATACCTTACCTATAGGGGTGAGTCAATTTGAATCATAGTAGACTTCAGAGACCAGGAAGAAATAGCACAATCCTTGACTTTCAAGAAAATGACTATCAACACAGAAATTCTATATTCAGAAAAGAAATTCTTTAGGAATGAAGGAGATAGTCAAGAAATTCTTAATGAAGGAAAATTGAAAGGATTTGTTGTCAGGAGGTCTACGCTAAAAGAATAGCTAGTTCTCTAAACAGAAAGGAAAAGATAGAAGAAATTTTGAAACATAGGGAAGGGAAAAATACAAACAGAAAAGTAAAGATATGAGTAAATAACCATTTCTTTTTTTGTTTTTGGGTTTTCTAAATCATATTCAATGGTCAAAGCAAAAATTACAGCACAGTCTGATTAAGTCATTAATATGACACTCAAGACAATTATGTTAAAAGTGAGAGAAGGGAAAGAGTTGTAGAGAGAGAAGACTTCTAGAGTCCACTCTAGCTGAGAAAATGGCACTACCTGTTGACAGCAGGAGGAGAAACCACTGTAAATGTTATAAACAGATACATGAAAAAACCATGGATTAATCAGACTATATTCTGTTTATATTCTGTCTATAAGAAACTTGCTTCAAATATAACAATATAGAAGTAAAGAGTAAAAAAAGATACAAGCTAGCATTGATCAAAAGAAAGCAGGTATGGTCATATCAATATTAGATAAAGTTTACTTTAGAGAAAGACAATGTCCAGACATAAAGAAAGCCTTACCCAGTAAGAAAAGGTCCTAGCAGTCCTAAAAGTTTATGGACAAACAACCCTAAACATGTACACACAGACAGCACAGCTGTAAAATATGTGAAGACAAAACTGAAAGAAAAATAGATAAATCTACAATTATGGTTGGAGACACTAACACCCCTCTTTTAACAACTGACAGACAGTTAGATTATCAGTGGGATACAGAACTTGACAATAACATTAACCACCAGCAGAATACACATGTTTTTCAAGTGTCCTTAGATCCAGTTAAACCATATCCTGAGTCACAAAACAAATCTTAAAAAATTTAAATCACACACTATGTTACCGGACCACGATTGAATCACATAGAAATCAATAAAATAAATACAGCTGGAAATGGGCCAAACACTTGGAAGTTAAACAACACACTTCTAAATAATTCATGGGTCACAAAAGAAGTGTCAAGGGGGATTAAAAATAACTGAACTGAGTGGAAATGAAAATACAACATATCAAAAGTTGCAGGTTAGAAAATAAAGCAGTACTAGGAGAAAAATGTATAGCATTACATGCTTACATTACAAAAGAGAAAAAAATCTCAAATCAATGATCCAATTTCCCACCCCAAAAACCTAGGAAAAGAACAAGATAAACACAAACAAAACAGAAGGAAGAAATAAAAACTAAGGATACAAGTCAATGAGAAATAGAGAAAAAAATAATCAATGAAACAAAAAGCTTTTCGATAAAACTGACAGTCCTAAATGGATGTGGGGGCACATACCTGTAATCCCGGCACTCTGGGAAACTGAAGCAGGGGACTGCAAGTCTGAGCCCAGCTTGAGCAATTTAGCAGTTTAGCAAAACCCTGACGCAAAATAAAAAAGAGCTGAGGACGTAGCTCAGTGTGAAGACCCTGGGTTCAAAACCCAGTTACCATGGTGGGAGGCAATCAAGACAGAGAAGATACAAGTTATAAATACCACAAATGAAGCAAGGGTTACCACTCCAGTTCTCATAGATATCAAGAGGATAACCAGGTAGCACTATGAAGAACTCTACGCACACAAATCTGACAATTTAGGTGAGGAAGATCTGCACATAACATCATATTTAATGATGAAAGACGAAATTCTTCCCTGAAGACTGAGAACAAGTCAAGGATGCTTAGCCTCATTTCTCCTCTTCATCTTCATACTGGCCATTCCAGAGAGTGCAGCAGAGCAAGAAAAAGAAAGACTGTAAAGGTGAAATAAAACTGTCTCCATTCACATATGACGCACTTTTCTATAAAGTCCGAGCAATACACATGCTACTAGAAGCAAGTCGAGTGATTTCACAATATGCATAACCAACTTGTAAAACTTGATTGTATTTTTGTCTATTACTAATGACTAATCAGAAATTGTTTTAAAATATTAAATACCATTTAAAATATTACCAAAATATTTGATATTTAGGTATAAAGCTAACAAAACTGTTATATACAGAATCAGTTATTTGTAGCTGACAACTACAAATCACTGATTAATCAGAGAAGACCAAAATAATTGAAGAATTATACTTTGCTCATGCATCAGGAAGCTCATTTCTCTTAAAATGTCATCTTTCCTCAAGTTGACCTGTAAGTTCAGTGTAATTCGAATTAAAATCTCACCACACTTTTAAAAAGGCAGAAATTTACAAGCAGATTCTAAAATGCAAATAGAAATACAAAGGAATTGTAATAACCAAACAACTTTGAAAAAGAACCAAGTTGGAGGTCTCACATTTTCTGATGTGAGAGTTGTTGTGAAGCTATGGTAACACAGCATGGTATTAGGGAAGACATAAGGCATGGTCCGTGGAACAGGACAGAGAGCAGGTGACACATGACAACATGCCGGGAGGCTCTCTCCTCTCTTCTGAGGAAGGCAGCACTGTACTGTGCCTGGAGAGGTGGTGGCCTTAGGAGCATCATGAGCTACCCCTCCTGGCTTGAGTCTTAGCTCTCTGTGCAGGGAAACTAGCTACTAGGACTTGCAGGTCCTCAAGTAATGAGCATCAGTGGTTGGGGTGTGTATAGCTGTGGGGGGGGGGTGCACAAACCTTGGGTGAAAGACTATGGAAAATGCTCCAGTCTAACAGTAACTCAGTCTGTTTATGGGTACCTGTTGACCACTCCCTGAAAACTTCTAGATGTAAACTGATGAGAACCTGGTTAGTGCTGGGGAATGGCATATGGTCCTGGTGGTGCTACACAAGCAAGAACCTGGGAAGTGTGACCTTCAAGTATTTCTGTGCCCCTAGCAGTATCCTGAAGCTGAGAAGCTGGTTATATTTTCTTTTTCCATGTACATGTATCAGCCCCTCACAAAGAATGTAATCATTATGTACTGTAAATATGTACTAATAAAAATGTTAAAACTTTTTAATAGAGCTCCAAAGTGGCTGCATAAATAATAGGTACTCAATGAATATCTTTTGAACAAACAAGTAAATGAATGATCTCACCTGTGCAAACAGGTATCACTACCTGCTGTGGTTCCTAGTTTTCACGTAACTATGTGAGTATAGTTCATGACCTAAATTACTTTCTCTGAAGACGTTAACTGAGTCTCTGCCTCTGTGAGCCCCCACAGTGCCTAGCAAAGTGCTGTCTTTACAGATACACTGGATCTTTGCCCAGGGTTTAATACAGAACAACACCCCAACTTGAATGAGGCACATTCACTTATTAGCTCTGATTTACAAATCCTTACCAAAGACTTAGGGTATTATTACACTAAGTTCCCGTCACACCACCTTACCACAGCGACAGTAATTCAGAGAGTGCTGGGGCAGAAGCTTATTCTCATTAATTGGTAATGAAGAGAGGAAATTATTTCCCCTCATAAGTTAAGTTTCTGATGATATGTTGGTGGAATTCCTTCTCTCCCACCTTGTTTACTAGCATTCAGTGCTAAAAGGAGATATCGTTTATCTACATTTTTTTTCTAGATAGTTCAGTCAACACATTAGAGGTCAGGCTGTCCTAAGAAAAGTGGTTTTTGGTTAATGGCTAGGAAATGAAGCTTTTCTTGTCCTTTCTGGGCAGTTTCCTTTTGTAAAAACATTAACAGTCTTGCAGCTTTTTAACTCTTCTTTAGCCGCTGGGATACTCAGAATAGTCCAGGACTAAGAATAATTCCTGCAAGTCTAGGTCAGCTGTGTGTTAGGAAAGTCAGGACCAAGCCAGAGAGAAAAGAAGGGGGTTTGGAACAAGCTCCAGGATTCTTCTACCTGCCGAGAGCTGGCTGGAGTCAGAGACATTTGTTGACCAACTAATCTCCAGGAAGACCTCAGACTTAGGGCTAATGCTCACAACGGCACTGATTCTTATTATGGTGTTGAACAGATGTTGAATTTCCAGTCATCAAGCAGATTCTGCCAGAATCTAAATGTTGGCCTGACCTCTTATTCCTGGCTCAAGAAAACCAGAGCTCTCAGGAGTCAGTAGTGAGGGACTCCTACTGCCATCCCCACCAACACTTGAAGCTTTTGGGACATGAAGATCACTGTAAACTCTAAGTAGCACAGAAGATATGTCCCACCCACCCCACAATGAAGAGATTGAAATTCATTTAGATATAACTGAAATGCAGAAGGCTGTGATTCCTGAAGACTCAGTCCATCATATATGGAGGAGACCTCTCAGAATGCAAGAAGACCCCTAAAAGGGCTGAACCCATCAGGCAGCTTTGGGACTCGAAGGAAAATAACAATCCACAGGACTCAAAATTTTGTCAGCATAGATATTTTCCCAGGGTGTGGCCTAGAGAAGTGCTCCTTCAGTGTTACAAAGCATAGAATTATCTGGAGGACTTGTTGGAACATAGGTGCGAGGCCCCATCCCCAGAGTTTCTGGTTCTGAGTCTGGGGTGGAGCCTTGTAATTGGCATTTCCAACACATTCTCCTGTGATGCTGATGTCGCTACTCTAGGACCACACTTCAGAGAGCGGCTGGACTGGAACTCAAGGCTACCAGTTGTATCTCCTGCTCTGTCTGGCATTGTCTGCACAGGCCAACAAACTTAGCCCTCGATGCTGGTGGTGTTTCTCTCTCCACCCTTTGCCCACTGACCTGACTACTGGTTCAGTCCTGATGTGGTATTAGATTACGCTTTGATGCCAATGGCTCCACGTATCCCCACCTCTCTAGTGCTGATGCTGGCTCAGGTTTTGCTTGATACAGGTGTCTCCCTTGACCTCCATCCCCCAGGAAGCCAATTAAGGAAAATTCCCTACTCTTCTTGGTCCTTAGAAACTAAATATGGGCTGATTACACAAAAATTCAGAATCAGTTTTAACCTTAAACAAATATTACATTCTAACTGGGAAGATAAAAGTAACTCCTGCTAAAGAAACTTTAAAATATTTTCAGAGGTCTATATTGACAAACTCCAGTGCAAGAGAATGCAAAACGGAAGTTATCTATGTTAAGGTTACATGTAGCACTTTTTAACCAATAATTCTGTTCTTGAACTCATATCTCCCACTGAATACCTCAATTAATTTCAGAAATAATTCACAAACCATTTATTTAGGGCTGGTAATTGGTCTTAACACAGTTGTATGTGGTTCTTCCCCCAAACAGTCTATGATTTTCTCAAAGAAGTGAAATACCTCCCAGAAGATTCTCCTGAACTAGCGGAGACATCATGCAAACTTTGAAGTTCCCAGGCTAGACCACTAAGCCCCCTTAACTTTATCTGCCGTGAGAGATTAGAAAAGGCAGTGCAATTACTATTCTTGTTGCTGTAAAAGACTCTGAAAATATTATGGAATAAGAAATGTGTTTTAATTTAACTTGTCTGGTGCTGCCTGAGGAAAAAGGGGTTCAATTACTGGGGGGTGAGAAGGTCAGTACAGACAAATTTGAGGTCCCACAGGGACCTCAGGGATTTCAAAGCTGTGACATAGTCTTTGTTCACTATCCCCCCCCAGAACTTATGACTTTAATTTGCCTGAACAGAAGCCCCTCCAGACACTGTGCCCATATTTAACTGCAGATTCATCAAGTCAGGGAGGGGAGTCTGGATTTGCAGGTGAAAGAGAGGAAGGCAGAGAGGAATGAAAGCGGAAAATATCACTAAAGGAACTGGAAAAGAGCTGAAGAGGTGTTTAAGAGGGTGTGTGGCTAAGAGGTGAAGAAGAAAGGAGGGAGAAATCTGCAGCAGTAAGGGGTTGACAGAGGAAGGGAAAGGAGGCAGTGATCTTGGAAAGGGGAATATTGATGATTGTGATGGTGATAGTAACCTTCCTTGGACCACAGGGAGTAAAACAGAAAACGGGGGAGGAGGACGTAAAAGCATGCATCTTCCTGGAGGGCTGTTCAGCGGAAGAGAGCAGCATTAAGCTGTTGGTACCAATTCAAAGGCTGAGCATCTGACAGAACTCAGGCTTTTGAGCTGGGGATCCCCTGGAGGGTGGGGGGTGGACCTGTTCCCTACCATTAGCTTGCAGCTTAGTACACTGCTCCTTGTCCTCCTACTCCAACCTCTCCACCAAGAAAGAGCACGACTGAAGAGGAGCTGAAAGCCTGCAGGGCAAATTCCACCTATCCATGCAACATTGGCACCTCACTCAGAACCTGATAGAGCCCTGCTTAGTGTCCCCAGACAGCTGGGGACCTTTGGGAGGTTGCTCAGGCCCTGGTTAGGCCCAGCCCAGTGATTCTCAGTGGCACTGAGTGGTGCGAGCTGAAGACCTGCACAGTGAACTCTACCTAGCCATGCAAGCTTGGCACCTCACTTGGAACATGGTAGGGCCCCACCTAGTGACCCCAAGCAGCTGGGGAGCTTTGGTGCATCATATGGCGTGAGCTGAAGGCCTACACAGCATACTCCATCTAACTGTTCAGACTAGCTACATCACTCAGAACCTGGTAGAGTCCTGCCCAGAAACCTCAGGCAGCCAGGCAGCTGCAGAATGCCACATGGGGTGTGCTGAAGGTCCCGCCCAGCATGCTCCCCCAATATGAGGACCCTTTGAGTGCTACTAGGAACCTGGTAAGGTCTGCCTAACCATGCCCACTCAACTGGGGAAATTCCTTGATGTATGGACAGACATCCTGAACCCAGGAAACAACTGAGACCTTCCATGTGGCTTCCCCAGGGAAATACAAGAAAATGACAAAATGAAAGAGCAAGATGCAATCTCAAACCTCCAGCCCATCCCAAACAAGCCTAGGAGACATGGACATAGAAGAAAGTGTAAGCCATACACCTGAAACTTCTGAAATGATAGCAACTGACGAAAAGAAACAACTCCATGATGCTGCAAAGGAACTCAGATTAGAAATCGTCTTCCAGGTAAAAGAAGAAATGATAAATGTAATAAAAAGAAATGCTGAACACATCCAAAGAAGATATAGTTTTTAAAAAGTTAAGAAGCACTGCAAAAAGATAAAAACCTTGAATGAATAATATAAGAAAGAAATAGAATGCATGAAACAGATTTGAAGAGATATCCAGAAAATCAAAAATTCCATTGAAAGCTGGAAAAACCATCTTAATGAATGTGAAGATAGACTTTCAGATCTTGAAGACAAGATTGCAGCTAGTTAATAGGAAAGAACAGATCTTTTAAAAGTAACAAGGAATCATGAAATAACAATTCAACAGTTGCAAGATGATACAAAGAAAAACTATATAAGATTGATAGGTGTAAACGAAAAAGATGATAACATAAATGATATTTTTTTAAAAAGACTGTTTCCAGAGCCAAAAATTCCCCTAACATGGGAAATGAAACTTACCTTCAGATAAATGAAGCATATGGAACTCAAATTAGCCATAACCAAAATAATCTACCCCCAGACATATAATAATCAACATCTTAGAAATTCAACATAAGAGCAGAATATTAACAGCTGTTAGAGAAAAGAGACAGATTACCGATAAAGGAATACCCATCAGAATCACAGCAGAATTTTCAACACAAACAATGAAGTCAAGAAGAGCATGGAGTAAAGTATTTCAAATCCTAAAGGAAAATGACTTCCAACCCAGATTGATGTACCTTGAAAAACTGTTCTTCAAAATTGATGGAGAGATATGATATTTCCATGACAAAAAACAGCTGAACAACTTCATAACCACCAAACCAATCCTGCAAATAATACTAAAAGATATTCTAGATAGACATAAAACTATGACTTCAAGAACACCAACAGAAAAAAAGCCACTAAGCAAGGCAAACAATTAAACAGAGGGGAAAGATAAAGAACCAAAAGCAGAAAGATAACATGACAAAAATAAGCCATTAATATAAATGGCCTCAATTCACCAATTAAAAGAAACAGACTTGCAAAATGGTTATAACCATTAATGTAAATGGCCTCAATTCACCAATTAAAAGAAACAGACTTGCAAAATGGATTAAGAAACAACATCCAACCATATGCTGTATACAAGAAACCCATCTAACCCAAAAGAAAATTCATAGACTAAAAGTCAAAGGATGGAAAACAACACTTCATGCAACAGGAACCCTCCAATAAAGCAGCTGTTCTATTTACAGACAATGTAAACTTCAAACCAAGAATAATCAAAAGAGATTTTTTAAAAAGTCACTACATACTGGTTAGGGGAAAACTTCAAGAGGAAGAGATAACAATCTTAAATATATATGCACCAAATATGGGAGCACTCAGCTATATAAAAAATATTAACAGAAATGAAAAATCAAATAAGCAATTATAATGGAAGACCCTAACACCCAATTGACACAGAGACAGATCAGCTAGACAGAAAATTAGCAAAGAAATAACAGAATTGAATCAAATTTCTGAACAAATGGACTTAGTAGATGCATACAGTGTGTTCCACCCAACAACATCAGCATATACATTCTTTTCAGCAGCACATGGGACATTCTCTAAAATAGACCATATACTGGTCCACAGAACATTCTTAAGAAAATGCAAAAAAAATTGAAATTATCCCATGCATATTATCTGAAACTAGAAATTAATGACAAAAGAAATTGCAAAAATTCCATAAACACATGGAAATTAAATAATACACTCCTGAACAATCAATGGGTCACAGAGAAAATTAAAGAAGAAATTAAACAGTATCTACAAGCAAGCAAAAATACAAATACAACTTACCAGAACCTGTGGGATGCAATGAAAGCAGTCCTCAGAGAAAAATTTATTGTGGTAAATTCCCACATCAGGAAAACAGAACAAACACAAATAAACAACCTGATGCTACACCTCAAACATCTAGGAAAAGAAGAGCAAGTCAAGCCCAAAGCCAAAGTAAGGGAGGAAATTATAAAGATCATAGCAGAAATTAATACAATAGAGACTAAGAAAACAATACAAAGAATTAATGAATCAAGAGTTGGTTCTTTGAAAGAATAAATAAAATTGGTAAGTCTCCAGCCAACCTTATTTTAAAAAGGAAAGAAAAAAAATTCATGCAATAAGGAATGAAAAGAGTGAAATCACTACAGACCCTGTGGAAATATGGAAGATCATCATCTACTTTGAAAACCTTTACTCTCATAGGTTTGATAACATAGCAGAAATGGACAGATTCCTAAAATCATATGAATTACCAAAGCTGGATCAAGAAGATGTAAAACTTCTGAATAACTTAATTTCAATTAATGAAACTGCAAATGTAATTAGAACTTTACCAATTAAGAGAAGCCTGGGTCCTAATGGATTCACTGCTGAATTCTACAAGAAATTCAAGGTAGACATAATGCCAATGCTTCTCAAGCTCTTCAATGAAATTGAAAGGGAAGCAATTCTCCCTTACTCATTCCTGGGAGCAAGTATTACTCTACCACCAAAACCAGGGAGAGACCCAACCAAAAAAGAGAACTACAGGCCAATCTCCCTAATAAACATAGATGCAAAAATTCTCAATAAAATACTGGCAAACAGAATTCAGCAAGTCATCAAGATTATACACCACAACCAAGTGGGGTTCATCCCAGGAATGCAGGGCTGGTTCAGCATACACAAATCAATAAATGTAATACATCATATCAATAAAGCAAAAGATAAGAATCACATGATCATTTCAATAGATGCAGAAAAAGATTTTTATAAAGTCCAACACTCATTCATGATAAGAATTCTACAGAAAATAGGAATAGATGATCTCTACCTCAGTCTGAAAAAAGCCATCTATGACAAACCAACATCCAGCATCATATTAAATTTTCAAAAACTGCAAGCCCTTATCCTAAAATCAGGAACAAGACAAGGATGTCCATTATCTCCACTCCTATTCAATATAATGGTAGAAACATTAGCCAGAGCAACATTAGACAAGAGAGAGAAATAAAAGGAATAAGGATAAGAAAGGAATAAGTTAAATTATTATTTGGAGATGACATGATACTCTACATAGAAGATTCCCAAACCTCCACTGAAAAACTTCTAGATGAAATAATCAAATTCAGGAATGTAACCGGATAAAAAGTTAACAGTTGAAAATCAATAGCACTCCTGTACACAAACAACAAAACCACTGAGAGAGAAATAAGAGAAGCCACACCCTTCACAATAGCACTCAAAAAAATGAAATACTTAAGAATCAATCTAACAAAGGAAGTAAAAGATCTTTTCAGTGAAAATTACAATACTCAAAGAAATTGAAGAGGATCTCAAAAAATAGAAAGACATTCCTTGTTCATGGATAGGAGGAAAAAACATTGTGAAAATGGTCATTCTCCCAAAATTGTTATGCAGATTTAATGCAATTCCAATCAAAATGCCATCAATATACCTCAGAGATCTAGAGAAATCATTCCTAAAAGAACTAGAGGAGACCTAGAATAGCAAAGGCAATTCTGGGAAACAAAGGCAAGACAGGTGGCATCATAACCCCTGACTTGAAGTTATACTACAAAGCTACTGTGATAAAATCAGCATGACACTGGAATAAAAACAGACCTGAAGATCAATGGAATAGATGAGAAGATACATCCACAACTAAACACACTCAGCCACCTTATCTTTGACAAAGGAGCCAAACATGTTCACTAGAAAAAAAGATAGCCCCTTTGATAGTGGTGCTGAAAAAACTGGCTTTTCACATGTGGAAAACTAAAAACTAGATCCATGCCTATCACCATGCTCTAAAGTCAAAATGGATCAAAGACCTAAATATTAAAACAGAAACACTAAATCTATTGGAAGACAAAGGAGGGAGAAATCTTGAAGACATAGAGGTGGGCAGAGAATTCATCAAATTTCACAGGAAATACTTTCCAGAATCAACAAGTGGGATCTTGTCTTCTTAAGAAGTTTTTGCATGTCAAAAGAAATCTCCAACAGATTGAAAAGAAAACCCATGAACTGGGAAAAAAATCTTAATCAACTATCCCTCAGACAAAGGACTTCTCTCTAGAACATATAAAGAATTTTTAAAAATCAGACCCCTGAAATTCAAAGACCCAATTCAAAAATGGGCATCTAAGATGAACACACACTTATCGGCTGAAGAAATACAAATGACAAATAAATACATGAAAAAATGTTCAGCGTTCATTAGAGAAATGCATTAGAGAAATGGTCATTAGAGAAATGCAAATTAAAACAACACTGAGATTCCATCTCACTCCAGAAGAGTTCTGGAGTGCAGAAGAGTTCTTTTTCCCCCGAAGCCTCTCCAATCTTTCTTACTGGTAGCTTTCTTGATCCTGGCTGTTTTGATCAGTTTTATACTACTTTGTTTTGTTTGAATTCACTGTGCATGAAGATAAGGACAACTGTTTCAAAGAAAACAAGAGACATTATGGTAGCCTGTTGATTTCCTGTTTTCTTGTTTTGAAATTCTGTGGTGCTTGCACTGTTGGGGTGATACTATCTAACTCCAAGCACAACCAAGTGCTGGAGATTTTTCTAAAGTTTTTCCAGAAGAAAAGGGGAAAAGGCACATTACCTATCATAAAGCAAAACTTGTTAAATTTTGTGTAACCACTGGTGCTCTGCCCCTGACTTTCTCTCCTTCTATAGCCAGATCCACCCCCACACCCACCTTTTCTCCTCCAGGCTCCATCTCCAGGGCTAGTCTTGCCTCCTTGCTAGGACCTTCTGCCTCACTCTACCACCCACCATGTCTCCAAGTCCCCTCAACTCCTATCCCATCTGGATGAAAACCACGCACCAGCTAAACAGTTCTCCACAAAGGAGAAGCCTATCCTTCCAAAAACATCTGTGCGCCCCTTCATCTCACCTTCTGTTAGCACAGTCTACCCTTCACACAGCCGTACGCAACTTTGAGCCATCCCTCCCACCAGTGAGCTCCTGGAGGCTAAAGTTATGTCTGGTTTAGTTCTGCAACTCTTCTAGTACCTTCTACTTGGTGAGCATTCATGAAAGATGCTTTCACAGAAGAATCCATAGAGGAGCTGGAATCTCAGGCCAAGATAAACAACATATGGAAAATTAAGTCAGAAGAGATAAGGAGCTCTTGAGTAGAGGCAGCAGGAAAAGCAACAGTGGGTTCTCCATAATCTGTGTGCAACAGTGAGCTATTAAAGATTCTTGAGCTAAATAGGGCATGACAACTCTTGAAGAAGATCAGTCTGTTCATGGCCTAAATAAGCCCAGAGACAGCAAATCAGGGAAGAAAGGAAGCAGTTTCAAGACTCCTAGCACAGCACAGGCATAAGGCACTGGGTGTCATAAAGGCAGGGATGTGAGGACAAGATGAATAGATGCAGGAGGCAACACCTTGGCTTGGTGAAATGACTTGCCGGAGGCCATAAGGTTTGGTTAGAGCTGGAACTCAAGCCATACCAGCTGTCCAACCTGTACAACTTCCTCTATACAAATCTCAAAGGAGGTAAGTCTCAAGTGGCCCTCATGGTTTCTGAGGAGGTAGAAGCTTGCCACAGGCCAAGACACTGGCTATTCTGTCAGGTCCACTGCAGGGGAGGTTTCCTCAGAGTGTTCTGGCCTTTCCATTTAGAAAGGAAACACAGGTCCTGATGTGGGTGGGTGAACTTGAAGAGTACCCTGTGGTGAAGACATTCATGTGAGCACCACTCCCTGGGCAGGGCTGGATAGATGGTGGTGCTCAAAGCCCAGGTCCTTGGGGCCCAGCTGAAGGACGGGGGGAGCTATGATCATTCCTGATATTAGCACAGTGCTCCAGAGCTTCCAAAGCACTGACAAGTGCTGTTTCTGATCACCCGTCTCCCACTACCTGCCCTGGGCATCAGATGCATCCTTCCAGGCTCACAGTACTTCCATTGTAAAGCCTTCAATCTTGTCTTCCCACCTCTCTGCACATTCATAGTCCTGTGTTTCTGCTCCAGTTTATTTAAACTACCCTCTGCAGATAACAGCTGTGTGACTTTGGTCATATCACTTCACCCCTGTGCACCTATTTTATCACGTGTAATCTAAGGGGAGGTTTGTGAAGATTAAATGAGAGAACATGCAGAGCAACTGCTCTGTACTTACCTGACAATGGCCACACACCTTCTCCTAATGGTGGCTTGTGTCTGTCTCCCCTGTAGTCTGCAGACTCCTTGAGGATGGGACAAGATTACATCCGGCTTATCTGTGCCTCCCCAGGACCAGCCCAGGGCCCAGTACACTCTAGGCCCATTTATTCAATCCATGAGCACTTACTGCTTTCTATGTGCTGGGCCCTGTGAAGGAATCTGGGCTTAGGGATAAATAAGGAGGTCAAGGGACATAGACCTGCATCTAAAGAGTACATTAGAGGGTCACAGGTGTTGGGCAGAAGCCCTGTATGCATGGTCCGCATAGGGAGGAAATGAAGTCTCCACTCAATCAAAGTTGGCTGAAATGAACTGAGGTGCTCTGTTTGAACCCCTAGCCCCCACGACAGCATTAAGGGCCAAGGAGATGGGGACCGAGAATATCCAACCAGTAGGTCATGGGACTGGGCCCAGGGTCAAGCCCTCACTTCTTGAAGAAGAGGGCTCACAGCAACCCCTTGGAGATTTCCCCTACCTCTCCCCAGCCCTGGCTTCCTTGCAGTCTGGCAAGTTAAAGGAGTTCCGGGCAAACTCCATTCATCTCCCGGGCTCTACCTGGTGCCAGACCCTGGGCTCCAGGGTATTTTTAGATCTGGGCGGCCAAGCCTGGGTGGGTGACTGGCAGCAGCCCTTCGTGTTGCTCCTGGCTCAGCATGAGAGGTGACTGGGCACGGGGAGGGGTCCTGGAATACCTGGCACCCCAGTCCACAGCTGCCTCATTGTCCCCAGGGGAGGAATTGGGCTGCTGCTGCTACCACTGACCCGAGGCTGCAAGCATTCTTTCCTGTTGATTCATCACTGGGAATGTGGAACCAAGCAGGGGCGGGGCGGGGGCGCCGTGGGGACATCTTAGACATGGGCACCCAGGGATGGATGGCTGGTCCCCAATAGACCAGTCACCAAGGTGCACCTTGCCGCCTGGTATTTATCGCTTTGTCTGTCTCTCCCCTCCACGAGCTTGGAGCCCACCCAGCTCCAACAAGCAGCACTCTGGTGCCCTGTCCAGCACTTGGGAGAAAATCAATAAAGCTTTGCCGATTTGTAGAACGAGCCTTTAGAAAGACCCTAAGGGACCATGGGGACCAGAGGCGGATCCAAGCAAGAATGTTCTGGGCCCAGAGAGCAAACTGGGAGACTGCAACCCACTGCCTGTTTTACAGATGGGCCGGGGTGGGGGGATGTTGGCACTGAGAGGGACCAGGACCGTGGGAAGGGAACTGGGCACTGGTGCTGGACTGGTGCTGGACTCCAGGAGTTGGGTGCTCTTTCAGCGGTGGGACTCCTGTCTCAGCCGTTTCCTCGGTTCGTTTTGCCTCCTCCCCTCCCCCACCCCATGCTCCTCCTCATCCTCCTCATGAGCCTGACAAGGCCTGGACTGCCTCGTGCAACTTTACAGAAAGCTGTAATGGAGAATTCTAGTTCTCTCATTCACTGAGTATCAGCTGGGGGAGCAAGTCGGGTTCCACGGGGCCAAGTGTTCCCAACTGCAAATGGGAAAAACAGAGCTTCGCCCCAGGTAGCAGTCAGCGAACTCCGGGGCCCAGAGCAGCGGAGAAGCAGCACAGCCCTGGGCTCCCCCCACCGCCTCTGCGCTGAGCCCCCGCCTCCGAAGAGGCTCCCACGGGCCCTGCGCGCGGGCTCCGGGATGCGAACCCCAGGGCCGCAGCGCCCCCCGGGGGGCCGGGTCCCGGGGCTCTGAGCGCAGTCCTGTGGCTGGGCACGGTCGCCGCGCTTGGCACGGGAGGACGACAGCTGGCACGTGCCGCCGCCCCCCGGGGACTGCGTGCCACCGCGTCCCGCTCGCGCGTCCCCTGGGGTGGGGACCTCCGGGTCCGACCGCGCCCTGAGTCGCCGGCTGGAGGGCGGGCGGGGCCGGGGCAGGGCGGGGCCTGCGGGCTCCCCGCAGCCGGCGGGGCCGGGCGCGGGGAGCATAAAGAGCCCCCGGCGCTCCGAGCCCGCCAGCGCCGCCCGCCGCGCCCGGCCCCGCCGAGACCGCCCGACCCCGCTGGTGAGCCCCGCCGGGCCGGGCCTGGCCTCCGCCCGGGTCTGTCTCTTGCTGTGCTGCCTTTCTCACTGCCTCTCCGGATCTGCAGGCTTCCAGGGGTCCCTGGAGGCTGGGAACCGGGAAGGACGGGTCCCAAGGACAGCTGGCCTTGGCCCCGAGGTGCTCGCTTCCAGCTTTTCCCAGTTGGACAGTGACCCAGTCCGGGAGGTTGGCGGGAGGCCCGCGTGGGTGTTGCGCCCTGGCCCCAGGGTGCCTGCGTGTCCGAGCTGTGAACCTGTGTGTAACCATTTCCCTGCCTTCTGACCCAGGCAGCAGGGAGGGGGTTGGGCAACCTGGGTTCAGAGAGCCACGGCAGAGTTGGGCTCTCCAAGGAGCCAGTTCAGAGCTGACGATGCTGGGGCCAGGTCAGCGCCACCTCTGCGGGACCCCCGCAGGTGGCCCGCGGGCACTGCATCAGGCCCGCACAGTGAGTGCTCCCAGGCAGGGTGCAGGGCTCGGAGAGGAAGCCCAGCTCCTAGAGAGCCACGGAGAAGGGGCTGGGATTGATCAGGGCTGGTGTCCCCAGGACGGTCCTCTTACTCTCTCCGCTACCCTTAGGCATTTGCCAACCAGGCCGCTCTTGCTGGGCTGGGTCGGGCCAGGTGCCAGTGTTCCCTGGCAACAGCTGGAGCCGCAAGGTCCTGGATCTGTCACTTGGTGGCACTCAGGGCTGGTGCCCACCCGGACGCTCTCCTGCCACACTACTGCCCGGGTCATAAATCAACCAGCTGGTTCATTCAGCTACCGGCTGCCCTTCCCTCTTCCTTTCTAACATCCAATCTGGCCCTGTGGAGAGCCTGGCTTCCAGTCAAGCCACCCGGCTTTGAATCCCAGTTCCTGAACAAGTTGCTTTACTCAGGGGGCTTCATCTTTCCATCTGTGAAATGGAGATAAATATTCAATAAATATTTTTAAATGTTCAGCTTTCTTCTTCCGTATCTTCCTATCTCCTTTGCCTTATTTCCCTGTCTGTTTTCTTCGCTTGGAAAGAACCACTGTTGAGGCTGCCTCCTTCTCTGAGGCCTGATGCTCAGGCCAGTCTCCTCTCTGTGCTCATCTGGGGGACAGGATGGATGGGGGCTGGCTGTGGAGTTGGGAGGCAAACACAGGAAGTGCTAGGAGAGTGGGGCACTGGGAGAGCCCGATGAGAGAAGGAGCATTTGAGCTGCATATTGAATTGTGTGGGGGAATCTAATAACCTGAAACAGAGGGAAAGGACACTCCGAGTAGAAGTAGCAGTGAAAGAAAAACCTTGAGGCTGGAAAATGAAGGCCAAGTGCAGGAAATAGTGAGAAGACAAGTTTAGTGTGAGCAGAAGCTACAAGGCCCTGCAATGGGGTGTGTGTGTGTGTGTGTGTGTGTGTGTCTGTGTGTGTGTTGGAGGGAGCTGAGCAGACGAACTATCCTTGCCTCTGACTCTTGGTTTTGCTGTCACACACTCATCTCTGGGCAGCTTGTATGGAAGGGAGCTGCCCTGGCTCAGAACTCAGGGTCCTGCAACAGAAGCCCTCCCCTGTCTCCCATCCATAGCCTCTGATAAGACTTCTCCCAAGCTGTGGGCACTTCATCCACAAGGCGAACAGCAGATCTGCCAGCCATCCTGGGCCCCATTAGAACATGTAACCCCTAGTCCCACCCCTCATCTTACAGGTGTCTCAGCTGGAGACCACAGAGAGACAAACACCACTCCTGACTATCAGTCTGGTGGTAGAACTCCAGGAAGGGAGGGGTAAGGTTATCTCTCAGCCCATTCTTGGTGTGACTAGCAGTCCTCATGGTGAGGGTCCTGAGCCCAATCCTTCTGACCTCTCTTGTCACCTGGAGAATGTTTCCTCAAGTAGTGACTTTGGTGTGGCTCATCCCTTGTGTCCACTCCTCAGGGGAGCTCCGAGGAGGGGAAAGGGACCTGGGAAACAGTGGGAGCACTCTATTAATGATAGCTATCCAGGACAGAGATGGGGATCTGGCCTCAGCAGTGTGAATGGAGGGGACAGGTGGATCTGGAGAATGTGGCAGAGAAGGGGACCAGCGATCTGGCAGCTAAGAGAAGATGTGGTCTCAGTTTCCTTCTTTGTAAAAATAAAGTGGGAGGGTAAGACTGATGGGAGCCAGTGGTTCTGTTGCAGCAATTACAATGATAATAATAGTTCTGTTATCAAGAGCTTACTCTTCTAAAGGTTTAGCTTGTATTCAATCATCAATCTTCACAAAAATCTGATGCAGTACATACCACTGTTATTCCAGTTTACAGAAGGGCACAGTAGAGCCATGACAAGTTACCCCCAAATCACCTGGACACTATTGGGGGAAGTAAAATTTGGGACTAGGCAGTCCAACTGCCTAGACCATACTCAAGTCCGGTGACATAGCACCTCCTAGCCATGCAACCGTGGGTGTTTCTGAGTGATGCCCCACACCTTGCACTATTCTGGGCACTGGAGACACAACGCAAAGTTGCTACTCCAGTAGAACATCATTCCTTGAGCCCGTCTGGTACACTTCCAGCCCCAGTCCTCTGTCAGGTGCCAGAGGATTAAGAAGTGACTCTTAACTGGATAACAGCTGTGGGGACGAGAAAGGCAGGGATGTGAGGCCCTCTCTGCTCAGGCTGAGTGTTGAGTGATCCCCAAAAGTAGCTGTGGAAGAGGCTCTCAGAGTCAGCTCTCAGAAGACACAAGCACTTGGGCAGGGAACCAGGGACCCAACCTTCAGTCAGTCTTCCAGGGGGCCTCAGCTCCCTGTCCATAGAGCCTGGGCTGGAGGGACATCACGAATGGTGGCTCCGGAGGTCTCTGACAACTTTACCCGTCACAATATGGTGAGCTCACCAGGCCTATCATCCAGGAGGCATGCGCACGTTACACACAGCCTTTGATTACCTAGGCCGGTTTGCTCCCTCTCTCCCCTCCAAAACTGTAACACTGTGGCAGGGCCAAAAGGTGGGCGCTCGCTGCTCTGCACACACTTGCCTTTTTCTCCTCCCTCCTTTACTGTCTGGTTCTCTCTACCTTTAATGCCCCTTTATCCACCCAGGCAAACTCTTACTCATCCAACAAGGCCCAGGTTAAGAGTCCCTTCTTTGAAACTCTTCCCTGATTTCTCTGCATTGTGAGCACAGGGACAGTATTTGAGGTATTTTTTCCTGTGTCACAGCACCCTGCCTAAGAACTGTCTGGAAGCAGATACAGTACTTCAAAGGTGCTTGTTACATTAAGGCATGAATTGTACAGCTAGATAGACCTGGAGCTGTTACAGGCCATCCAACCTGGAGATACTAGACCATATTTGGCTTGGCCTCTTCAGTTTAGAAATAAGAAATTAGGACCACCAGAGTTTCAAGACTTGGCCAAGCCATATAACAAATGAGTGGGAAAGATCTTGGCTCCTTTATAACTCTTTCCATCCCAGCATTCCATGTGTCTTGTGTGTGAAGGGAGCATTTTACACTTTTGCTCAGGGTTCTGGGAACATTAGGAGGTAGGAAAGAGCAATAACCCTGGGGCAGATATTCCTGACCGAGGGCTCCCCCGTTTCTTGAAGCATAAGCCCCCTTTTCCTCTTCCTTCCTATGCATTGCTGACAAACTTAAGTCAGGAGTAAATGTGGTGATCATTGTTTACTCATTTCCCAGGTGCCCTTGAAGTCATCATGACGTGGTACCCACCAGCCACCATCTTTCTGTTCCTGCTGCTGCTAGGTCAGGCTCCCCTCAATAGCTCGCAGGCTCCAGACACCAAGAAGCTCCGTCTGGTGGGCCCTGGGAGCAGGCCCGAGGAAGGCCGCCTGGAGGTCCTACACCAGGGCCAGTGGGGCACCGTGTGCGACGATGACTTCGCTCTCCAGGAGGCCATGGTCGCCTGCCGCCAGCTGGGCTTTGAGTCTGCCTTGACCTGGGCCCACAGTGCCAAGTACGGCCAGGGGGAGGGTGAGTGATGGTGCTGCCCCGCAAGCCCCGCTGTCTTCTCTCAGGGATGGGGCCGACCGAAGCTCAAGCAGAACGTGCCGAATGCCTACCACCCCTTAATGCTAGCTCAAATGGGCTCCCTCATGACAGCCTTCCTGAGTGCCCTGGCTATAGAGTACCCCGCTCTGACCCTCCCCTTGTCTCATACTGGGGCCACTACGTCACCATAACGGAATTCTTTTTAAGTTCCTTGGATACAGTGAGTGGACACACAGTAGGTACTTAGAAAACACTGACTAAACAGATGAGTGCACGTGCATATCTAGTTCACAGACCTACTGGAATTTTCCAAAAACCAATCCTATGCACCTGACACCAAAGGGAGGCAGTGGGCAGGATGGTGGATGCTAAAACCCCTGAAGGATCAATCCCTCTCTTCCCCCTACTTTCCACTGCGCATTTAGAACAGACTTGATAAGTGAGGTCCTATTCAAGAGCAGAGCTGTGGCCTGCCTTGCAGTGTCCCTTCCTGAGCATCGCCTATCCCTTCCTCCATAGGGCCCATCTGGCTGGACAATGTACGCTGTCTGGGCACCGAGAGTACTCTGGACCAGTGCAAGTCCAACGGTTGGGGTGTCAGTGATTGCAGCCACTCAGAAGATGTCGGAGTGGTGTGCCACCCCCAGCGCCAGCGTGGCTTCCTCTCGGAGAGGGTCTCCAATGCCCTTGGGCCCCTGGTGAGGAGGCTGGTTCTGGCCTGAGCTGAGCATTGCATGGTGGAGAGATCCTCCTGGATAATGAACTTGGAGGAGGAGAACAAGGACCAAGCTTGGGCTGAGCCGCATCCCTGGGCTCTGGCCCGGAGCAGGTGCACAGAGAGAGGGCCCCAGCTGGATGGAGGGCAGGCCAGGATCAGAGGCCAGGCATGCCAGGAGTCATAGAAACTGTTCCCCACAAGGGAAGTGCGAGGGGGAATGAGGCTGCTTCATCCACAGGCCTGGCCACAATTGCTGCCTCTTCCCCGCACAAACAACCCTCGGCTAAAAACAGCCCAAACCAAACAACAGGAGTGGGCAGGGAAAGCCTTTGGCTCCCACTCTCTGCTGCTGGGCGGCTTCTGTCTGAGGACAGCTGCCCTTAGCCCACTGAGCGCAACAGGCCACCAAGGGGGCTCCCTGGGTCTAAGTCACCCATGGCTGGGCTGACAGGTCTTGCAGGCCAAAGAATCCTGCTGGTGGTCTCAAGCAGCTTTTCTGTGCCCGTATCAGCTGTCCCCAGGTGCCGTGAAGAAAGCCCCTCCTTACCCAGAAGACTCCCAAACCCCGAGAGCTCCTGTCCTGAAGGCAAGGAGGGCACAGATCCACCTCTTTCTCTCCATTTTAATAAGGAGACGAGGCAAAAAGCCTGGACAAAAAAGTTCTGCCTCCTAGTTACTCTGTGACCTTTAGCGAATGCCTCTGCTCTCTGGGGCTTGGGTTCCAGGCCTTAGCAGTGAGGGGCTGGGGGAGCTCTGTAAGAGCTGAGCCAGGGGCTTTCCTGATGAAGACCTGCAGCGCCCCACCAGACGCTTGGGGACAAGGCCCATGGTGCCTGTGCACACTGCAGGGCCGGCGGCTGGAGGAAGTGCGGCTCAAACCCGTCCTTGCCAGTGCCAAGCGGCACAGCCCGGTGATTGAGGGTGTCGTGGAGGTGCGATACGAGGGCCACTGGCGACAAGTGTGTGACCAGGGCTGGACCATGAACAACAGCAGGGTGGTGTGCGGGATGCTGGGTTTCCCCAGCCAAGTGCCTGTCAACAGCTATTACTACAGGTAGGAGAGCGGTGGGGCCCTGGAGCTTGTCTGAGTATGTGAGTAATGTGTGCACAAGTGTGAGATGTGAGTATGTGTGTGGTGAGTGGGGGGGGACCTTTCAGGGTTCTGTGACTGCTGGAGGACAGGTCGGGAGACTGCTCCTGGCAGGGTATCTGCACATGCTGGGATCAGAAGGGACCTAGCCCAACTGAGGAAAGTGTCTGATCTCTCAGAAGAGTTAAGAGTATGTGAGGATGAGCTTCAAAATGCTGAGGAACACCTAGAAGTGGTCAGAAGATAAGTTCTGTATTTGCCATTCATGTGGAAAGGATTGACTGTTACAGAATGTTCCAGCAATGAAAGCAATTGAATGCAAAACTTTATATCCTTGATTGAAAGATGGAATTTTACTAAAGAGGTGTACACTGTTGTCCATGAGTGCAGGAAAAATGCATTCTGGTCTCAGCTGTACCAGTAACTAGCTTTGGGACTTTGAGTCATGAATCTGGGCCTCAAGTTATCCATTTCACTATGAATTATCTCAACTTTGCAGTGAATTTCCTCAAGTAGGATCCAAGCCAAGCTGGTTAGGTTGCATGTAAGCAAGGTATGGGGTGGGGCCAGTTTTGAGGGAGGAGACATTAAAGTATTCTGTCAGAAATGTGACTGGGCTACCACAGCAGACTGCATCACCCAGTAAATAACGCCCACAATGGCAGTCCTACTGCCTCCATGCCCACGAAACCTTTCTGTGTTTCTCATGGAGGGAAAGAGCTCCCCCAACACCTCCGGTCATCTATTCCAGTCAGTTCATCACATGGCATTGATGCAATTGCAAATTTCTTATATTTTTTGGCTTATATGTCCCTGACCCTAAGGGTGGCTCCATCGATGGGGATGTGAGTCCCAGGCTCTCTGCTGCCCAGTAATTGCACTGTGGGCCCTGCTGACTCACCACCCATGAGAAAGGCAGCCCTGATTATAGCTTGGGTGTCTCTGGGTAGCAGCACCCCCACCCCCAGCAAGGCCTTCATCTTCCACAGAGGACCTTTCCAAGGTCCCTTCCCTCAGGATGCCCCCATAAGGCCACCTTTCATCAGGACTGGGGGCGGGTGAGCTTGAGCTGCCTGTTCCCCGGTCAGCTCCGGTACAGCAGAGCATTCCAGAACAAGCCGGGGGACTTGCTTGCCTGCCCTGTTACGTGGGGACCATCATTACCTGTGAAGTGCCCACCTTGTCAGGGCTGCTGTGAAGCTCAGCAGTGAAATAAGATTTGTGAATAAGTTTGAAGATGAAGAAGTCCAGGGCAAATTTAAGGGCAACTCTGAGGAACCACCTAGCAGTGGGATTCTGTATCCCCCTCCTCCCCACCCCTATCTCTTTTCTCCAACCACAGGAAAGTCTGGAATTTGAAGATGAAGGATCCCAAGTCTAGGTGAGGAGTCGCATCCTGGGGGAGGGTGCAAAGGGGTGTGACGCGAAGGGCCTCCTTCTTCTCCCACCCGTCTTCTCCCTTGGCCTCCCATTGCCTCCTCTACTCAGAATTTCTCGTCTTCCAGGTTGAAGAGCCTGGTGAATAAGAACTCCTTCTGGATCCACCAGGTCAACTGCCTGGGGACAGAGCCCCACCTGGCCAACTGTCAGGTGCAGGTGGCTCCAGGACGAGGCAAACTGAGGCCAGCCTGCCCAGGTGGCATGCACGCTGTAGTCAGCTGTGTGCCAGGGCCCCGCTTTTACTCACCAAAGGGGAAGCCCCGGCACAAGGAACCCCGGGCAGAGGTGAGCACCGAGGGGCCCGAACAACAACCTGGAGGCCCAGCCCCCCCCCAGCAGGACCCTACCCTGTGGGGAGAGGAGAGAGGAACCAGACTAGGCAAAGGAGACAAATCACAGGATGCCGGAGACCTGGGATTTATTTCAAAAGAATCATTTATAATCCTACCATAAACAAAAGTTGATACCACTTGCCATGAATAGATGGTAACCATAAAAAATGAATAGCAGTTACAGCCACTAGGGTTGAAAGCATGTAACCCTTTGTTACAGAAAGTAGAGGAGCGAGTGTTAGTGTTACTACCTGAGGAGGTTTTGGTGGATTCCCTGCTGGAGAAGTGGAAGCTGGGAAACGCTGTTTATTCAAGGTCATAGTGACGAGGAGTCAGAGGCACACCCAGGGGTCCACAGGCAGTAGGAGAACCCTGCCCTGGGTCCCTCTGTGGCGACGCAGCCTCTCTGGCTCACCTTCCTGATGCCCCTCCCTCCCTACAGGAGCTGAGGCTGCGCCTGCGCTCTGGGGCCCAGGTGGGTGAGGGCCGGGTGGAGGTGCTTGTGAACCGCCAGTGGGGCACCGTCTGTGACCACCGCTGGAACCTCATCTCTGCCAGCGTTGTATGTCGCCAGCTTGGCTTTGGCTCTGCACGTGAGGCCCTGTTTGGGGCCAGGCTGGGCCAAGGTGAGTGAAGGAGCCAGGGTGAGGTGAGAGGGACTGGTTGTGCCACGGCTCTTCTTTGGTGGCCATGGGTTTGCCATCTGTGGAGGACAGGTCTCCGGTGTGGGTTAGAGGTGGGCTCCACTCACACAGCCACCTCTTCCCCAGGGCTGGGGCCCATCCACCTGAGTGAGGTGCGCTGCAGGGGCTATGAGCAGACCTTCAGCGACTGCCTGGCCCTGGAAGGGCCCCAGCATGGCTGTCAACATGAGAATGACGCTGCAGTCAGGTGCAACATTCCAGATATGGGCTTCCAGAATCAGGTGAGTTCAGGTCTGAGCATGGCCCGCAGTGAGGGGCTCAGGAGAGTGCCCCTGCCATGGGGGCCCACCTACCCCTGGAGCTCAGATATCAGAGGGACACAGAGGGACTCTGAAGTGCGCACACTCCCCAGGCACTCAAAGAGCATTGCTAGGGTGAGGGCCGCAGGCTGACAGTACTGGGGAGCGGCACAAGACGCTGTGCAAGATGGGGTGCTCAGGTTCTGGGTCAGTTCTGGTGGGGACAGTAGGATTAATTCTCTCATAAGTCATTGTGAATGAGGTGACAGACATGAAAGCACTTTGTAAACTGCAAGTCATCCGTAATGGTAGGATTTTGGGTAGGAGGAGGGCAAGGTCCAGGGCAGGAAGCCCTGCATAGGCACTTTGAGTCCTGGTTTTCTAGCAGTAGGGCCATGCAGGATTGTCTAGTGTACCATCTTCAGTTTACAGAGCAGACAGCCCAAAGATGGGGAGTGTGCGTCTAGCACCGCACTGTGAGGCGGCCTGGCTGGTCTCTAGGCTTGCAGCCTTGAGTTCTCCCCACCTCAGGCGCCACGGCCCTCACACAACTCTGACCACTGTAGGTGCGCTTGGCAGGTGGCAGAAGCCGTGAGGAGGGCGTGGTGGAGGTGCAAGTGGAGGTAAATGGGGTCCGACGCTGGGGGACCGTGTGCAGTGACCACTGGGAGCTCAGTGAGGCCATGGTGGTCTGCCGACAGCTTGGCCTAGGTTTCGCCAACTTTGCTATCAAGGTAGGTCCGTGTCTTGCTTATTCCCAAAAACCCCTCAGCTTCCTAGACTGAGAAGACCAAAACGTCCCGTGCTAGAAATGCTGACACTTCATTCATTCATTCATTCATTCAACAATTGAAATTCTGGGCTGATGTAACACTCTGTGCTAGGGATACTAGGTGAGCAAGACAGTCCTTGACTTGCAGAGCATACAGCTGAGTAAGGCTATCATAGTAAAATGTTCATTCATACAAAGTACATAGGTGTATCTGTAGGAAAGACAAACAGAAGGGAGCTAGATGAGGCAGAAGAATCAACAGCCCGCACAAAGCCCCTATGGCCCAAGAAAGCATCCATCGGTTGAAGAAATCAGGGACGTATGGTTGCAGCGTGGCTCTCAAAGGAGATTGGTGTGACATTTGAGGGTGGAGGAAAAGGCAGGGGCAAGATCTTTCATGAGCTCTAATCCAGAGACTTAAAAGCTTTCTTCCTTTGCAGTCTGGAAAACAGCCGGGGTGGTGACTAACCCGAACGTAGGGAAACATACTCAGGAGGCTAGTTACTGTAGAAGTGCAGATGAAAACGGATGCAAGATTGGACTCAGCCAGTGGCAGCCTGGAGCAAATAAGTGAATAGAGTCAAGACATACAAAGGAACCAAATCTAGAGGTCTTGAGCATGGCTGCAGCAGAGCCTTCCACTCTGACCTGTTCTCTCACTGGAGGACGGGCACAGCCTGGAGCACAATGCTGAGGCCATGTGAGGAACACACCACCTAAGCGGGAGGAGGAGACAGGCCTGCCCTGTAAGACCCCAGAGGAGGACTGCCCTCTAGGAGCAGGGCCTAATGGAAGCCATGGGCTGCAGGTTTTTGCCTCAGTACACCGAAGGAATTTCTAATATCAGATGGGTCCAAATGCAACATGGCCTGTCACTGGGGCAGAGGTTCTCACCGGTGATAATTTTCAGGTCTGGCCAGGGCCTAGTCTTGTAGGGGAGGGGCAATGGGGTCTAGGCTGCAGACGGGCATCAGAGATGACTCCCAAGGCACCTCTGCTCTGACTGCGTGGTACTGGTTGTTCTCTTAGGACACCTGGTACTGGCAGGGGACACCGGAGGCTGGCGAGGTGGTGATGAGTGGGGTGCGCTGCTCAGGGACGGAGTTGGCCCTGCAGCAGTGCCAGAGGCATGGGCCTGTGCACTGCTCCCACGGCACTGGGCGCTTTTCAGCAGGCGTCTCCTGCACCAACAGTGAGTAATGGGAGGGCCCGCAGGGTGTGGGCAAGTAGGCCTCTGCTCCCTTCAAAAGGCCTTGGGTGCCGGCCCCAGTCACACGGTGGCAGGTTTGAGTAGTGGAAGCACCAGCTCCATTTCCCAGCTGTGTGGCCAAATCACCTATCACACCAGGATACAAACCTGCCCTGCCCACCTGATGGAACTGCAGTGAAAATAAAAACAGACTATGCAAAAACACAGAGAAATGGCAGGGTTTTTCAACTTTGGGGTTATGACTTTAACAGGTAAAACAGAATAGAAAATGTAAGAGTATATTATGTTTATTAAGGGTAATTTTTTTTCTCTTGGAAATATATGTGTGTACTAAGTTACAACATAAATTATATTTCTTGTCATTTGTAAGAAAAAAAATTTAAAAGGATGTATAAAGGTGAGGCACACCAGAGCCTAGGGCCTATCCTGAGTGTACTCTTCTTGAGCTGTGGGATTTCCCAAAAGGCATGAGGATAAGAACATTTTGTGGTAAGGGTCTGCCGTGCAAACCCAAATTCTCAAGATAGTAGTATCTTTCTTCAACATGTGCCAACAAGGTCGGTGCCAAGATAATTATTTTTAGTCCAAAAGCTGTAGGGCGGCATCAACTTACACGGCCAGTTGACCCAGTCAGACTTCAACCCAAGACATTCTTAACCTTGCCAGAGAGTGCCAGGCTTCCCCGGCACAGTGCGCCCGGAGGGCAGAGCTGGGCCTGGCCATCACGCCTCCCACGCAGGGTGAGAGCGCATCCACCGTGTCGAAGCCTCGGAGCAGGCTGGGGGCCTGCTCTCAACTCAACTTCCCCTTCCTGAAACCCTGGGCCCTTGCCTGGCCTCCTTCCTCCTGGCAGCTCTCTTCTTGAATACATTTGATGCTTCCCAAAGAGGGGCAGCCAGTCACTCGATGGACAGCTTCTGTGGCCATCCTTTCTTTCCTCTGAAGCTTTTCTCATGACTGTTCTCCTTATTCCTCTCTTCTGAAAGCTCTCCTGCTTTCCCTCAAGAACTCTGGGATTTGTCAGTGGGCGTAGTCTGTATTTCTCCAAAATACAACACGAGAATTTCAAGCGCATTTTCAGTGACAGTATAGGTAACAGCAAAGCACCCTTGCAGCCCAGCCACTGATATAAGCCAGTATCCCCACTCCCTGCATCAGTATGCGGGTCCACCCAGAGGATACCTAAACTGGGCCGCTTGGTTTTTCACAGATAAGTTCTGGGAAAGGGCACTTTTTCTCTTTTGAGATTACACGGCAACAGCAACTATGGCTCTCCACATTTCGGTACCAGTACAGAGGCTGTGGGTTCAGAGGAAGTTAGAACACCTGTGACAGGACAGGAAAGACAGCCACTGAACTGCCTGTGGAGACACAGGCACTACTGTGTTGGGACTTTTAATGTGCAGAGAAGCACTAGAAATACTCATATTTCAGAAAAGAAATACACAGGGAACACCATGGCAGCAGTCAGGCTAGCACAGGATTCCTGTTTGAGGGTGATGATCATGTGCACTAAACTACACAAGGCAACGTTACCTGTCGAAAAACATTCTACAAAAGAAACGCTAGCTTATATCCATTGCATGTTTACGGCGGGGCAGAACAGTCTCACCATGGAACAAGTGTCATCATGTTAATATCATTATTATTTCCACGTGTCAGATGACAAAAATGCCACACAAATGATTAAGCAATTGTAGAACTGGCAAATGGCACAGCCAGAAGTTATGCCAAGAATGAACCCTGGTGGTCTGGGGCCAGAGCTGATAAACCTTAACCATGCCCCTGGGTTGCCTCCTGGCTAAAATGAGTTATTCCTGCTAGAATTAGCATCTCTTGCCTCGGCTGCCTTTCTTTGCTGGGCTGCTCCCTGAGAGGCGGGTCTAGGGACAAGCACGTGCTCATACGCAGGGCAGACAAGCTGCCATGCTCCGCTTGGGCTCGTCTTGCCTTCTGCTGCCCCAGGTGCTCCAGACCTGGTGATGAATGCCCAGCTGGTGCAGGAGACGGCTTACCTGGAGGACCGTCCCCTCAGCTTACTGTACTGTGCCCATGAGGAGAAGTGCCTTTCTCAGTCTGCTGACCATATGGACTGGCCCTATGGACACCGGCGCCTCTTGCGCTTCTCCTCGCAAATCTACAACCTGGGCCGGGCTGACTTTCGTCCCAAGACGGGACGCCACAGCTGGATTTGGCACCAGTGCCACAGGTTAGTGCGCGCCTACGCCTTAGCTCAAGAGGGTGGCAACAAAGCAGGGTCCGTGGGCCAGTCTGGTCTTCCCTGGCCTCAAGCACACCTTCCTAGGAGAGGTGCACATGCTGGAGAACAGTCTCCCGTCCTCACTCTCAGGGCAGCAGGGGTTCCAGGAGCATTCCCCTGCCCTGACTCTCTCACCTTCCTCGGACCTAACTGTGGACAAGGCTCATGGGCATTACCCAGTGATGTCCCAGAGAAGTTAGGCCCAGCAGTTGCTCCCTGCTAGAATGGTATCACTTTTTTTTTAAATACTGGGGATTGAACCTAGGGCCTCTGCACTGAGCTATTAACTCCAATTCTTCATCATGCTTTTAGACAGGGTCTCACAAGAGTTGCTAAACTACCCAGTCTGATTTAGAACATATAAACCTCCTGCCTCAGCCCCCAGTGGTGGGACTATAGGCGTGTACTACCACGCCCAGTTTACATACATTTTCTACATTGGATTAAGCCTTGTTGTTAAAGCTAGGTAAACTAAGGACTCCTAGAAACCTGGAGGCCTAAAATAGGATGCTGGCTCTGCAGAAAAAGCTTGCTCGTTCCTGCAGCTGCAAGGAAAGGTCTCGAAAGAATAGCATGAGCAGACTGGTACTGAAAAGGAGACAATGAACATCGTTTCCTATCAGGAGCCTCCAGACCAGGAGAGACAATGCTTGTGATGAACACAGAATGGGAACATTTTTTACTTACTTTTTCAGGACACAGTCTTGGGTGGGGAAAGCTGAGAGGAATGGGTAATGACTTTGGGACTTGGCCTTGCCTGAGATAATAAGCACCTTTCCCTGTAGGATGAAGAGTTGTCATTATAGCTGTATTGAAAATTATGGTAGCAATTTGGTCCCAGGCTGCCAGGAGTCAGTCAGCTTCCTCTCCAGAACATCTGCTCCTAGGCCGTCTCAGGGCCAGGCGCTCCTCCTCCTACTTCTGCCTCAGGCCCTGCAGCCTGGTTCCAACACCCTGAAAGCTATTAGGACAGGACTTTCACCTCTCCTGCCCTGGGCTGAGACCCTAGGTTGACAGGGCTAGCCGTGTCTTGCTGCCTGGCAGGGGTGCCGGCAAAGTAGGCTGTGGGTCACACTAATCTCGGGTTTGGAAGAGCGAAGAGCACTGCCCTGGTATTATAACTTTCTGTCCTGGGTAATGATGGGGCCCAGCCGCTTAGTCTTCCTTGCCAACTCCTCCAGAGAAGACCCTCTCTTACTACTGCAAGGCTGACAGCTCTGCTTCTTCTGCAGACACTACCATAGCATTGAGGTCTTCACCCACTACGACCTGCTCACGCTGAACGGCTCCAAGGTGGCAGAAGGGCATAAGGCCAGCTTCTGTCTAGAAGACACGAACTGCCCGACAGGTACATGATTTCCTAACTGCATCTATCTATCTATTATCTATCCCCTTATTATGTTCCTGTCCTTGGGGAGTGAAGATCTCTTCTGCCTTGCTCAATAGCCCAGGCACCTGGGAACTGGCATAGCAAGAGCACTCAGAACAATTAAAAAAGATCAGTTTCTTACTGAAATCTTAGGTGGTAGGCATCTATTTTTTCTGAATTTCCAATACACTCTATTGCTTTTAAGAGCTTAACAGCTCTTGGGTAACAGAGCTGCAGTCTGTTAAGCTCTTTGAGGCCAGGGATTGTCCAGTTTCTACGTGCCTACCCGCAGTCTCCACCCCTAAGAATCAGCATGGTACACGCAATCTTTAGAGGGCTGGGTGAACAGATGAGTAGACAAGTTAGCACATTTGGGCTATAATCTCCCAACCACATTTTAGGCCAACAAGGATTTTCAGTATACCATCCAAAGTAATAATCTCCTTGTCACACAGTCGAGTTCTCACTTAGGCAAGTCACTTAACCTCGGGTTCTGAATCTGAGCTTGGTATAACTGCACTGACTGATCAGTAAACCTTGGCTTCAGGATTAAATGATCACGTGACTACGTTAGCACAGTGCTTGGTCACAAGTGCCTGCTTGGTGCCTCAGTAACCATCTACCCTCCCTTACAGGACTGCAGCGGCGCTATGCATGTGCCAACTTTGGGGAGCAGGGAGTGACCGTAGGCTGCTGGGATACCTACCGCCATGACATTGACTGCCAGTGGGTGGATATCACAGATGTGGGCCCAGGGGACTACATCTTCCAGGTAAGAGGAAGGCAAAATTTTCTATGCAGCCTCCAACAGGCCTATGACTCTGAAGGAGCTGTGCCATGGGGAAAGAACACTTATAGGGATCTCAGGGCTCTGGGTTTGAGTCCGATTCAGTGGACGTGGGCAATTCATCTCCCCCTGTAAAATACAGACAGAAATGCCTACCTGATGGGTGACTGCAAAGACTAACGAAGCAAACAGAAAGAAACACACTAATATATGTGAGATGCCGGGGATCTGACACATCAACTCACAAATCCAATCACCCACTTTGTTATTTCCCCCACCCCAGGTGGTTGTGAACCCCACAAATGATGTGGCAGAATCTGATTTCTCCAACAACATGATGCGCTGCCGCTGCAAGTATGATGGGCAGCGGGTCTGGCTGCACAACTGCCACACAGGTACCTGAGCCCTAGTATGGGACAAGGATTGTGCGGTGGGCTCGGGGCTGGCGGACTCTATAAACACACACTCACGTAGGTATGTGTGTGCAATGGCTAGGGAAGGGACAGAGATTAATTTCTTCACAAGTCCAAGGAGAACAAAAACATAGGGTTGGTAGTATCAGGCACAGTAGCAATAAGGGAGCAGAGTAAGAGGTTGGCTGCTGTACTAGTAAAGAATCCTTCCATCTTAAAGGTTTAAAATGTCAGGACTTGCCAGGGTCTATGTGCATTCCCAGCCATACTTACATGTGTGGGGTGCAGCAGGACAGAGTTGCTCCTTCAGTCACCATCCATTAAGGTCTTCTACTGTGCTGAATCCTGCAGTGGCACTGAAGATACAACTCGGCATCAGAGGGTGCGCCCATACTCAAATAGTTAACCCCAATACTAGGCTAAACAGGTATGAAATAAATATGGAATAAGCAGAGAGAGAAAGCAACTTAGGGGCCAGAAGGGGTTCCAGAGGACACAGTATTTGCGCAGGGTTTTGGAAGAGGGGTAGAAGACACTAACGGGAGGGGGGAAAGAGCACTGAACTTGGCTTCAGCCATCGTCACTGCACTGGGTTCCAAAGCCAGAACTATTACTTTCCAGGTGTGGAACAGTGAGGACTTAACCCACATTTTATCTTTGGTGAAACAGGGCCATCAACTTCCAACCTACTAAAGTTCTTTCCAGAGAGGGCTACAATTGTTCTAAGAGAACGGACTTTTTTCCTTGACAAATATCAGTCAAGAAAACAAAAAAATTGTTTGTTTCAAAAAATTACTCTGGTAACAGAAGGGAGACAAAACAGAAGAAGGGTTTATGGTTTTCAATTCATGACCTGAAGTCCAGTGCTGTGCACATGGAGGCAGTAGACTCTAATCAGACTGCAAGGAGCTGGAGCAGTGAGGAAGGAAAGAAAAACTTGTAGTCTTTAGGTCCTTTTGCTAATGATTAGAAACCCATCAGCGTCCTAGCAGAAAACCCAGGGCACACTCAGATCAGCCTCAAGTTGTGCAACGCAGAACTATGTACAGAAGTGTGAGTCTGTGATATAGGATGAGTAAGGGATGCTGAGGCTTCTAGGGATAAACAAGTAGAAAACTTTATCCCTTCTGGGTCTAAAGGAGGAATACATGTTATGAAGCCAGGTGAAAGCAAGGACTATGAAGGGCAGTGATCCTGGCAGGAGCTGTAGTGACAGATTGTCATTGTCCAAAGCACAGGACAGAGCAGAAGAAATGCCTGACCTGTTGGGATCAGTTTCCCAGGGAAGGCAGCAAATAAGTTCCACCATAGCCCTTTCCATTCAGCAACTTCTTCTCCCTAACAGTCTGTTTCTGGAGAATTACTAGTGTTTGTGCCCTGAACTGAGCGGATATGAAGAACTAGCCGAGCAGAACGGGTCTTGTGTGAATTTGTCAGGGAAGGAGTGAGACTGTGGTGGAGTTGGATACCTAGCTATTTTCTTTTGGCCCCCAGGAGATTCATACCGAGCCAATGCAGAACTTTTCCTGGAGCAGGAACGACTCAGGAATAACCTTATCTGAAACCATCACTGCACACTACCAGCTGCTGCCCACACACCAGATACCTCAACTTACTGGAGCCAAGCCCTTCAGAGTCCTGACCCAAGAGGAAAAGGAGCCAATTCCAAATAGCGCCAAAAAGATACTCAGGAAGCCCTTTGATGGCACAATCACCAAACCTGAATGATACTGTTCCCTCAGGATGGCTCTGGGCCTGTCCCTTGAGAACCTGTGGTCTACAAAGTATGGCCTTCAGGCTTTGGTCAGCTAAGCTCCTCTTCTGTAAGGCCACCTAATCTCTCCTGAAACCTACCGCAGAGTTCCTGGCTTCTGGAGCTCTCAGTTCCATAGGGATTTTACTATAGGCACAGTCCCCCACCTAAGTGGTACTCTGCAAATGTACCTAAATATATAGAAAGTGGGGCTAATTCTCTAGTAGGAGCTGAATACAACGTAACTGTCAAAGATACAAATAGCAAAGAGGCTGGTGAGTGCAGTCTCTCACCTTATTTGTCCTCATTTAGCACTCACTTCTCACACTCTTAGGAGTCTGCTCCTTAGTGTTTTTATCTTTGTCCTGCCATATACCTGGGTGTTTCTAATATCCTGACTAATTTAAGCCTCAGGAATTCCATTACTTCCTGATGGGTCAACACCAGCAGTTACTGAGTGCTTGAGAAGGGGCAAGTTTCACTGAAGTGGTCAGATACAGCCTTCCTTTGCAAAGCAGCAGAAGGCCTGAGGTAATACAGATCCCAGCTTGTGTCAGGGTCTCTGGCAAGAAAAGAAATGTGTGTCAGACAATCCAGTCTCTCTGAGGAACACCACACATCTCAGGACTGGCCTAAACTTCAGATCACAATCAAATCAGCTTCGTGTTGAATAAATTTTTGCAATGGAAGGAACCTTGGTCAAACAAGCCACTCTATAGGAACATGAAGACAGATCTGGCAGAGAGATAAAAGATTATGGAGAAACCAGGAGGGGGGACATTTAATTAAGGACTCAATCTGGAAAAGGCCACCACCCCTATCTGATGTGGTGGAACTATGCTCTTGGTTAGGTGGTATAAATCCCATGGTCTTCTCAAACATGTCAATCTTTTCTGTACTGACACAAAGAGATGATCTTCATAAGTCTGACACATTAATGTCAATAAAAGTTTCTCATTATGGATTGCTAATAAGCTAAGATGACCTGTGATTATATACAGTTCCCGCCACACTGTCACTCCCAATGAAGATAAGGATACATGGAGCACTTGTATTACTCATGTACATTTCTTTAATCAGATATTAGCCTATTGTTTGCTTTTCAGTTTCCTTCCCCATGCCTAATGCTAAATCACACGCTGGAAAGGTTATGGAATGGAAAGCTTAAGAGGGTACAAGTCTAAGATCTGCCAACTTTTGTATTACAGGCTGCAAACCCAAAATGAATGGTCGCAGCCAAAGCAAATTACAATAGTACTCTCTTTCCCGTATCACAAGAGCTTCAAGAGGGAGTCAAAAGGACCTCTCCAGTCCACACAGTACCCTCTGTGAATACAAAGAAGTACTTTCTTCCTTCGCCTCCTCTATCTTTTTGCTTCTCAACTCTTTCATCCCCTTTACTAGGCATGGCAGTTTAGGTTAAACAGGGAAAGGACTGATTTCCTGTTGGAGTCAGCAAACATCTCCCAAACAGTAACAACATTATTCTCATACATGCTGCAAATGGTCTATGAAAGAATGTGCAGCTAGCCGAGGAGTGTGTGGTGACTGATGACTGAATTTGGATAGGGAGGTTACCTTCAGCTTCTTGCAGGATTTAGTTCCCAAGACAGCCAGAAAAAGCAAGCCAAGCAGACAGCCACTAGCTCTGGTCTGTCTTGCTGCCCACATCACACGTCTGATAGGTACAACCTGTTATAATTCCTGGAAAAAGTTATACAAGGGTTGTGCTGTTACAGCACTCAGTTGAAAGGAAAGGTCATGGGAAGACTGGTGGCTGGCATGCCTTATAACTAGATGAGGAATGTTAACTGAATACCAACCACTAAATTCCAGACAAAACTAAAATCCTAAGACACATCAGCACACTCAGGTCACAGAAATTAAAGAACTAGGAACTCCAGCTTAAACTTACTTGCATTCTAAGATTTTCACTCTGATGAAGGAATCAGAACCTTTCTACTATAAATTCCAGGTGATCCCGAGATTTAGATGTTTGACATATATGAGGGAACACCCACGCACAGTGCTGAGCTATCTTTACTATGATCTAACAAAGAAGCCCGTGGCAGCCAAGGGTACTCTCTCTCCATTTAGCTCTATTTGTGAAGGCATGGTTTAGACATGACCTAAGGTTTGATTCTCATCTGGATAAACTCAAGGCAGTCTGCTGGGCCAAGGTAGGACCTCTTATCTCTGCCAGTTTACGTCAACTATTGTAATATTACTAAAAAAACACATTCAACTAATGATAAAAGCGACATTCCATAATTTTCAAGTGATGATTTTTTAAAAATCTCTTTCTCTGGACTTAGTTATAAAGATACACCTGAGACTTAAAGATGGCAGTCTGTCAGCTAAAACAAAACAAAAAAGGAGGGTAGGCTTTTAGTACACTGCACTAGAACGAGAACAAAAATAAGTCCTTGAAATTATGAGGGTTATAAGAAAACTGGGTAATAAACACAAGGATAAGCTTTGCCATTAACAACACTTTTAGAAGCTAAAGAGCAGTCATACAGGGGATGTACCTTCACAGGCAAATGACAGGAAGTCATCACTTTATTTCCCAAAGCTACTCTTAGTCTTTAAGAGTCAAAGTATGGGCCTGAGAAGTAGCTTAGTAGCAGAGTGCTTATCTAGCATGTGCAGGGCCCTAGGTTTATCCCCAGCAATGCAAACAACAGCAGCAAATTTCAGAAGTATACCTTTCAGTATGAAGTCATGCTACAGTAATCCCTTGCATCTCCTTTCAAACATAGCCACACTGGCCAAGCACACCATGAAGACAAGTAACCCAAGTCAAAGACTAAGTAGTAATAGTAGAAAAGGATCACAACAATGACTCACTTCATTTCCTAAACCTAGTAAGAACATGGGACACTGGAAAAATAAACCAAGAATGTGAAAAACCATATTAACGAACAGTGAGGATGCTATGACTGAGCAGCAGCAGAGACAGGCGGGTGAGGGCGAAGAAGGCTACTGTCGTGTTTGCCATGCCAGCACTATCATTTCTTTGGGCAACAACACTTTCCAAAAATACTGAGAATTCCAGGATAGTCATTTGTTAAACACATTTTTCTGAAGAGAGATTTTATTCACCGGGTTCAATAAAAGCAACAGATTCACTTAACCAGATTCAGAGGGATAAAGAAACAGAGCTGCTGTCATTTCTCTGTGGGAAAGAAAACAACCTGATAAATACCATCGAGATGTATGTCATAAAATGGCCTTTAATGTTCCCTCTTACAGCACGTTGCTGTTTAAGGAAAGGGTGGCACACAAACCCTCCAGGCTGGCCGGAGGCGTGCAGCGGGCAGGTACCTTGCCGTGCAGCTGGAGTAGCTCCAGGCACGGAGTTCAGCACCAGCTCTATCCAGATACCCGCATCTGTGGCGGTTCACTAACTTTGGACTTCTGGGACCAGCAGTATAGAACGTGTGGGTGCCAAGTACAGCTCTAGTCTGTCTGTCTTAACTGCTTCCTAAATGTCCACCATTCCTGTCTCCAAAATTGCTGTTTCCAGCTTTATCAGGTAGTAAGGAATGCGCTGCCTTTGCAGGGCCTGAATCTCCCATGGGTGCAGGTTTGAATCCTCTGCTCTACTTTGCATTTGCTTTAGACATTTTGGAAAGCGTGATCCAGACTAACATGACTTGCTCTGTCCATGGGACTCTTGGAAACTGCATCTTCCACAGTTTTCCCAGCTGACAGTTCCCTTTTGTATCTACCTCAGTAGGGTAGCAATAAAGAGCTGCACTTAGGAGTGAACACAAGTGTCTTATTTTCTTTCTACTCAGTCAATCTTTGTCTTAATAGCTTTTTCTCTTTCTTTAACATGCATGTCCCTGTGTATACAGCTCTGGAAGGATCCTCTTATCTGAGCCTAGAGAAATATTTCTAATTCATGGAGTTTCCCTTTTCATTGAATGATGTTCAAACTACAGATTGCTCTTTGCCTTCCCAGATATCTTCTCGTTGCTTGGCTTCCAAACGTTTTCTCTCTGTTAAAACAAAACAAAACACTTAAATATAGATGCATACTTCCTAACCAGTGGATCAGGGGTTGGAGATTTAGCTCAGTGGCATAAGCGCCTGCTTTGCAAATGCATGGTCGCGAGATCAATTCCCGGTACCAAAAACAAAAACCAAAACAAACAAAAAAAAAAAAGAAAAGAAAAAGAAGAAACAAAACAAAATAACCAGTGGGTCTCTCTTAATCCAAATTACAAAGCAACTTCAATCACAAGACAGGTGGATTTCCTGGTCAGCTTTCACTTGATTTCATGAGTTGTTATCTTCAACCTTCCAAGTACTTTGTAAATGAAAACGATAGTACTATCAGGTTTTGTTTTGTTGTGGCTACACATGCATGTGTATAGTTTTGGGGATCAAATCTAGGACTTCACACATACTAGGGATGTACTGTACCACTGAGCTATATATCCAGCTCCCACTATCCTTCATGTAACAGGAGGAAAAAAAATTTGGAGCTTACAAAAATTAAAGTATATGGAATAAGTCAAACCTAGCAGGACCCAGATTCTAGTTTTCCTGATATAGCTGAATCTTAACTCCACTTTTCAGCTGTATTCAGTGCTTCAATATAAATGTTTTATAAAATATTTTGATAAATATTTCAATAGGAATCAATAATGTCTTAATATTCTTCTACTTTGTTGTTCAAATAGAAATAGCCACTAAGCTTTACTCATATGTTCTACTATAACTTTATTACAAAAATTTTCAGAAGTAAACCGAATCTCAGTATTTTGCAGAGCACTTTCAAAAGCCAGAAATATCCTGGAATACACAATTCCAATATGGAAAAATGACATATGTAAGGGAGGAAACATTAACTAACAACAACAAAAAAAAGTACAATGGGTAATCCAGCTTCCATTTTTAATATAAAAACTTGATTTGATTTTCCATATAACTCTTACCAAGAGCTGATAAAATACAAACTGGAAGTGGTGGCATGTGCCTATAGTCCCAGGTACTTAGGAAGCTGAGACAGCACTGATTATGTGAGCTCAGGAGTTTAAGACCAGCCTAGGTAACATAGCAAAATAATATCTTCAAACCAAACCAAGTCAAAAAACTAACATATGGTTTGGTAGCCCAACACTTTGTCAGATGCCATAATACCAGTTCTGCTTTTATGACCACTTATCTCAAAACCGTAAAATGCAGATGACAAGCCTAAATGCTTCTTTATAAGGGCTACTGTTCCAAATTGATGTCAGTAAAAGACTACAAATCATGAACGTGGTGAATTACGGAAGTCATGGTGAGTTTAAAGTAAACTTGCTATTTTGACACATCTTTTAAAATGACCAGACTCTTGGAATATTCTGAGCTCTACTTGACTCCAAGGGCAAAGGATTTTGACAGGAAACTGAGGGGCCCTTGGAAATGTGAGAAAGAGAAATTCCCTGCTATTTGGGCACCATCTTGTGGTACTTTCTGAATATAGCAGCAAAGTTACAAGACACAAAAAATGAAGGTCAGCAAATCACAAACTAAAGGACGGTTAACACAGTACTCTAGGACTCAGCTGTAAGGCAGCCTTGCTTAAGTTGAGGTTCCCCAAGAGACAGTGCGAGGATAACTGACTTGTCTAAAAACTTTAAGGATCTCTTAGGAAGGCAGTATGGTTTTGATTCTTACAAATGTGGAGAAGTTAGAAGGAGATCTAAAGGCAAGGGCAGCCTTGGATAAAATCAACACAAAACTGGTTCTAGATTTAAAAGAAAAGTTAATGAATGAGAAAAGTGAGTTGGAACTCAACTTTTTCAGTAAGGTAGGAAATAAACCAGAAAGGTAATGTGAGCAGTTATAAGAAAAAATATCTAGGAACAATAAATGTAATAATCCACAATTCCAAAATTAAAACAATTCTGAAAACAAAAAAATGTCTTAAGTTTGGGCCCAAACTCACTGATGGTGGCAAATCTAGTCTGAAATAGCCCAAGGTTGATTACAGTCTTTAAATATTCCATTTAATGTAAATAATAATATACTTTGCTACAGAAATATTAAATGTGTTTGATTTTGTTATTTTGAAGAATGTGTTCATGGATATTATATTGTCTTTCTAAAATCTGAAAAGTTCAGAAATCTAAAATATGCCCTATGCTAGTATTTTTAATAAAGAAAACTGTATTACCAAATATATGTAAGAAGAAATTTTGATGGTAAAAAATATGACAAAATTAGTACTAGTAGACAGTCAAATTGAGAAGCACAAAGAGATAGTGATAACGTGAGGTATAAATTTACAAAAACAACACCAATACTACACAGGGACATATAGGTTAGGCTCAGACTTAAAAAGTACTTTCATTCTTATGAGGAAAACAAAATTATAAAGCTTAAGTGACTTGCCTAACATTACATAATCAATGAAAGACCAGAAGCTAGAACTCAGGTCCTTACTCTTAACCAGCACATTTTCTACTATCCTGACATCTAAAAAAATAATCTGAAAACATTATCAACAAAGAAAAGGAAAAGCATATGAAAAGATTTACTGGCATAAAAGAAATGTCCCCTTTTTAATGAAAAAAGAAAGCAGACAATAGCTAACCAATTTCATAAAAAGAAACGGCTCTTATTAAACTTACCTCTACTAATTAAGAAAAGTAAACTAAGTAAAGAGAAAGCCTAGTAGCAGCCAAAGGTCAAAGAACCAAGGGAGAAGAGATCAAAAGAAATAATTACTCTAAAGCATTCACATAAATGGGCCTGGAAGACTTCCATTCCTCAGTATAGTAAGTATACTGACAAATAACTCTATTAAATGAATTGATGAAGATCATGGAGCAATCCACTACACTTCTCAGGGAGGGAATGGTAAGCATTAATATATAGAAAGAGCCAGTTTTACCTCATGGAAAAAAAGGGAAGTGATGCAAATTAAAGACTTTCAAATTTTATTCCTACATATAAGAAAAATGATCATATAACCCCACTTCTAGTCACCCACAGAGTAGGTGCCTTGTCAAGAAGTCTGGAAAAAAAAAAAAAGTCTGGTCACATTAATGTAACTGCTTTCTTTTATGCAGTGACAAATCTGATAAAAGAACATTAATACAAGTAATCTCTCAATCTTACCAAGGTTCTAGGTTTCAAATTTACCAAATATTTATATAATGGCCAATATACTATAAAAACGCAATCCAAATCTCACAAAGAATGTATTATACATCAATACAAGAAACAATACTTGGTGAAATGGTCGGCTAGTTTTAGGTTGACATTTTTACTTATAATTTAGGCAAGGGATGTAAGCTTATTAAATAACTGATAGGAAAAAATAGCTAAGTACCGCATCTCTAGAAAAAAAGTACTGCCCTCAAAATATGGTTACAAATGAAGGGAACTTGAGATAACACAGGAGAAAAGACACCAAGAAAATACCTGAAGACCTGCGTTATAAACCAGTAACACAGCATTATTGTTTAAAGTAGAATAATGGAGTTCCTAAACAGCTTTTCAAAAGTTAGCAATTATGGTAAATTTGTTTTATTATAATAGACTGATTATCACATAGAAATGATCTTAAATTGTTAGTTATTTAATTAATCAACCTGTTTACTTATTCAGCCTTTTAGGCCTGTGAATCAAAACTTGGCTTTTTAAAACTAGCCATTAATCACCTATCCCCAAGAGTAAAATGAAAATAAATTATGAAATAAAATTAAAGCAGGATTTGAAATGAAAAGGTAAGTGTATTTTAAGAGACAATAACATCTATATCCAATTTTAGATAGGAATCAAGTGCCTGGATAAGTGGAACATGGGAAAAATTTACACATACTCCTAAATTTGGGCACTAAAAAGTGATCTATACTTCCATTTTCCACTTTTAGTGTAGCTCTGATCTGTTATGCACTGTGGTGGACTAAGATACCTTTTTTGTGTTCAGGGACTATGTACTATAGCTGTCTTCCTCCTGATGTAATCAATGTGATTTGCTAAAAATTATTTGGGTACTTCTTTTTCTCAATTCTCCCAGGACTGGCATTAATTTCTGAATCTCCTCTAAAGGTATAGAGAAAATCCAAACAGGGTATAAAAGTCTAGCAGGAAAGTATTTAAAACTTAAGTTTACAAATTCCAAACTCATTAATTAGAAGGGTTTCATACATGCAGTGATTAATTTTAGATTTTAGAAACACAAAAGACTTTAAGAGTTTACAATAAAATCCTGACTTATGAAGGAAAATTAATATAACCAATGTTGCTAATGTAATTCAGTCAATGAACATGTGTTGAATATATTTTTATGCCCTGAGTGCTGTGGTAGACAACAGAATTCTTTATGTAGAACAAAGTAGGGCTAAAAATATTACATAGAATTAATGAATGTGCCTATGCCAGGATAGTATAGAGATTTACTCCTGCACTAATTCTGGTCAGTTAGAAATGGTCATGTCCATATTCATCAACAGTGAGTATCACAACTATTGGTAGTATCTACCATGTGTTGTGGATGGGGAGCAATAGTGTGTAATACAAATTTGTGGTTACTGGCTTGTATTATTATAATACAGAACACTAAGGACACAGAAGAATAGTGTCTTGGATTTGTAGAGCGCCTTTCTGAACATTTTTACATATGCTGAGGTATATTGTACTCAAAAATTCTCCCAAATTAGGTAGGGCAAGCAGTACTTTCACTCTGTTGAAAAGTGGGGCAAAGAGAGTATCTCCAGGCCACAAGCTAGTTGATGGTAAAATATCTATTAAAGCCCAGATTCGCTCATTCCTAAATGATCTGCTCTTGATTTTTACAGTTAAATGTTGCTCTAACAGAATGGCACCCAGATGTTTTACAAAGAAAATAAGAGGAAACTGGTTTAAACTACCATGCAGATTTAAGTCAGACCAAAGGAAGATTCTTCTGACAGTGAAAGCTGCTAAATATTGGTACAGCTGAGCTAAATCCCTAGCCTGGTATAGATACTAAAAAGAAGTCTGCCATATTTCATTCTCGGGAGACTCAGGGATATAGCTCAGAGGGACAGCACCTGTCTGGTAAGCACAAGGTCATGAATTTGATTCCTGGTACCAAAAAAACAAAATTATAAATATAAAAGTGATATTTATATATAATTTTTGTCATATGTAATACAGTATACAAATTTCTTCCTAGGAAAAAATGCCAATCATCCAAAAAGTCCTTCGAGAAGGACTATGTTTTAAGTTTTAACTGGAGAGGTCTACATTCAAATCTCTCCTCTCCTTTACCAGGTGGGTAACCTTAGTGTAAGTACTAACTTCTTTTGGGCTAGCTTTAAACTAGATAGTACCATTTGCCACAAATTTACAAAACTACCAAAACAGGTTACACTCACTGCCTAGAGTTTTCTACCAACACTTTTCATGAACAAAATCCTTTTTATGCTTTTTCATCTTAAAGTCTTCAGAACTGGTATGAGAGAGGCTGGAGATGTAGCTCAGTGGGAGAGCTCTTGCATAACATCTGTGTGGTCCTGGGGGTTGGGGAGACAAAGGGGAGTAAGGAAAAAGGAGATGAGAAATATTTGCTTTAAATTATCTAAAAGGAGTCCATATTTTCTTCCTTACTCAAGGCAGACAGCCCCACTGGACTGTAAGTCTTAAGGAGAGGAAATCTTAATTTCCTTCTAATTTTCCTACACAGAGAAAGACAATGCTTTGTACAGAGAAGGTGCTGAGTGAATGCCAAATGGAGCTAACAGAGTATTATAGGATTTTTTAAAAGAGTAATGGCAAAAAATTACACATTGTAATCTATGTTAAATTCACTACAGAATGATCCTATTACTACTAATAAAAACAATAGCCAACATTTATATACTTATTATAGGCCTACTGGGACAGGAGTGCCAGTTCCTATGATTTTAAAAAATGATTATCTTTTATAGACTATTTCACTGGATTTCTATTATATGAATGAGAAAACAGAGGTCTCCAGAGAGTAAGTAAACTCCCCAAAGTCACACAGCTAGTAAATGGCAGAGCGAAGACATATGACCTGTGCAGTCTGACTACAGAATCAATACTATAATGTCATCTACTATGCTATATTGCTCCCATTTGAAACAAAAATACATGCTCTACTTACTACTCAAACAGTACTTTCCATTTCCACTGGAAAAAATTATTTTTTTAAGTAAGAAGGCTTGGACTTCATGAAGGCAGGTATATGAATATCTGCTCGATACACAAAGGTACCAGAAGAGAAACACCAAATTTCCCAAATTGATTTTTTAAGTCTGAAGAACAAGAGAGTTCTGAAGCATAATAAAGGAAGGGTCCCCTGTAATCCATAGTTTCAATATCAATGGATGGGATGAACTTATCACAGTGGGTCTCTACCCACAAATACAGGCATTCTTTAGAAAAGTAACAGAGCATTCAGTTAGCCAATAGTCTCATTTTTAATTGCATCACTGAAGTGTCCTTTGTATAGCACAGCATTTAAAACAAGTATCTGAAGTGGAGCTTCAGTGGAGCTGCATATGTCTACAGACAACTAGAGGAGAATAATCAAGTAATACCTATGTAAAACAGTTGTTGCAGTAGTTGCAGAGATGCAACTGATGTTAAACCCATAGGGAAGGTTGGTACTCTCCTCAAGGAGTCAGATCTCCTTCTTTAAATATCACTGTTAAGAACCTCTACTCATCTTCTGATAACTGTAGCTATCACACAGAAATAATTTTCCTTAGAGATAACCAAAAAAAAGATACTACCCATTCTTCTTTAGTTTTGCTACTGCCACCTATAAAAAGCAGGGCAATCCTCTCCAATTTCCATAGTCCCTAAGAGGTCTTTCAGTGCACAAAGCATTAGGAAAAGTCAAAACTACCACATAATCATTAAGGTTACAAAAATTAGTACCATTCAACTCTAAAACTCTAGCACCTGCCATGACACACTCTGTCACTGGTTATCTGGCCAGTGCAGCCGAGAGTCCACATGCTGCCTGCTACCACCAAAGCAGAGTGGACAGGAAGTATTAATGGCCTTGTTAGGCTTACAATGAACAAGGAGTCTGAAACTTCCATTCATTTTAGGGAAAAAATGAAGTTCGTTTTCAGCAAGTGGGATTTTCAGAATAAACTGCCTTCACAGAGTCCACAGATCTTAGGCTTAGGCAATGAGACTGACTAAAGCTCAAAGTTGATAAAAAGCACGTAAGGGCCAAGCCCCAGCCTGGCGTCTCTACACACAAGTCAACAGCCTATAAAAAGGAATATTTTAACTTCAACTCCAAACAATGAGGGAAGAAAAACCCTTCTTGAGGAGAAAGGAAATATTTTCTGAGAACTCTCAGATACTAGAAAATTATCAGAAGACAGGTAAATCCAAATGTATTCTAACTGAGCCTCTTAAGACTGTCTTAAAAGGATAAAAATTTGTCTTATAGTTATTATCACTGGTATCAGTTGCTGGTTTTATCTTAACTTGTCTTCTACCTAAGATCTAAACCATTTAATAACATCATGGCAAGCATGGCCCAGTAAAACCACAGCAAATGATGCTTTCTGTCTAGAAGACTATTATGTTTGCATAGGAAATTTTTTCTGCATTTGGAGAAAGAACTGTAGAAAAAGCCACGAATGAGCTCAGAGGGCTAAATCTATCTCCTAGAAAACAACAGTAGGTGCATAGATTAGGGTGCTTCGGTGTGTGTGGAACACAGACAAATCCTGAAATGTCTTTCTCTCACATGTAAGGCTTGAAAACAATTTTTAGATACTTAAGAGGCTCCTAGAAAATGCAAATAACATGGAATGGGCTTAATTTTTCTTTTTTAAAACACAGTGGGCTAGAGGCACCAGGGAGGAACACCATTGTAACAACTCACCTCTGGCTTCTTGCAGTTTCTTGAGCTCTGCTTCCCGTTGTGTTCTGCTCTGCCTGCTTCGAACCCCAAGGGCACTGACGACTAACCTTCTAGCTAGGGCTGCTGAAGTCTCAGGCCGTTCCTTCGCTGGCTGAAGGAATTCTGAATGGGAGAAAGGGAGGGAGTAGGAGAGGATAAAGGAGAAAGCACTCCCCGCTCCAAGTGATTTAACTCAGTAATTAACATACAAAATAGACTAACAAGGGCTGCATCCGCAGTAATTAATACAAGCCTGATAGATGAGGATCAGAGGAAATTAACATGGCAAAGCACAAACAATCCTGGCTTCATTATCTGCATTAACACAATTTCTTACAGTGACTATCAGCTAAAACAGAGGTAAACTAGGGAATCATCCAAAACTGGCTGCTGCATTGCTTGTCGTTAGGATCTCCTACTCTCAAACCAGCTGTTCTGATGGCTCATTTCCAACATGGTCACTTTTCTTTTTGTCCCTAAATCTGTACTTCCTTCATATGACAAATAAAAATGATGTCTTTACAACTCTGGATGGTGCACAACTGCTGGAAAAAGCAGTGACATCATCATCAAAAGGCAAAATAAACCCAGAGATTTTAAACTCACCAGCATAAGCTCTAGCTTTGGCCTTGGCGGCTCTTGTGGCCTGTGACAAGGGCCGGATCTTCACCATGGCGTGTTTAATGCTCAAAGCATCGCGAGCTGCAAAGAGGGATGACGTAAAGAAACAGAAGACATGGAGTGGAGTTACATAAAGCAACATCAAGTACTTCCTAGGTCTTATTTTTTTTTTTCACAAGAACATACAATACAGCAAATACGTAAAGAACATGACAGTGATTATTTCAGATCAGAGATTTGTAAACTGTGATTCTATGACCAAGTCCAGCCAGCCACTTATGCTTACAAATAAAATTGTATGGAACAGAGCATACTGTCTGTGGATGCTTTCTTGCTTCATCTTTAGGAAATAAGTCTTCAGACCCATGTTCTAGATGGGTCAGACAGAAACCAACATTCCAACATCTCTAGCTTCTCTAAATGCCATGCATCACATCTACTATGAACCCAATGATTTATGTACAAAAGCTCAATCACATATTCAGAGTAGGTACTGCATCTTACAGGCTAAAGGGCTACTTCAAATTCGTTAGTCTAAGGAGAAAAAATAACATACTGTAAGACTTAGTTCCACTGCCTTCTTTGTTTTTAATATTAAAAACAAAGACAGAAATGATACAGAATTTCAAAAAAACAGTAGAAAATTAACACTAGTTAATACACTGCATATTGTTACCTTACAAAGCAGCTGTTCAGGTTACAAGATTTAGGCATGAATAAAATGATCAAACAATGAAAGCACAAACTGTTCTTACATCTCTTACTGGTAATCTGTTGACGCACTGTTATGACTGACAGTTATATGTGCAAGTAACACTGGAAGGAGGTGACTTCATCTTTCAATATCATTGGATTAACAGAAACAGGGTAAGTACATCAATACCAAAGCACCACGCTTCAAAACCTGTATCTATTCTATTATCTACATTAGCAGAATAAAGTGCCCAATTGACTGCAATAGAAGAGAGATATATAGTAGGAGAATATGGGACAATAAGAAAACACTGAAATACACTGAACAATACCTGTGATCGGACTGGAGAATACTCCTAAAGCATGTGTATCATCCACCCATTTAATATCAAATCCTTTCTTTCTGCAACAAAAGAAAACAATTTTATTTCTTAAAATTTATTTTTATGACACATCTTTCAAATAGTCTTATACAGCATTTCGAGAGACAGAGAAATGCTCAGATTGTACAGGTGTAATGGGGAAGACACAGAAACAGCGTGGAGGGCAGAAGCCACCACTGAATGTTAAAAGCAGTAACGACACCTGAAAGAATTACCTGGGAGTATTTTACGTTCCCAGACATTTTAGAGACATCAACTAATTAATCCACACAAGTCCCTGGGGAGACAAAGTGTTTACTGCACTATTTATAAAATATATTCTTATGGAACAGGGAATGAAAAGAAATGAAAAGGGGAGCAGAGGAGGAGAGAAGAATACAGGAGGAAGAAGCAGTCTGGGAAGGTCACTCTGCCCTTGAGAGAAACAAAAAGAGACAGACAGAGGTGTTGTATAGCCAGGATGTCATCTGAATTCTTTAAAAAGTCAATAGGGGAAAAATTGTAGTCAGAGAAGCTTATCTACTCTTTCTTACTTATAAGAAAGAGGAAATAGAAAAGATTCACATTCAGAAAAATTCAGAAAATTCAAGGATAAAAAATTATGATAAGAAAAATACTACGCAGGATTAGAAAGTAACAAAAGAATGAACATTTAAGTACTAGAAAAATATCCTTTTTTGGGAACAGAACTATATAGTAAGCACAAAGACTCAAGATGATAAAATAACAGTTTTGATTTTTTTTAGTAGGACCTTAAACTTGCTCACAAATTCAACAGAGTTTATTGGAAAGATGATGGGTTTGAGGGTCAGATATACAGGGAGTTAAGGTTCTGCCATATTAAGACCAAGAACTCTCTTGAGGCTAAGTCTGTTCACCCATAAAAATGGGCAGAGTATCTTCATTCTAGAGCTGTGAAAATGGAAATGAGATCACCCATAAAAAGGCCAAGAACATGGTGCTGACACTTGGTGGACATATTATAAATGAATGACGTTCATTTTTACTGTTAAAAGCAATGCTTATCAGGGAGATTATTAAAACTAATGAAGATGGTAATGAAGACAGGTGCTGACTCTAACAGACTTACAGGCATAATTCTAAGTTTTTGCATCATAACCTTTTAAAAATTATTTTGTAAAACATTATAAAGGAAAAGAAGACAATTATTAAAATATCTTCCTTCTTTAACGGTAAATTTTAAAAAAAATTCCTTTGAGGAAAAAAGGTGTAAAGCAGGCTTTCCAAGCATCAGATTGACCATAGCATAAAATAATCACAAAGGTTGAAGACTGAAAAAATTCAATAGTGAAAGTCTATACTACAAGACAGTTTGCAAAACATTTGGGAAATGACCTAGATTGGCTCTGACAAGCCTTAACCTTTGGGAGTTCATAATCTTCTAAAATTCTTATCTTTTGGAAATGTTTTTAAATTTGAAAGAAAATGATCTTGCAGGTAAGACTGCAGAGAAACAAAGCTAAGGGAAGTAATTCATAAGAATTAACCATTTCTGAGAAAATTTTAGACATAAATGAAATGATCCTTGGTTTTAAAGATTGTCATTATTTATGACAATTAAAGGTAATTCTAATTTGGAATTTAATCTCACTGAATGTAAAGATCTATTATGAATTTTATACTGAACAAGCCCTGATACTGGGTTTTACCATAACTGTAATAAATTGGAGTACCTGACCTATACTACACAATTAGAATAAGGTTTATGGAGATATGAACTGCCATAACTAACACACATCTAAGTGGCATCTTAGAGAAGGTGAAAGAATAGACCAGAACAGTATTTGAAGAGATGATGTCTAAGTTCTCAAAAATTCGTGAAAAACCCAAATCCACTGATTTTGTAAACCCAGAAAATCTCAATCAAGAGTTAAAAAAAAAAAACCTCCACAAAGCCCACACCATAGTGAAAGTGAAGAACACCAAAAACAGAACTTCTCAAGAGCTTCTGTAATAGTTAATCTTGATTGTGTACTTGATTGGAATATGAGATGCCTAAGAACTAAGAAACTAATAAAAGTATACTTTTGGGTGTACCTAACAGGGCGCACCTAATTTCAGACACAATTAGCATGTGGGTCAGATAGCTGAAGGGAAAGCTTTCTCCAACTGTGGGCAATAAAACACAACAGGCTAGAAACCTTGATGGAACGGAAGGAGGAAGAACGATAAAACCAGCCAGCACATGCAAGCTTGATTCTTCTTAAGCATTGCCTGTTGACATCAGACTCTCAGCTTCTTTAGCCTCTCTATGTGGACTCACCACAGTGACTCCAAAGGGAGCTGTCAGGCCTTCAGTCTTGGGCTGGAGCTGCATTAATGATTTCTCTCACTCTGAGGTTTCCAGCTCCTTGAACTAACCACCTACTAGTTTCTCTGGTTATTCAGCATCTCTCCACCATGGGGCTATCCAGTCTCTGATTCTGTGAGCCAATCTAATAAATTCCCCCTTGAAAACACACAGTGTGTGATTAAAAAAGACAGCTAATACTTAAGTTTAAAAAAAAAATTATGGTGAAGAAACATATTGTCATGAATCACCCTCATAATTCAAACACTTATCCTGTCTTTACTGCCACTTTCTGATGCAGTTCTGGAAGACTTCTTTCACGACCATTTGCGTTATCATGACTGCTCAAATGTCTTGAATCAACTGAAAATGTTTAGTTTTCAGTCACTTGATCCTGAGAAAGAGCCAGAAGTCAGAGGGTGCCAGATCCAGTAAATAAATGGATGAGGACACACCACGTTTTTAGGAGCCTGCCTTTCTGCGGGATGGCACTCGGCAGCAGCGTTCACAGCACACATCTGACCACACTTAGTGAAGACACAAGGGAGGACTTACAGAGCTGCTTCAAAAGAGGCAGTAACAATAGAATGTGTGCCTGAAGTCAGGAGAAATATTTTTGAGGGGGATTAATGGCAACATGACTTTTACTGTAATAAAAAATTTTAAAATTTAAATATTCACTGTATTTTCAATCCCACCTCGTGTGTGTGTGTGTGTGTGTGTGTGTGTGTGTATTCTACTGTTCTGTTCCTTTAGAGAACCCCTGACCAATATACTATTCTATCCAAGGAGAAAAGACTGATCATAATCAGAAGTCACAAACTCAGATTCTCAGCTGACTTATCATTATGAGACAACAAGGACAGTAGAGTATCTTCAAGTTTCTGAAAGAAAAATATCTGCCAACGTAGAATTCTGCTGTTGTTTTTTGAGATAGGGTCTTGTTACACAGTTCGGGTTGGCCTTGAACTCTCTGTGTAGGTTAAGCTGGTTTTAACTTGTGGTGATCTTTCTGCCTCAGTATCCCGAGTGCTGGGATTATAGGCATGTGCCACCCTACCAGCTTAATGTAAATTTTATAGCAAGCAAAAATGTTATTTAACAGTGAGGCTGAAATAAAGTCATCACAACAAAACTGAGTTGTTTCTAGCACATTGTGTCTAAGTTACATTCCAAAAAATATACCCCATACAAGACGAGAATTCAAAAAGTAGGAATAAGATGTAAGGTGTAAGTGATTCCCATTAACACCAAAGGGCGAGGGGGAGAGGGGAGATAAAGGAAGTATAGAACACAGACTTAGCTAAACACTGAAGATATATATAAAATAATAGCAAATAAAACTTAAAAGAGAAAACAAACAAGAATCACTCAGCAACAATAGTACACAGGTTTATAAATTGGGTAAAGGAGAGGTAGGAAATGGAACTAAAACTCCTTACAGTGTTTAGAAAGAGTGAAAACTTAGCTTTAGTCATAGAAAAATCAAGCACGGGTTTTATAATTTCTAGAGTAAACACTAAAAACAGATAATCATTTCTTTAAAAAAAAAAAGTAGAAAAACTACTTAATAAATCCAAAAGGCTAGAGAAAAGAGAAAAAGGACAAGTAAATACATGCAAAGATGATGGCAGGTAAATACAAAAATATGTATTTGGCTATAAATCTAAATACAACGATAATGACAATAAACATAAATAGACTAAGGGTACCATGCAAACAGATTCAGGACTTATCACTGATGACAGTCTTCTGAGCAGTTCAAATGAGGTCTAGAAAGTATATGTGGCATTTTTAAGTAACTCAGAAGAGCAGTTTGATATTGAAAATTTCTAATGAACTTGGACTAGACAATAAACTTGATGCTAAAGCAAGCAACAGGAAATATCAAAACAAAGTGTGAAAACAAAACGTGATTACTCAGAAGACGTTACTTGGAAGACTTCATTCCACCTTTCCTAGTATCTGTAGTTACTTGTAAATACTTACTGGTAACTGCAGAAAACCCGTAGAAGGTCTTCTGTACGAAATTCTTGGGGGAAGTCATAAATTTCAATGACATGTGGGAACTCACATTCGCTGAGGTCAATATCAGGAACTTCATGGTTGTAGTAATCAAATCTGGGCCCCTGGGTGCCTGTTTTGCCCTTCATATTCACTGATAACTGGGGAGGAAGAAGCACATAAATGACTGTTAACAGTAAAGTAAACTACGACATATTCTCACACAGACAATCCCATGCCCTGTCTCCATGATGCCAAGATTTCTAAACTTTTGACACTGACTGTATTAATGGTGCTCAGGAATGTAACAATGACCACAGTGTTTGCTATTGTTTATATTACACATGTAGAATTTTTGAAAATGTGCTGAATTTCAGCAGATAGGAAATTCCTGAAACTGAACTTGCACCTATCAACCAGTGTGTGAGAAATAACAACCCGATCACAGACTAGTTATGCAAGTTCACGGTAGAGGGCTTGCGTGGCATGTGCAAAGACTCTGGGTTGAGTCCCTGCACCTGCAACAAAGCCGGTAGCAAGGAGTGGGGCAGGGAGGGAGAGGAAGCAAGCGAGGGAGGAAGGGTGAAAAGAAAGAGTAGAGGGAGGAAGGGAAGAGAGAAAAGGGAAGGGAAAGACAGCAGGGAGAGAGAAAGGGAGGAAAGGAGACAGGAGGGAAAAGAAGCAGAGGGGACCGGGGAAGGGAAGGGAAAAGAAAGAGAAGGGGCAGGGAAGGGAGGGGAGGAGGAAAAACAGACTACCCAATGTGGGATATGATGAATTCCAAATGGAGCATCTAGAAATTGAATATGGAAACTGAATATAAGACAACATCTAAATAGATGGATTAATGTTTATCTTAACTGAGCTTACTGATCAGGCTCACACTGTTACTTTTTTCTGGAAGTACTATAAATAAAAATAAACCAAAGTTTACAGAAGAGTTTTAGTTCACCTTTCATTGAATGTATTAAAGGGGTGAAGAGACAGCTAACAGAGTTTTTTTAGACAAATGTATACAGTAAGACAGGAAAAGAATTAATGGTAATGAAAATACTTTGAATTCAAACTATCTCACTTAACATAAAGAGAGAGAGTGACATCCCAAAGGCTATTAACTATTTCATACTGGAAGCAAAAGGGAAAGGGAAAGTGTCTGCAAAACCATGGTCACCGTTACTGCAATACTGACCACCCAAAGCTACCAGATCCTTAGGGTATCCTGTTACACAAAATTCTGACGAGATTCCTTCAAGTTGTCTCTCTAGTGTGCCTCTTTTCTTATCAAATAAGGAAAATGAAGACTTGCAATGCCAGAGATGCCTCCAGTCTCCTTGAAGAAGTAAAAGTGAATTTAATTGTTTCACTAGGGAGGGAGACAGGCAGAAAGTGATTCAGGTAATAGCAATAAAAATGTTTGCTTATTCCCCTGCTTTTAGTTCTTTTTCTCACTAAGCACCAGTTTTATACTTTTAAAAATGAGAAAAATAACAGTACTAGAACTTCATAAACAAATATGCAGACTAAATGAGATGATACAGTAGCACACTGATTGGTATTCAAGGTATTGAAACAAACTAAAAGTGCTAACAGTATTACATACTAGGAGCACTACATTAGTTTCACTTCATTTAAGGTACAGAAAACAGGAAGAGACTGTTCTTTCTACCATAACAAGAGGAAAGACCAGCTAACCTATGAACTTGTAATTTTTGTTGAGTTTGTAAGAGATCTGTTTGCAAAACAACCAAGGCAACTGAAATCCATTGAGTGACAAGTTCCTTCTGAAGAGAAACAGAACATATAGACAATACTTTGGCAGACCACAGAAGAAGTACCTACTACATTAGTAGACTCGAATATATCAGTTAAAGATTTAACAAATTCTTAAGTCTAGGGTAACCTAGTGTTAACGGCTTAGAATAACTCAGAGTCCCATAGACAAGAAGAGTCTGTAGTAACTTAGACTTCCATTCTATCTTAATTATTGTAGGTTTATATTAAGTTTTGAAATCTGAAAGTTTGGGTAATCTTTGTTTTTCTTTTCAAAACTATTTTGGCACTTTGGGGTCTCTTACATTTTCATAGAATTAAGATAAGCTTGTGAATTCCCGCAAAAAGTACACAGCTGGGACTGTACTGAAAATGCTACCCTATTTTAAAATATCTTAACAATAGTTAAGTTTTACAGTAAATCAATACAGCATGTCTATTTATTTAGGTATTCTTCACTTTCAACAATGTTTTACAGTTCTCAAAGTGTAAGTTTTATACACTTCTTTCATTAAATTTATTTCTAAGTATCTTATTTTTTTGATGCTATTGTAAAAGGAATTTTCTTTGTTGCACTTTTTGATTGCTGGCAATGACCTCTTTGAGTTACTCTGCAAAAATCAAACAACGTACTACATATTTGTACATTTAAAAATTGGGGCTAAATAATGCATTGTGAGAACCACACTGCATACTAAAAACATCCTGGAAATATTAAGTCCCAAGAACAGGAAAAGACAGGATGGTCTGGCAAGAAAACCTGATAATGATTTATTTCTGAAACCTAACTAAAAGTGAACTTGTATGTTTTCATCTCATTTCTGATGTAAGTACTGAGCTCTTTGGCTTCTAACACTGATTAACACAAACTGTTAGCATAGCAAAACAGTAATAATAATTCTTACTCTACATTGCATGGAACAGATATAAAGCCTATAAGTCACAAAACCCTACAACACAGACTCCATTTTCACCAGGAATTCCTAACATTTCCTAAGAGGAGAAAAAACGTTTTGCTCTCGGTAGTGTGTATACTAATGGTAGAAGTTTGTATTTCTTAGTGGTAAAGCTTTTGCGTGTTTGTGGAGGTAGAAAGCTATACTGTTAATGGTACTTTCTCTCCTGAGAATCTCAGCAAAACATGTTGAAGGAGTTTGACAGAGAAGAGAGAAGAATATGTGGCATAAAAGGTGGAGATACAGAAGAGGATAAATTGCCATAAAGATGGAAGTGAGGACCAGAGGAAGATGGGGGCAGAAGGAAGAGAAGACCATTGATAGAGGGATTAGACATAGTAGTTCAGAAGAAAGGCTCTAAATTCTGAGGTACCTCAACTGTGCAAGAGAAAGTATCAACTGATTATGAAATCATAATTTTTCTTGAGTTCATGAGAAAGCTGAGTTTGCAAAACAACCGAGGAAACTGAAACTGTCCAATGTAGTAGTTGCCTATCACATGTGGCTATAAAGTACTTGAAATGTGGCTAATCCAAATTGAGGTATGCTTTAAGTGTAAAAACACATGCGATTTCAAAGATTTAATACAAAAACAATGTAAAATGTATCTCAATGATTCCTTACAGTGATCACATGCTGAAATAATATTTTGGACACATCAGATTAACATATATGAATTTCAGCCCCTTATTTTTTACCTTTTCTTCATTTGGCTACTGGAAAATTCAAAATAATATGTAAGGCTCATATTGTGCTTTTACTGCAAAAAAAGAAAATATTTATCCTAATAGTCCCATGGGCAATACTTATTACAGTCAATGGGAAAATTCATATTGTAAGACCAGTTTAAAAATATTTGATTAAACAATAACAGAAGTAAAAGGCTTAGAATAACTCATTTTTATGTATCTATTACAAACCAAAGAAAAGTTTACAGGTTAATCAGAGTACATAATTTTGAATTATAAATCATAAACATTTTAGGATTTTTAGCAATACATAATCTGCTTTGCTATTTATAAGACATAAATGAAACCTGAGTATCCCTTCATATATATAACTAGCTTTCACAAAACTATTCAACTAACTTTCCCAAAGTGAGGGATAAAGGATCATAAAATTTAGTACTCTGGTCCTGAAAACTGATCTACAAAATATTACCTGACTTACTATGATATAACCACCCAGTACCTATTTGTAGAAAAGTTTAAAAGAAAAAAAAAAAGAATAGTGGAGAGGAGAAAGTAAAGGACACATTCAGGGATTATTGGACTTTTATTTCATTATTTGTTCAAGGTACAAAAGAAATAATAAAGTTATGAATTACTGCCTATACAGAAATTAAAATATTACATTATTTTGGAATAATTATTTTGGAATAAATTCATCTTTGAATCTCTGTTGTCAGATGGGCATGGTGAATGGACTGTCGTTATTATCCCAAGTACTGTACACAGATGGAAAACTGCATCACAGAGAGACTACAGGATAGTCCTAAGGTTACAAATCAAATTACTGACAAAGTTGAATCATAGCTTCAGTCCCCTGAATGTTAATCTAGTACCCTTCTACACACATTGAAACAGGATGAAAAAGAGTAGCGGTTCAGAATCACTACTTTTCTGATTAAGGATTTATGGATATAAGCAGTTACAGAAGAAAAGAAAATACCAACACAAAGCTGAAAAGACACATCCTCCCAAAGACATCTACATCATTATTCTTATAATAATCTGTGAATATGTCACATTATGTGGCACTGGTGAATTAAGGTAGTAGATGTAATGATTATAAATACTAATCAGCTGACCTTGAAACAAGAGAATATGCAGGTGGGCCTAGTATAACCACAGGCATCTTTAAAAGTGAGAGAGCTCAGAGGCAGAAGAATCAGTGTATTAGTCATGTGATATGATAAAGCTATCACTGGACACTGCTGGCTGTGCAGATAGAGGAGGGCCATAAACCAAGGCATTTGGGGAAGTCTCTAGGTGCTGAAAGAGGGTATAAGAGTCTCCTCCAGAGCCTCCAAAAAATACAGCCCTGCCAACAATTGACTTTAGTCTTAGACCTGTTTTGAACTTCAGACCTCCAAAATTTTAAGGTAACAAATTTGTGTTGTCATTAGTTTTCTAATAATTTATTACAGCAGATGTTAACTACTTAATATACTTTTTTTTTTTGCTTCATCTTGCAGTCATCCTATAAAATATGCTACATTCCAACCAAAAACTAATACTTACCATGCCCACATACATCTTGCTTTGGTCTGCCTTTTGGTTTGGTCACATTATTTTCCAAGTGCTTCTGCATATACCACTGTGTATATCTCAAAACATTCTCCATAAACATACTCATATACCATCTCTTCTATGAATCTTTCCTTAAATATCCCAAAGTATATACACTCTGATTTGTTCTATTCTACAGTTCTCACCTGATTTGTACTTTTATAGTACTCGCTGCACAACAGCTTATGTTACAGCTAGACCTGTCTGTTCTCCAATCTTACTACAACACCTAACCATTCATCCAAAACACGTGTAAAGTACGGCTAACACACATTAGAGAAAACATTAAAGAATTTTTACGTGTAATAGGGCAGTAAGAACAAAGAAAGTATACCCACTGATAGGCAGAAAAAGAACAAGCTCTGCGTTTTCTTGTAGTAAAGAAATACTACATTTAAAAGGTAGTGTGCCTATAGCATAATAGGGAGAAAAACAAAGTGTACAAAGGCATGCAACCCTGAAGGTATATGGGATTTGTCAAAAAGTTCAATGTTATTACTGTGAAGATAATGTGTAAGGGTGACTTAATATCCCTCAAAAATTCACAGGATGAAATCTTAACTTGTACTACCTCACGGTATGACTACTTTAAGGTCTGTAAGTAGGTAATAAAATAAGTTCATGGGGGTCCTAATCCAATGACTGATACATTGAAAAGAGGAAGAAACCAGGACAGATAAACACAGAAGGAAGACCAAGTAAAGATGGAGAAGATGGCAATGTATAAATGCAAGAGAAAAGCATCAGAAGCCTAGAATACTGCTGTTTTCTTGATCTTACACATCTAGTCTCCAAAACTGTGAGAAAATAAACTTTTTTTGCTTAAGTCAACCATATTTTGCTATGGCAGCCCAAGCAATTATGGTAATGAGGTTGGAAAGGAACACTCAGTTTCAGTTTCTTCACCAAAATTTTGATTCTATAATTCAACTATAAGAGACATATCATATTTAGCTTTACATTCCTCTACTTTACACATTATCTTACACAATCTAGAGATTCAGCATGTATTTATGGAATGAATAAAACACACATTTTCCAAGTTAATTAACTAAATGCAGCTCAGCAAGACTGATTCTATCAAGAAGGACTTGATTTATATAACTTTTTTTTTTGTACTGCAAATTGAACTCACGACCTCATGCCTGCCAAGCAGGCTTTGTTCCATTAACCTATATCCCCCAGCCCAACGACATACACTTTTTAAACAATTCTGGCTGGCACTCTGAAATTTGGAGGCAAAATTCCCTTTATCAATGAACTTGTCCTGGTTAACAAATCATAAGAAAATCCAAATCAATAAATCATCTAGACTTCTGATACTGACAAATGAAGGATCTGAGAACATTCTCTAATTTTTACAGGATACTCTCATAGTCTTGCTTATGCTCTTCCCCCGCCCAAGACACAGCTCCAATGTTCCTCTTGAAACTTTCCCTATTCACCTCTAATTTCATGGTCACTCCTTTCCCCATACTACTGTATCACACAGCTATATACATACCTCGTCAGTGCTAATATGCACCTTTTTTCACATATTAACATCCCCGACTTAAAGATGTATCTTATAATTACCCATGTTGTCACTGCTAGTTTACATATTCATAAGCATCAAAAGTACCAATACCAGAACTGACAAAAAAAGTAGTTAACAGTGTGGAAGAAAAACATAAAACATCTGTAGATAATTGCAAATATAGCTTAAGAATCCAGCAACAATTAATTTTGGTTCTTTCAGGAATTACTTTAAGAAATGAGCTGGCCATGGTGACACATGCCTATAAATCCCAGCACTCTGGGCGGCTGAGACATCAGGACTGCAAATCTGAGCCCAGCCTGGGCAACTTCATAACTTAATGAGACCCTGTCACAAAAATAAAACATAAGAAAGGCTAGGAATGTAGCTTAGTGTGAAGGTCTTGTGTTCAAATCTCAGTATGGCCCCTCCTTATGAAAGAAAGAAAGAAAGAAAGAAAGAAAGAAAGAAAGAAAGAAAGAACCATAGTGAATGGTAAACGATGGAAAGAAAAGCATCAAAACCAGTGACTGAATGAAGAAATTAACAGAAAGAATTATGAACATAAAGTTTTAACAAAATTGTTACTAACCAATTTATCTTACCTACATTTTCCTTTTCACGTAAAAGAATGATATATAATAAAAACTACCTAAGTCTAAGAGTGTTTTCAGTACGTATAAAATTAAAATTCCAGGTGAAAAATGCTGTGTCAAAGTTTTCTTTCTTGGTGATACAATGGTGTATTTCACAAACAGCATTTTCAATTTAATGAAATAGAAAACACCCCTCCAGTCATTTTCTAAGTGAGAATAAGTCTCATCAGCTCAACTTTTTTTGCATCAACTTTTTATTCATCTCTTTTATTGCCCATATCACCAAGAACATACCTGAACATTAAGAACAGCTACTTGAGATCTACTGATTGTTGGAGAACTCTGAGAGGCAAAAAGCTGGGAAGGTCACGGAAAAAGCCCAGGCTTAGAAATCAGGAAAAATAGAATCACTCTAGTGACGACTTTTGGCACTAACCAACCTTACTTACCTATCTATAAAACAACAGGCGGCCAGACCAGAGTATAGTGTATGGTAGGCTGCATTAGGCTAGGGCTACAGTAGAGCTATTAAACAATGATCAAGGAGTTCATAGTTTTGTGTTGTTTCTGAGACCTCACACATACTAACTATGCATTTATGAGGTGCTGTGTACACAATATGTACATGTACACAATATGTGCTGAGCCAATTAAGGTAATGTTTTCATCTCCTTTTTGCTTCATATCTGGAGTCTTCAAGTTCCTTCCTTCTAGTCATTAAAAATATGTAGTAGGTTATTATAAATTATAGTCAACCACTGGGGTACAGAACACTAGAACTTACTACTTCTGTGGTTTGGTGATCTGTCACTACTCTGATTTTCTAACCTTTAGCAATCACTGTTCTACATTCAGACTCACATTTTTTTAGCCTTCACATATGAGAACACATGATTTTTTTTTTTTTTTTTTGGTACTGGAGATTGAACTCAGGACACAGTAAGCAAGCACTCTACCACTGAACTATATCCCCAGCCTGAACTTACCTTCCTACATCTGACTTATCTTACTTAACGATGTTCCCCAGTTCCATCCATTTTGCTTCAAATGACAGGGTATCGTTCTATTTACGGCTGAATACTATGCCAGTATATAGAGATCCCACATTTCTTTATTGAATACTCTGCTGATGGGCACCAGTATCTTAATTGTGAATAGTGCAACAATAAATATGATTGTGCAGGTATCTCTTTTACATATGTTGATACTATTTCCTTTTGATATATATCCACAAGTGAGACAGTTTGTGGATCATATGGCTCAAAAGCCACTTTCAATACTAATATTCCACTTTTTAAAAATGGCATGCAATTCTAATTCAAAGGACAGGATAAAGTTCTAGTTTTTAGTCTTTAAAATCAAGAGCTATAACATAATCCCGGCTGAGGTCTTGGAGATAGAAATAAGAATATTTTTGTCAGTGCTTTTAATTAAACATAGCTATACACAATAAAACTTTATAGTTCTAACAATTTTAAATATGAGAGGCATTAAGAGGTTACAAGAACAAGACTTCACCACAAATTGGTGAAATTAGTCAACTTGATTCAAAAGTTACTATGTTAGCCAGACAGGGGGCATGATACGTACTTATAACCATAGCTACCTATTTGACACTATGCTGAGCAATTTAGCAACACCTTGTCTCAGAACAAAATAAAAAGGGCTAAGGATGTAACTCAGTAGTAAAGTGCTCACCTAGAATGTATGAAATGAACCCCTGGGTCTGATTCTCAATATCACAGAAAACAAAAAGTGAACTAATAAACAAAAGTCACTATAAACCATTTACACAGAACTAATCCATATGGTCGATTATGTAACTTAGGTTATTCAAGTCCTTTATTTCTGCTTTTCTCTTCTGCTGTTAACTTGTAGTTACTTAGCTGCTTATTAACTTTCTATTAAAGAGAACCAATTTAAAATTTTATGCATGATTATAAATCTTGAGAAATTAAAAGATTTGCCTAATAGAACAGAATTAACCTATAAACAAAAAATTTGCTTATGTATTATCTGAATTGGATTCTAAGGTTTTATAATATTGCAAAACACTGACAATAGCAGGCCAAGAATTTCTCATGTTGGTTCATGGTAATGTCATGAATAAATCAATACCTAGAGTTACAATGTTTTACTTTCCATCTTTGGTAAATAGAGAAATAATACCATTTATTTTAAAAAGAAAAAAAGTATTTCAAATCTTTTCAAATTTTTCATGAGCTAAGTTCAAAAACATCTCAACAAAATTTTTAAAATAGTATAACAGCATAAATTACAGCTCCAGACTCTTTCACATTGCTTTAAGCATAAGTCCTTTTTAACAGTAGTATAAATTCAAACTTTTCCACTCTAATATTTTATACATTAAGTGTAAGAATGGATAAGGCCTTCAATAATAATTCCTATCTGCAAATTATCCAATATATCTAGGCTGTTCCCACTGACCTCATCAAGAAACCAAGGCTAGAAATTCACTTTAGCCTTGTGAAATTTGTAACAAAGAATGCACAGAATGCCACTCCAGATACCATCTAGAGATTTTTGTAGATTAGCTATCAGCAGCATTTCTATACGTCCAATTACCAGTAGGTGAAAGTTATGCCCACAGTACTGGAAGAAAGGTACAGATAAAAGGGGAAAATACTAGAGGAACGAGAGAACAAGGGCAACAGGAAGGGGGAAAAGCTACAATAAACATCCATCTCCCCAATATCTCAGATGATCATTTACTGATCCAGTGTCAGAGGACAAATTTGAAAGGTCTAGTCCTCTCCCATGAAAAGTAATGTGTAATAATTAATATACAAAGGATACCCTAAAGCAATACAAGCCTAGACCTGGATCCTATTCGGACATTACAGAAAAGTTAACATGGTAGACTGTCCTTGGTATTTTCAGAAAGACGCTATAAGGACCAATTTTGAACACTGAAAATACTAGATTATATTTACAGCTGACAGGAAAAACTGAGAAGGCAGGAAATCACTGTGTTTTTCTTCCTCTTCTCAATATGTTTAGAAGGACTAGACAAAGAAACTTCACTGATGAAGTAGAATGGTAAGACTAAACTAACCTGGAATAATAAAACACAGTCAAAGAGAGGAATACTGAAGGTTTGAATCTTTCTAGTCTGCTGCTATTCATGAGACTAAAGAAAAACTGCAAAGCAGACAAAATTTGCCTTTGTCACTCTGCTTCTTGCTGGGTTTCTCTAGACCAGTGATGAAGAACATACAGCATGTGTACTGCAGCACGTTGTTTGTATCACTGAAAGCTCTAAAAGGTTCCCCATCACTGCTTGAGTCCACAATCCACTTTTTCCTTATGCTACATTTAGAGACCTAAAGTGCTATCATCATATGCAAGGTTCTTCTCTCATAACAAAATCTCTCCTTCTAAATTACTTTAGAGAGTATTAGTCCTATCCCTCTTATCAACAGATAATTGTACTTCTGGCCTTCAACAGCAGCTCAGACCCACTGGTTTAAGAAACTAATTCTGACCCAGGCAAGAAATAACCCATCCTCTGAAGAACTGCAATTTATTTCTGAATTGGGGGGGGGGGGGTTCTGGCGAGCAACCTCACACTTGTGCTGCTGAGCTATATCCCTGGCCTCCAGGACTGTAATTGATTATCAATGCCTTAAGTCCCTACCTATATCTATTAACACTCCTTCCTGAAGCCCCAATAAGAAAGTAATGAGCTTATCATTACTTTCTGATGCAGATGACAAAATTAATTCAAGTAAAAGTGTAGATAAGATTCAATTCTCCCAAAGGTGTATTGCATTTAACTAAGCTTTTATTTATTTATTTATTTATTTATTTATTTATTTATTTTGGTGCTGGGCAATGAACTCGACATTGCACTTGCCAGGCAGGTGCTTACATGACTGAGCTAAGTCCCTGGCCTAACTAAGCTTTTAACATAAATGAATGTTTAGTTTTGGACAGTTTTGTCATCTGTTTCTTGCTGACCACTATATGGAACGCATTCTGATTCTCTCTGCTAACCTTAACCATTCCCCTTCTTACTACTGTCACTAAACAATTAATTAAATGATACAAGCATGAGCCATATCACTATCCCTTCTCCACGTGCTTCAACCACACCCCACATACCACATCTCATGGAGTTTATGGAAACAAAAATCCTAAAAAGGACAGTGTAAGGGGTAACAAGAACTTCGGAAGCTGGGAATGTTGGCACATGCCTGTAATCTCAGCATCTGGGAGGCTGAGGAAAGACTGCTATGAATTCGGGGTTATCCTGGACTACACAGTGAGCCCAAGTCCTGCCTGAACTACATAGCTAGATCCTGTCTAAACAAACAAACCAACAAATAAACCCTAAAGCATCAAAACAAAGCAAACTCCTTGTGCTGACAATATAAGCCTAAAACTTTAATTTTCTTTGGCTTTGAAAGAATAACAGAATTAAAATGCTGCTGGTTTGCATGCTAACTCAGAAAGAGAAAAAATGCAACACATCTAGAGCTCAGAAGTGAGATCTTATTTTTTTTAAATTTTGGGAGTCACCTGGCCTCAATTGCTGTGCTTTGAAATTTTATTGTATTTTTTTTTCTTCTTTCCTTTTTTTTCATCTTTGAATAAAATGGATTTTTGCCGCTGTACTGGGACAGATAGACCCTAGCCTCTCCCCATGAGTCAACGCCATTTGAGGACCAGGGGTAGAGAAACAAAGCCACACCAGTAAGCAAGCCCAGTTTGGAAACCATTTATGCACAGGCTGCCAGCAAACTGAAACAGACAGACCCTAGCCCCTTCTGGCACGTGGGCTGGCAAAAAGAATTACCAATCCCCCCACCCCCTCACCATAAGCAGCAGGTTTATCCAGAGAAACACAGGCTGTGATGACAGCTGTCAAAGTGAGATGCAATTGGATGCCCGCGGTGCTCTGGTGTTTCACTAACACTGCAGGTCTAGGGCCAGTGGTCTGATCATAGGTTCAGAGGATAGCGGTACACAGTGTGGCATCTAGGGGGGATCTCCTTCTGAGGGTTGCAGCCACTGCTGACTCCCTATGGTCTTGTTTTGGAAGTCCTATATCATTTCCATTGTTTTATTGGGTTGGGGTTTATTCTCTTTTGTTTTGTTTGATTATGTCAAATCCAATGGTAGGAGCAGCTATCTCAAAGAGCAAGATATATTATGGTAGCAATTTTGGACGTACTACAGGCTTGTTCTGAAGTCCTTTATTGCATTCATTGTTTTGTTGTTATTGTTTCTATTCTATTCTGTTCTGTTTGATTTTTACTATGTCCAAAGTTATCTGCAGCTATTTTAAATACATCAAAAGTCATTATGGTAACTATTGTTGATTTTGTAATGTTTTGAAGTCCTGTATCTTTTACACTGGCTTGTTTTGATTGGTTTTATTGTTTTATCCCTTTTTTTTTTTTTTTTTGGTACCGGGGATTGAACTCATGACCTCATGCTTGCCAGGCAGGCGCTTAAGTCACTGAGCTAACTCCCCAGCCCTGTTTTATCCTCTTTAAAATTAAATAAATAAATAAAATTTTTAGCCAACTATCCCTTAGACAAAGGACTTTTAACTAGAACATATAAAGAACTGAAAAACATCAGGTCCCCCCAATCCAAAAATGGGCATCTGAGATTAACATGCACTTCTCAGGTGAATGCAAATGGTAGGATTTAATGAAGACAAACAAAAGAGAGATCAATGTTCTCTCAAGTATTAACTTAGGTTTTTGGGCATTCTGTATCATGGCTTTAGGAAACTAAGGGTAACGTTTGGAGAGTCATCAAGGTTTGCAGTTCTAGAAGCTCTGTAATAATTATACTCCACCTCTTCAGGCAGTTTCAGAGATTCGAATGTCACAGCACATTGTTTCACATGCCAACGGTTACCACACCCTATTTTACACATCACTTCCTGCTTATTACATGTATTACGTATGGCCCTATATGTCTTGTCATTATCAACAAGTAGGACAGCTGAGAAAACAGCCAAAAACAAACAACAACAAAAAAACCTCAACCTCTTAGGCTAAAAAAATTTCAAGATAGGCAAGTACTCTGGTACAGCACTTTCATATTTGGAACAACATAAGTAATAAACTAAAAGTCAACAAAGAACTATTAATGTATTGTGACATCTTTTAATAATATTACATCTTCTAAAACTCAAAGTAGAAGAGAATGTAAGTTAGAGTAGGATCTGGTACTTGCATTCTCTCTACTCTAATTCATCTTAACACAGACCCAACCCTTTCTGTATTCCTCCAAAAGACATCAGATACTGGTCCTCTTCAGCTTAAAACACTACATACTGTACTGTTTTGTCACTGCCAGCTTTAAGTCATGTCAGTATTTTCTTTGTACTATGCTCCTCAAAATACTTAGTTTTTCTTAAATTCTTTTGCACCTGACCTGAAAATGGAACTGCACAATTGACCATTCCTCAATACATAAGTGATATACCTAAGCTATCACACAGTGTCTTATTTTTCTCTCACTGCTGGGACAAAATACCTGACACCCAAAATGAGGGAAGGAAAGTTTTATTTAGCTCACTGTTTGAGAGGTTTCAAGTCCATAATCAGTTGGCTCCAAGGCAAGGTGGCATGGCACTGGGGCAACACTTCAAGGCAGCAACCAGCAAAAGGGGGACGTGGGGCAAGCCTCTTTTCCTCCTTTATATTGTACGCAGGCCACCTTTCCCCTCCTTCCAGGGCAGAGGTAGCATTCACAAAATCTCTGTGCCCTGCTCTTGCACAGAATAAGGATATTTACAAAGTAAGGATCCTGGCTCCCTGCTGAGTCTCCCAGTTAAACTTCTAAATTTCTCAAGGTGACACAATGTATCAACCACAACACATAGCATCTGAGTTCCTGCAGCAGTAACATTTTGAAAGCCCCTGGAGCCAGGTAAGGTGGCATGCTCATGTAGTCCCAGCACTCAAGAGGTAAGCAGACAGGACTGCTTACCTCCAGTTCAAGACCAGCCTGGACAACACAGCAAGACCCTGAGTCACAAAACAGTGAAAGCTCCTAGAGACTACTCTTAAAAAGAGGGCTCTAACTCTGCCCTATCATCTCCATCCACTAGTATTTAGTAACTACTACCATGAATAAAAAGCTCTGCATGCTATGCCATTCATTTGCAAGATGTTATTTTCCGTGTGTGTGTGTGTGTGTGTGTGTGTGTGTGTGTGTGTGTGTGTGTCTTCCCCGTTACTTGTGGGCATCCTGTGAACTGCTTCCTTCCTCAGACTAACACCTTTTCTCTAAATTCAGCTAACTTCCCCTATTAGTATTTCTTAATCGGATGTGGGTCTCAAACCTCTGTACAAGTGTTTCTCTAACTATGGGCTGACTACCCTCTGTAGGTTTCCACTCAAATTTTGATATGCATTTGTATATTACCTGTGAGCACCAGTTCTCAAACTTTACATGATCAGAATTACCTAAATAAGTTATAAATGTACAGATTGTTGGGCTACAGAGTTTGCAGTTCTAACAAGTTCCAGATGATGCTCGTGCTGCTAGTCCAAGTATCACACTTTTAGATTCACTTTGTGAATCTGGTGAAAGTTACAAAGAAATGTACCTGAATATACAACTTGGCATGTAATACCAGCACATAGGAGACTGAGGCAGGAGGACTGCATGAGTTTGAGGCTTTGCCTGGGCTACACAGTGAGTTCAAGGCCAGACTAAACTACACAGTGAGACCCTGTCTCAAAACAAACAAAAAGGGTTCACTGATGCTCAATTATAGCTACTCTCTATTCTACATTTCTAAGAATGTTTAAGGTATGATGTTCCCTGACTAAAAAGTAAGAAATAATAAAGACACTCAGTGTAAACACCTCAGAATGAGATGGGACTGCCCGGTCCAACTTTTGAAGAAGTGTCCCTGTGTATTTCCTCAACAGACAGCCAGAATCCATTAAATTCATCTTTAAGCTATTCAGTCAGATCTCTCAGGCTTAGCTTATATAGATACAGTGCAGATCTATGTTTTAACCTAAGAATCTATTCCTTTCTCAATCTATAATTCCATTAGGCTATTGTAGGGACCCTTGAGTATGAGTGAATGTGTGAACATAAAAAGAGGTCTATCAAAATCACCTCCAAATCTAAGTTCCTCAAATTTATGAACAGTCTAAACTTTAGAGTTTCAAGTGAACATACCTCTTGTAGAAGACGTGGATCTACACAGTCACCATCATCGTTAAACATAGATTCCCAGCTCTCCTCTCCAGCAGTACTTTCTGCTATGTGAGACGTGTCAGCTAATTTTAATTCCATGGATGTTTCCAGAGATGATTCTCTAACAGGAAATGATACAGCAAATTCTATATTCTCTGAGTCATCTTGTTCTTTTGTTTTGAACTCTTTAGCAGTTCTTAGTTCATGTAATGCCTCTCTTATATCACCAGTAATACCCAGATCATTGCCCAAGGCACTCTCTGAAAGTTTGTTTGTCCCATTTGACACATGCAGTTTAGAGTCCAAAAAGGTGTTACAATTACTATCAGCAATCTTCTCAATAGGTAAAGAGGAAGTACAATCTGACATGCTCTCTACCACCTTTCCTGTTGACTCTGTAAAACTAGATGAAATACTTTCAGCATAACTATCTGAGCGAGCAGTCTGGTTGCTGAAATTTTCAGAGTCATTCTCACTTCTAACTACATGAGGAGGGGCTGTATCTGCATTTATTTCTATGTATTTTGAGAAACTATCTGTATCACCTGTATCACTACCAGTATCATTTAGTTGACTTACACAATCTATGCTACCTACAGTCACATGATCACATGTGGCACCTGTAATGTCCATCATACACACCTTACTAGTAATGTCATCTGCACTCTCAGATCCAATATCTATTTCATGAGCAAGGACAGCAGTATCAGAAGGTTCACGCTTTCCACATAACTCATCATCAGTGCTGTCATTCTCCTCACATCCTCCAATCACTGTTGGATCAATTATGCCACTTGTGTGCTCTAATTGGCTGATCACAGTCATTTTATGAGCAATGTGAGCCATAGTCTCAGGAATGGAATCTACACCTTTCTGACCCAACATGACACCTGTACTGTTGGCTGCTGCACCTATACTATCAACTTCAAAGTCTACACAAGTCTGATCAATGACAACACGTGGACTTTCAGAAACAGAAACAGTGATGCTTCCATTGTTGAGCTTCAACATTCCATCTGGTGTTTCCATTTGGCTTTGCTGTGTAAGTTCAGAATCCAAGCACAGCTCTGCTGGTACAGTCACGCTCTCATGTTTTAATACAGCAGTGAGATCTCTAGGAAGCTGAGACATTATCACCACAACTTTGGCATCAGTTTCAGTTCTGCTTCGCAAGTCTTTGTCTTCAAAAATCTCCCCACTTAGTTCATGTCTACTGAAATCACATAATTCCTTATTCTGAAATGGTCTGCTTGGAACCTGATTAATCTCACTAATTTCTGAGCGAGACTGTGAGAGAAGTATTCCTTCATATCCTGTCACATCTGTACGATGAGCCTCCAAACACTCCGTTGCCTTTGGTTGTAAGTATTTTTGTAAAGGTGCTCTAGGCATAAGCCCAGCATTTGAGACTCTTTGCTGATGTTCTTCAGACAATACTTCTTTGGATAATGTGAGTCCTTTCTTAGTACAAACCCTGTCATTATTCCTTTTATGAAAACATGTGTCTTTTTTAAATTTTGTTGAAGATTTCTTTCCTTCTCTACAATTATTCTCTCTCTTATCAGTGTTAATACTTAGTCTTTGAGCCTCAGGTTTGTCTTCAAAGATCTGTTTTTGGGAAAGACAATTTGCTTTTTGTTGTTCTTTCACCACAGAGTTAGGAGGACCACAGCTTTTTTCCTTATCACCTGTGTCAAGGAGAACTGTATTTCTACGAGCTTTAGGTACATAAAGCGCCATGTCAGGCCTTTTGGCTCGACCTCTGCATCTCTCCACTTCTTCCTGCATGGCACCACCTCAACCTGAAAGAAAAAGAGTGACTTAATTAACGAAAACTAATTACACTGTATTGAGCCAAGAGATTTTTAAAGACTAAGTAGAGGGCCTGCCAACTAATCCATTCGATAGAAATCTTTGAATTAAAAAAAAAGTAAAACCAGACATAAAATGATCATTGCAATCAAGTGTGCAACGAAGGAAAATAAAATCCAAGAAACTCATGAGATCACAAATTGTATCCAAACATTCTTTTTCTCCATATTTCTCTAAACCATTAACTTCTAACTTCCAAATCTTTTCTACTTACATATAAGTAACTTTCTCTTAGGCTGAATTTAAAAAACACTATGTAAGAAGTGATAGCCGGCAATCAAGCATTCATAAAACAGAATATAACCATCTCTATAGTCTAGAAGCTTAGATTTTAACTTTGAAAAGTATATGAGAGCCCCAAGAAGTCACATTTACATGACATAAATACAGATAAATAAAAAGATTCTCATAACCAAACAATACTTCCTAGAAGAGGTGGGGACGAGTACTGGAGAATGGACTAAGGGCTTTCACACTGAGCTATCCCCCCCAACCCCCACGCCTACCTTTAGTTCTTATTTTGAGACAAGTTCTCACTAAGTTGCTAAGTTACCCAGGCTGGGCAATAACCTGCACTCCTCCTGCCTCACTCTCCCAGAGTTCTGGGATTGTAAAAACATGCACCACTATGCCTGGGCTGAGACTGCTTTAGAACCATGACTTTGTAGAAAGAAAACAGTAATGGAAAAAAGAAAGGCATTCCATCATCCTGATCTAATCACTATGCAGACGTACATACACACTTGTGTACTGAAATGTCTCACTGTACCCATATGTATGTACAATTCCTTTGTGTCAATTAAAAGTAAATACATAATTTTAAAAAGAAAGAGGTACAATCCCATTATAGATTAAGCACCTCGTGCAGACCCAAGTTGTCACAATGGCCCTCCACGTGACAGGTAGTCTGGCTTTGTTCTGCTCCTTGAATGCACAAGGGGTAGTGGCTTAAGTTTTGGATCAGTGCTTGTGCATTTGCACACAGCATACACACAGCAAAAGGGTTAATCTATTCTTCATAGGTTTGTCCTCCTGCAGTGGCTTTTCCTCCTGCACGATACAGGCTCTGTTCAGCATCTTCCTCCAGAAGACACCTGTTGAGCAGTGTATCCTTCTGCCTCCATGAATTCTGCAAACTCTTCCTTACAGGGTTCTACAGCAGCCTTGTGAGAACTAGAAGCCTCACCATACCTTACCACACTACAGATGCCACTTCTGTTACAGAGTTTATCAAACCATCCTCTACTGGCTTTGAATTCATCACTTGTTACACTTGTAGAGGGATTTTCCTGCAGTATATCACTGCAATTTCCTGGCCTTTTCACAGTGTAGCTGCACTAATGCTATCACCTGCCATCTGTTTCTCATCCATCTTACACTAAAAAATTTTTTTCCACCTTTTCCAGCACTTGTATCCTCTGTTTGGTTAACTCCTTTTGTCATGTCAGCTCCTTTGATGTCATCTTTATCCTTCAAAATACTGTAGTTGAGATTTTAGCATCTTGTACTCTAAGGCCAGATCATGCTTTTTACAATTTCCTTCAATTCAATGGTTATTTTCTTCAAAATCATCTTACTATTCTTGCTCTATACTTTGTTACCTTCATTACTACTCTGGCACATTCCTGTCATGCTCTTTACCACTCTGCACATTCTTACCACCTTTATTACTGCTCTGTACTTCCTTTTTACCACCACACTTGCTCTGTACTTTCTCTGGAGCCATGCTGGATTGAATAGCACTCTACAGTAGTATATGTGCTTAAAAAGTACACACAAAAAGGCTTCATAACAAATGTGCACAGGTCTGCCTGCAACTGCAACCCTGACTACAGAAAGCACGACCATGTGCCAGGGCAGTGAAGATGGCCAAGGTCACACTCATAACCCAATGCAGAGTTCACAAACAGAAGCAAAATTCTGCCCAATGCTTCCATTTGTAAAACTGAATTATTCATGAACAGAGGCATTCAATTACTATATTGACTGATAGTTTTACGCCGACATCAACATCTTTGTTAAATTAGATAATAATTTCTGAGTAATGAAAGAATACATTATTTTTTGAGCTATTCACAATAGGGAAAAGTATGACATTTACATTAATAGCATTTTATCTAACACTTTACATCTAGACTACCAATAATGTATTGAGCCCTAACTTATTGGCATTTGCCAATCTCTGTGCTGCAAATATTCTTACCATGGCTAATTTTACACCACTAATGTGATATTACTGAACATGCAAGTGGTGAAGATGCACAACATTAAAGAGAATTTCAACACAAATACAACATACATAATAATTCAAGAGCACAGTTTACGACAAAATGTAGAAATGATGAGTTTTAAATATTTTTTAAATGTAAAGTGTTTAATAGTAGGCCTATGTAACTTCATGTTTAATAATGGCTGTGTAACAATCTGTATGAAAATCTTCTAAAATTTTAACAACTAGCTCTTAGGCCAGTAGAAGATGTCCCAGTATATCAACAGCTGCAAGCATTTTTTTCATTATAACCCATAGACACAAAAAATGAGGTACACTTCTATCTTGTAGACTTTCAAGATACTTAGCAATTTAAAGCTCTGTTCAATTTTTATGAATTTCTTTTGCAACTACAGTCATAAAGGGCCTTTAACATTTGAAAGTAAGGATCTTTGTCATACACACCAAAAAAATTTATCTTGGATTAAAAATGTCCAGCCAGGAATGGTGGTGCCTGTCTGTAATCCAGCACTTGGGAGGCTGAGGCAGGAGGATTACCATGAGTCTGAGGACAGCCTGGGCTATATAAGTGAGTTCAAGGCCTACACTAGTCAGACCCTGTCTCCAAAAAAAAAAAAAAAAAAAGTTTTACCTAGGTATTTACTAATAGCACTTGCCATTTTCTATTTATCTCTCTAATAGTTTTAAATTTTCCACAATGTTATGTTTTCATGACTCTAAGTTGCTTCACTGGAGCATACCCAGCTATTGAACATTTGGCAACTAGTTTATCCACAAAAGATCACCAGCAAAAGAAAACTGCTGGGCATCTGGCAACTAGTTTATCCAAAAAGACCAAAATCATTTCTTCTTCCTTCCTTCCTTTTCATGCAGGAGACAGCTGAGTCATGCTCATGCAAATCACAATCTTCTGGAAGAAATAAAAACTCAAGACTTCTTTATGGTGGTGGGCAGTCAATTATGAACATGCCTTTCAAATATTTTTTTCTATTTTATACTTTCAAACACTGGCTCTACACTTGAGCACCTTTCTGTTTCCATAGTTTCAAAGTCCCCACAAGAAGCTTTTAAAGGTGCTTCCTTTAAAAGCACCTCTCTGAAACATCTTCATGAAAAAGTGAACTAGTAGAAAACAAGATTGTACATTTTCACAAGAATGTTTTCACAATAGAATGTTCTGCATTTAGCATTTCAACATGGATCCTTTTAAATTTTTTTTTAATTCTGAAGGGAGTAAAATACAACAGAATAAGACAGAACAAAGCCAATTGAGACAGTGCAGTGAAACTGGTACAGAACTTCACAGCAGGTTAGCGGGATAACAGTAATAGGTGCCATAGTATATCTCGTTATCTTCACAGTAGTTGTCCTTTCACTCAGGTATAGCAAAATCAAACCAAATACAGAACATCATAAAACCTATCAAAACAGAGTATTGAATAGAGCAATACAATTAATCAAAACAAAGCAAAACAGTGATAACAATATTTGCTTTCACAGAGACGGTAGAAGGAAATCCCAGGTATTTGCTGTAATGCATACTGTCATCCTCCCAAGAGATGCTCAGACCTCTGGCCCCCATTTGCTAAAGGGAGGGTGGGGCGAGGATGGGATGTTTGATTTTCAGCCGCAGGCCAGTAGGCTCACGGCTGCTTACCAGGGAGGCCAGCGGGTTGCCTTGTTGCCCAGGGCCCTAAGTTCCAACATGGCGGGATCTCGGGAGATGCTGGCTGCCTGGTTCTCTCCCTGGGTTGCCTGCAACTCACTCAAGCCACGGCTCATGGATCCTTTTTCAATCAACACCACAATTTTGGTACTTTAGACATTCAATGGATAATTCAACTATTAATTGATCTGATTCAGTATTTACTAAAGGTGCACTTAGGGGATCTAAGAGAGAAACTACTCATCACTTCTAGAACAAATTCTCTAAGCTCTATTTGTTAGCTCAAATGAATATATCTTAACTATATATACTATCTCATTTTTTTTACTGGAAATAATTAAAAATCTCTTCACAAGTCATAAAAGTAAAAAATAATAAAATCTTTCTCTCCCCTCCCACACTAATTTTTGTTCCGGAACTGTTTGACAGCAAATCATATACATCGTGGCCCTTCACACTATATACAAGGACTGTATTACCTCTCAGTAGGAATATTCTCTTACATAGCCATGATGCAGTTACGAGGGTCAACAAATTTACCACTGATGTAACACTGTTAAAGCATCTAATGTAAACATTCCAATTCTGATGGTTAATCAGAATTGTCCTGTTAGTCATGTCCTTTAGTCATGTCCTTTATAGCATATTTTCCTCTCCAATACAGGATCCAGTTTAGGGTCAGATACTGTATTAGTTTTCATGTCTCTTTCACCTCTTACCTTCTGGAACACATCCAGAGCTATCTTTTATGCTACTAATATTTTAGAAGTATAGCTCTCTTTCTCATTCCTTTTTATTTGTAAACACATTTTGTTTTGGCAGTGCTAGCGATCAAACGCAGGGTTTTGTGCATGCTAGATAAATGATCTACTACTGAGCTACATCCTCAGCCCTCCACCTCATTATTTTTTTTACAGAGAATAATCCTTAAATTTGTCTTATGGCGTCCCATGATTACACTGAAGTTACACATTTTTGAGATATTACACTACAAATGTGGTGATGTCCTTGGGGAATCACAGTTGACGGCACATGATTATCAATCGCTCAATGGTGCTCTTAACTTTGATCACCCCAATCAAGGTACTGTCCAACTTCTCTACTGTTTAACCGCTTTTTCTCCTTGTTTAAAAAAAAAGGCAGTCTGTGAAGTGGTACTTTAAAAGCATGCAAATATCTTGCTTCTTCATCAAGACTTCTCTCTAAATATAGCACTCTAAAAGTGCTAAATACTAAATCTAATGGTTTTCTGATTCATTCTTTAGCATGGCTGTAAAATGACTTTCTAACTTTAGCAGACCTTCCACATTTAAGTCAGTCCTCAGTGTTTTTCTAAAAACAAAAGCAAACTATATATATATATATTTTTTTTTTCAGAAAAGTTAAAAGTTTTCAGCTCTTATGATGGGTAGTTACAGGAAATGCCATCTAGAAAATATTTTCTAACCATTGCAAAATCAAAAAATTGAATGCTATTTTTATCCAAGCCCAATTTCCCTTTTCTGTTTTGTTTGTTTTTTGTTTTTGTTGTCGTTGCAAGGTGGCGGCAGTTGAGATAGGTTCTCACTACATAGTTCAGGCTGGTCTCAAACTCACCACAATCCTATTGCCTCAGTCTCCCAAGTTCTGGGATTTGCTTGGCCCCAATTTCTTAAAACACACACACACACACACACACACACACACCTCTCATACAAAGTTACATGGCCCCTTCACTAGACGTAGGATAATGTACACAATTCTTTTCTCTGGAAAAACACAAGAATTAAGTTTAGTGTTCAAACATGATGATTAATCCATCATAGAGGTCTGGTAATATTTATTTCTTTGTCCCCTTTTAAACCCATCTCAAATTCCTCTGAAGAGGAGGCACGCTACAATCAATTCATATATTTTAATGACCAGAAATAAGAGTAAGGGAAAAAAGTATTTTTCATGGCAAACAGGCAATGAATCTATTTTCTGAAAGTTTCATTAACTTAAAATGTGTTTAAATTACATTTTTTTAGGAACAAAGAAATGCCTCAAATAAGATTCAAGATGAGTTCTAACCTTGGCATCCTCATCAAATCATGTGCAAAAAACTATGCCCTGTATATTTATATCAAGCATACACTACCAGACCATAATTTTCATATTTCAAGCATATCTTGAACACAAGATTCAACAGATAAATAAAAGATATGAAATAAGTCTAAGCACACAAACATACCCCTCAGAAACAGACCTACATCTACACATGAATTCATTTTATAGTAAATGTAGCACTTCAAAGCAGGAAGACGTGGAACAATCAATATCAAGACAACTATTTGGCTACCCATCTGGCTTAAAACTGAGAATTTAACAGGTACATTTAACTCTGATTTTTCTTTCCTTCCTTCCTAGTGCTGAGAATGACAATTATCAAGGTTACTATAAAAGAGAATATAACTTAAAGTTTTCCATATAAAGCTAGGCTTGCTATTCCTTAATTATTTGTTAGAACTAATCTACGGATCTGTTGGGAAATTTTTGGCCAAGATGTTTAAAATGTTTCATTTTCTTTAAAAATGTTTAAGGTGTATTCAATTTCTCTTGTTGACTCAGTCTAACAATTAATATTTTTCTAGAAAACCTGTCTGTTGATCTCCATTTCCAAATTTAAATGATACAAAAGTTGTTCTTATTACTTCCTGCTATTGTTTTAGCTCTACTATATTTTCCAGTGTGCCCTCCTTTTAGGGTTGTATCACTCATCTGTGCTTTCATTCTTTTGTGTTTGATCAGTCCTGCAGGAAATTTATTCCTAAAGGCCAGATTCTGGTTAGACACATCAGTTCTACTTTTTATTTTTCTACTTCATTAACTTCTACTCCCATCTTTATTTTCTTCCCTCTCTTTTCATTAGGGCTATTCTATTTTTCTTTCATTAATATCTGCAGTTAGTGATTTAATCAGTCACATTCCCAATTTTTTTTACAATTGTTTTTATTAGCATTATAAAACTTTTCAAACAATACAAAAATAGAAAAATATTTCTGTGAACTGTTAAAATGAACTGTTAAAACACTCATCATCCAGCTTCAAATCACGGCCAGTATTTCTTCATTTTATCCATGCTGCCCCTTTACCCATCAATTTTTAAAGCAATTCCCAGATACCATTTCATTTCATCTGTACATATTCAGTAAATTATCTTTAAAGTTTTTTTTATAAAAAATACAAACAATATCAATACTCAAAAAAGTAATAATTCCTTCTAGCACATGTCCAGGATTTAAATATCAGCTGACTCTCATTAGTTTCAAAAGCCTGGTTTATTAAAATCAGGATCCAAAAAGAGCTACATATGGCACTGATCCTTTAATCTATGAGTGCCTAAAATGACTGTACTGTTTTTTCTTGTTTTATTATTTGTTAAAAAGACAATTGTTTATCCCTTAGAACTTTTACCTTCCAAAGTTTGAAGACTGCATGCTGTGGTACTGTTTAATAAGTTTTTATAGCTTCTATATTTCCTAAAAGTGATGTGAGCCTAGAAGCTTAAAAGGATTTGGATTAAATTTTTTGCTTAAGTGTGTGTTGAGCATTATTTTGTCACAAGGATGTTATGTTTATTGACAACTCTGTGCTTTCTGAATGTGAGTATTTGAGTTCTGGGCCATTTATCCATTCTATTCATTCAGGGCCATCACCACAGATCTACTTTGTCCTTAATTTTCATTTGGCATCTACCTATTCTGTATTTTAACCTATCCAATGAGGTTTTGAATTTTAATGGTTTTTGTTTTTATTAGGTAGGTTCTATTTATCTCCTGCCCCGCCTTTGTTCTCCTTGTTTGTTTAGACACAGGGTCCCAGTATGCAGTACAGGATGGCTCTGAACTCACCGTGTACCCCAAGCTGGTCTTGAACCCATTTGCTTCAGCCTCCAAAGCACTTGAGATTACAGGCATGCACCACCAAGTCTGGCTCTGTTCATATTTTTAAACAGTATCTTTGTTATTCTTTTAAAATGTTTTGCATTTCCTATCTTTGATCATTTTAACATTATTTACCAAACAACTATTATAAGTGTGGCATTTAATTGATTTATAGTTTAATATTATAATATTTGATACTTCTAATTTCTAAGTCTAATTCATCTGTTCACTATATCTTTGATTTCTGATGAAGAAATCTGGCTTTGTTTTTGCTTTATAGTTTCATGTAATGAACTCAACTTCGGTGGGGCATTATCTAGAACACAGCAAGACTTCGGGTGTTCCTCTAGAGTACTTCTGCAATAATGTTCTCAGATTGGGGTGTTCTAAAACATGTAGGTTTACATATGAAACAGACACCCACACAAGGGTTAAAAAACAGTTACAAGTTCTCAAAGAAAACTTCCCCTCACACAGAGCACAGATAAAAAGAGAAGATTTTTCTGTGAACCTGAGTACTCATTTTTTGTTTTTTCCTAGCCGACCCTTTAAGTAAGGGAACAATTCTTGACTTAAAGCTTCAGAATATGAATTCAGAGTTTGACTCTCAATTCTGTTAGGACCAACCCATGTCTTTTTCCCACATGGCTATTAAAATCTAAGCCTCTTAATTACAAAGAACAACTATTGATAAAAAAAATTTTAAAAGCCTCTAAACAATGTAAATAAGAATGTTTTGTAATGATATATCCATACAATGGATCTATATACAAAATGTAATGCTAAATGAAAACAGAAATTCTAACCTATTGTTCTCATATAAAAAAGTGTGTGTGCACACATGCACGCATGTGATCAAGGGTAGGTTGTGTAAATCCTGTTGTTAAGAATCTCAGCTCTGCACTTACTAGTCTTTATCTTGGTCAAATTATGCACCAATCTAAGCTTTAGTTTATTTAAAACATAAAATGGGACTCAGACTTATTTCACAGTCACATTAAGCGGATTAAATAAGATGGTACACATATAGAAATTTGCCAAGCACAGAAGTCCCCATAAGAATTAGCTATTACTACTTAAAAGTAGTTGAATCCTTTAAGTTACAAGTTTACAGAAGGAATCAAAAGTCCTTCTCATTTATACTACAGTGTACCTTGATCACCTGAAAAATTCATTTCTATGGTACATTAACATCAACTGTACCTGGTAGCCCTGACTTTATCAATCTGTCACTAATAGTTTAAAATAAACATCTGTAATGATTGATACATTGTGTCAGCTTGAGAAGTTTGGAAGGGTAACTAAGTGACCCTTCTGCAGGGATCTGGGCCTCACTCTGTAAACATTCTGAGCCTATGCCAGAAGAAGGCATGGAGATAATGTGGGTGTAAACCTTAGGGTGGAGAGAGTGCATACAATATAGGGGAGAAAAAAAGAGACTTGCTCCCCAGCCCTCTTTTGCTTTTGTTACTTTTGCTGTCTCCTGTCACCTTGAACTGTTGTCCCCCTATGTCATGCCACCCTGCCTTGGAGTCAGCTGATTACAGAACCTCCACAAACTGTGAACTAAATAAACCTTTCCTTCCTTAATTTTGGACATCAGATATTTTGTCTCAGAAAGGAGAGAAAAATAACGAAGACAACATCTGATAATACGAAATAATGTAACTCGTGAAAAGGATGTAGAATTTCGTGAAATCTATAAAATCCTTGGATTCTGGAAAATCAAACCAAGGAACAACAGAGCAAATTCAATACTGGTGAAACTTATATACTAGTTTAATCTATACAATAAATGATAGGAAAATCAAGCAAAAAATAAAGGATGCTATCAGACTACCATACAATTTTACTGAAAAAATTATGCCAAGAAAATGTCACATCATTCTTTTGTTTTGCTGGTACAGAGGACTGAACCAAGGGCCTTGCCCATGCCAAGCACGTGCTGTACCACAGAGCTACACCTCCAGCCCCTATTCTTCGTTAATTCTGAGAATGAGCTCTACAGTTACAACCTAAATTTTATTGAATATATGGCAAAACAAATATTTCCACTTCTGGAGATTGTCATTAACAAGTCTTTTTTTAAAAAAATTAATTATCATAAAATTGTAATCTCCAACTTTAATAAATCAACTTTTATGACATATTTTCCAAAAACCAATCTTCTTAAGTAGCAAGAAAGAAAAAAAAAAGACTACTGTCTAATCTGTTAACCGTGGCTACCTCTGGCACAGCATAATGAAAGAGGAAAAAGAACTTAAAATAATTACTGTATTTTTATATTATACACATCATAGTATTGTTTAAATTATAGCAAACAGTATTTCAGTAATTAAAAATAAAACCACTAAAACTTAAAGATGTTACTTTAGTAAAACAGGACACTACAATATACAGGTAACAGGGAAAGCAAAGGCAATGAACACTGATAATGAATATCTTTACTAAACAAAAGGACTATAAGTAGGAAAATGATGAACGGAGAAGGGAGCTTTTTCCACCCCTAAAAATGAGCACTTTTTATATATGCTTGAATCGGTAGAAAGCCCTACATTTAGAATTTTTGTTGTTGTTGTTGTTTTTTTTTTTTTTTTTGGTATCAGGATTGAACTCAGGACCTTGTGCTTGCCAGGAAGGCACTGTGTCACTGAGTCCCTGACCCTAGAATTATTTACTTGACTATTAAGAAAGCAATTCCCCTGGTTTTACTATACTATCGAGAGCATTCTTGAGGATAAGAGACAAGATGGCGGACTGGTAGGTAGCAGGAGAGAGACCCTCTCTGAGAGAGACAGCTCAAATGCCAGAATAAAACACCCTGGAGAGACCCAAACAGAGAGAGATAGACTCTCACAACCCAGAAAGAAACTAAAGCGCAAAAACCCCCTCGAATAAGAGGTCCTGGGGCTACTATTAGTGAAGATAAGATCGTCGAGCACTGCACCCGCCTCGAGACGCCTGAATTCCGCCCGACCTGAACAAGCGATCTGAGCCAAAGCTACTGGCTTGAGCCGCCGGAGCCCAGAGCTGAACAGCCCGGCGTGCAGCTCACCGGGACCGGCACTGCACACGACCCACCCAGAGGCACCGTGAATTCCCACCGCAGCCGCGCTGAAGTCGGAGGTCAGGCAGTCCAGCAGTTCTCGGGGACACGGTGAGTGATGAGAATAAGACCCTCCCACGGGAAAGGGGAAACTGACTGGACGACATGTTGGATTTGGGCAGGACAGCCCTAACTCCATCAGGAAGTGGCTTCAGCTGGTTATTCCCCTCGCCAAGTGGATTGGTGGAATCTGCTTGAACTAGGCCACGCCCCTGGCGGGGACCCAGTTACTTCCCTGAGATCAGTACACGCTGACGCAGTGAAGGCCTGCAAAGGTTGACTGGCCCAGAAGGGAGGAGCTAGAGCACACTGCCTGTGGGTGAACTCTAATCTCTGATAACCTATTGAAGAGGGCTAAAGCTCCTAGCCTGCGCCCTCTAG
>PVJX010000370.1:82500-276848 GCA_004027295.1 Dolichotis patagonum | reverse complement strand
ATTGGCTTTATTCCATCCTGTTTTGTTGTATATTACTACCTCCAAGTTAATGAAAATTAAATAAAAATAAAACAATAGAACATGAGAAAACAAGGTAACAAAATACCTCCAAAAACTCCCAACTCCATCAAAGCTGATCCATGTGACATGGATGAGGAGAAACTCAAAAACAAAACAACAGAATTATATAAGGTGATTAGAAAGGAAATAACAACAACAAAACAGATCAGTAAGGTACTGAGCAAGATGAAACATGATACAACTAAACAGATAATGGACTTAAAAAGCAAAAGAAGGAAAAGAAAATGCTCTAAAGGATATAACTGCTTGTATGTTTAAGTGTGAGGGATTGATAACTGTATTACCAAGTTATTGTTGTATCGTTGAACAGAACTGTTTGCAGCCTCACTGTTCACTTTTATGCCTTAATTTTGTAACATGAACAACTATTTCTAAGAAGACAATATGTAATTTAAAAAAAGAAAGAATTATTTGCTCCCACTTTATTCAGGGCTCACAAGTTTGAGGTCAGCCTAGGCAACTTGGCAAAATTCTGCCTCAAAATAAAAATTAAAAATGGCTGGTGATGTAGCTCAGAGAGCACTTTCCTAGCATATTACAAAGCCCTATGTTTATCCGTGGTACTGACAAAAAGAAAAAAGAAACAAGTAAAAGTAAAGAAACTACTTGCTGTGATTAAGACATGAGACTTGAAAAGAGGGAAAACGCACTGTCAGTTCTGCCTCAGAGCTCCCACACACAACACAGGGCAGTGAGAACGGTTTCATCTCATGCATAATTAATCCATTCCCCAAACTCTAGGGTCCCGGAAGAGCTGCTTTAGGACCCCTTCTAGTGAGAATAACATGAAAGTTTTAGACATGCTGGCATGGGTGGTGGTTAAAGGAGCAATAGAACAGCTAAAGCCTGGAGAGTCTAATGTCCCCAAAAAGTGCCCTGCAGTGGGGGAGCGAGCACTGGCATTGGGAAGACATGGTGGGAACGTCTGGGACACCAGCTGGTGTCCTTCTTCAGCAAGAGGAGCTGCAGCTAGAAGCATCTGATCTGAGGCTATGCCAGTGATCTCAGGCAAACCCAATGCTGATATCTTGCAAAATTAGGCTCATGTTAAATAGAATGCAAAGACACTACCAGAAAAAAATAATTAATGGGCAGGTAAGTATAATATCATAGTTCAGGGTCAGCCAGAGGAAATTTAAAAGCTTCTTTTCCATTTTTATTAAAATAATATAGGAATCATCAAATGAGATCTAATTTGTAATTCTGAATAATCCTTGTAAAATGCTTCTGAAGATAGTCGTTTGGCCTTGCATTGATTTAAAATTTTTTATATAGTGTCCTCTGTCAGAAGGAGAGTTAGACAGTGGTATAGGTTATAGAAATGGCCATGAGGTAAAATTAAAATATTCATCTACTCCCTACCAATATCCAAATCTGTTATGCATATAAGAGCAGGAGAGGAGTCTGCTCCAGTTTTTCTTCAGACCAAGAATGTTGTAATATCACCTGAGATAACTGGTGTCTCACAGAGGAAGAATAATTTTGAAGGGAACCATATTTTCCAAAGTTCTAATGATTTCTCTTGTCACTCTCCCAGCTAGAAGCATAGACAGTGTCCTCTGCCCTTGAACCTGGGCAGGCCTTTGAGTAGAGTGAGGCATAAAGGAGGAAGCTATATATACATTCTCTAAGGTTAGGTCAGAAAAGGCCATGCTCTTTTTCATGGCTCTCTTGGGACACAGTGGCCATGTTTTGAGGAACCTAGCCAGGTCCTCAGGATACACGTGGGTGTTCTATCAAGCCAGCTGAGATCAAATCAAAACTCAGTGCCAACTGCTACACGTGTGCTTGAAGACACCTCCAGACTTTGTGCTTCTGGCTCGTGGGTCTTTCAGTCGAAAGCCCCAGACCTGAGGAAATAGATGAGCTATGCCCGCTGTGATATCCATATTTCTGACCTGCAGAAACTGTGATCATGCTAAACTTGCTGTGCTTTTACCACTCAGTGCAAGCTGTTAGGTAGCAGTTATAACCAGGACAAGGGTTTTTCTTAGATGGTGGAAGTGGGCAGCAAGGAAACTGATTATGATAACTCCAGGTGCTGTGAGGGTTGGGGGGAGCCACACAGTTACTGTGGTCTGTGATTTCTGCCCTTGATAGCACCTTGGGTGAGAACAGTTTCCCAGCACAGGTGGACACCGACTTCAGTTTCTTTTGCAAAGGACTCCATTTGATCGAACTTATTTCAACTGATGTTCTTGTCGAGGATGAGCACCTTGGTGTTTCTCCCTACCTTTTCTTCCACCAGCAAGGCCTCCCCTCTGCACCAGAGGCTTGGCAACCCTACCTTCTCCTTCTTGACTCTCAGAAGTGGTGCTACCTTTGGTGCAGTGGGCCAGTTACAGCCTAGACCTGGTACCTTCAGATTTCTTCCCTGACAGCCAAAGGGCAAGGTGTTAAATGGAGGAGGATGGGGAAGGAAACAGTCAGCACAGTACATGATGGAGGGCCAGTTGCAGACAGAAGAAATAGATTGGAAAGAAATTGGAGCTGATCTTTTAGAGACAGAATGGACAGAATTTACCTACCTGTTGAATGCTGAACATAGGAAGCAGTGCTCATGTTTCTTAATTTGGATGATTAGAGAGCAAATCCACCAATCTAAAAGCGAAGAGTCGGAATAAGAAGACGTGGCAGGAAAATCTCAGGAAAAAGACACTGCATGGAGCCACTGGCTACACAGAAGAGAGAACTTAGGCGTGACTGAGGCCTGAAGCATAGGCCTGGGAGGCATCGAGGTTGAGCCAGAGGCAGAAGCCCCGGGGACAGGTTGCAAGGTCCAGGGAGAGCGCACAGTGAGAAGATGACATGTCACCTCTGCATGATGGCCGGACACAAGGGAATCTGGCAGAAAGACCTGAGCCGGCAGAGGGGCTCTTGGATAAGTCTTTCAGGACATGACGTGGCTCCTTGTATGTAGTAGATGCACAGCAAATGTGTGCTGAGAGAAGAGCCCAACAAGTAGGCAAAGCAAAGAAGTCTCTACCAGGAAAGCAGTGGACCCAGGGAGGGAACCCATTACAGAGCAGATGGTTATCAGGGTGGCTAATTCTAGCTGAGGTCTGCTACAGAGTAGCAGCCACACTGGCCCGACATGTGTCAGTTGGAGATTGGAGACAGGGAACAATTTCCATCCAAATGTGTCAAGCAGGCTGTGACAGACTGCAAACAGTGACAGACATTCGCTGCATGTTGAAGCCCCAGCTGCCAAGTGGAGGGCAGCCATCCCCGGCGCAGTGAGGAGGGGCACCTGTTCTCAGCCCTGGAGGCTTGTACCCCTCACACCTCTCCCACCATCACTGTCAGTGGCCTCCTTTTGACCTTTTCAGGTCACTCATGTGCAGACAGGATCATCGTGACATGTGGGAGTGGGATGCCAAGATGTGCACAGCTGTGCTGGGGACGCTGGGAGGTGATGGGCAGAGACAGGGCAGGGCCGGATCAAGAAGAGCCTGGGAAGATCAGCAGAAGGCCAGTGTCAAGAGTATTTGGACCCCACACCTGGTAAGATGTTCATCTGCCTGCCCTGGTGGCACTAATACTGCGGGCAGCAGCAACCATTCTGAAAGTCAGGGACTAAGAAATGAGCAAGTATGGAGGGAAAGTTTGGAAAGAGCAACCATGGAATCCAATTCTGGGGTCACTGGTCATTTTCAGAGTAAACTTCAGGGTGATGGGATCCAAATACAGCACCCTCTGTCCCCTGCTGTGCCTTTGCCTGTTATCACAGCCCCTGGGTGCAGATGTAGGCAGATCCTGTGGCATTTCCTCTTACTCCCATATAGTAGATGCCTCTTTAGCTGGTGGAATCTTAGTCTCAGTCCAATTAATTATAAGACTGTCCTGACAGTAGTCAGGACCCTGATATTCGGCCGGCCTAATCCTTCTGGTTCCCCTGTCACATTCTCAGGCTGCCTCTCTTGTCTCTCAGCGGGGCACCATGCTCCGCTCCTGGACCCCTGGGGTCTCTTGCTCCCTATTGGGGGAGGGTTGGCTGAAAGGATGAGGGACACAGAAAAGGAAAGAATGTGGGGGTCCCCTTGCCCTTGTTCACTGTGCTGTATGCCCAGGAGTATGACCTGTAAGTACCCTATTGCCAACTCTCTTTCTCCTGGTATCTACCAAGAAATACAGGAGGGAAGCTAACTTTGTAAAGAAGAAAGGCTTAAGTAGCGCACAGTTTTGGAAGATCAAAACCTAAGGTTGGGCAGCCCCAGTGGATTGGCTCCTCATGAGGGCCCCACAGTAGATGGTATTACATCATGGCAGAGGCACATGCATGAAGAAGGGGTCACCTCTCAAAACAGAGACATAGAGATGGCATGGGGGTCAGGCTCAGGCTTCTACAAAAGCTTCTGGTCGAGGGGACTCACTTCAGGAGACCAGCATACCCCTCTGAGGGGAGCACCCCAATTGCCTAGGACTTCCTACTGTACCCCATCATAAAGGTTCCACTGCCTCCCAGTGACCCCACTTCAGGGACCAAGGTTCCAACACATGGACCTTTTGGGTCCCACATACAAAGCATTTCCAATCCATGGCAGCACAGGGCCTCCAGTGAACTACTGCAGCACTCAGGACTGTAGTGCTCAAGGCCTCACTGCACAAATAGCTGAGGAAGCCTAACTTACGTGTTGCTGTATCCCAACCAGAGGCTTTTTCCTTAGAGTACATGGGATACTGAATTCATAGTGTTCTAGAAAGAGAAGAGGCACAGAGATTTTAAAAAGTTAAAGAAGGAGATAGAAAAGGAAGAGTATGGTAGGGCAGAAAAAGGTGAGGAAAGAGAAGAAGGGAGAAAAATAAATGAGGGAAAGGAACAGAAGGAGAGGAAGAAGTGGAGCGGGAGAAGGGCTCTGAGTGCCCATCTGATGATGGACTAGATGCTTTCCACTGCAGATGTTGGCACAAGCTTATGAACAATTCCCTACCAGACATGAAGCCACTAAGGGCTGGCGGAGGAAGGACTTGCCAAAGGCCCTCGCAGTGACCCAGTGGAGACCCACACTTGTGTGTGTTGTGCCAAAACTCCTACCTCGTCTTTACACCATGGCTGAGAAGGCTGACTTGCCACAAGAAAAAACTAGAACCCTGTTTACATCACATTACATCGTTCCAACTAGTCTAAAAGTATAATTTGAACTTCTGAACTTGACCAATTTGCTCAGGCACCAATTTAATAACCAGTTCTTTTATCTATGACTTAATCTATTTCATAAACAGGCAGTTCTGTGATTTAGAATCAGTTTCATGCAATAGTTCTATCATTTTACTGAGTATTTTCACCAGTGGTCCTTTCATTATAGACAAATGATGAGTTATAGCACATTTACATTATGCATTTTAATTTTAAATTCACTTAGGAATGTTACTATGCAAAGGAGAAGTTAAAGCGTTAATGTGGTAACAATGATAAATCTATTTATCCTATAAATGTCATGCAACCACTCCCTGCATTGAGTAGCAGGTTACAGCAACAACACTACAGCCTCATGCTTCACATCAGTGGAGGGACTTCAGGATTATCTTCAAAATCTGGGTCTTCCTCATTTGGTACAATTTGGGGTTCAGATCCAAGTCTTCTGGACGTGTGCTTCTTCTCTTGAACTATGGATGTCACATCAGGGAATGAATACTTGCCAGGATCTACTTCCAGTTTCTCAACTTGCTTTCTTCTACAACTAAAGGGGTAAGGACAAACTAATATCACATCATTTAAAATGAAGTTCCAAAGAGATTCAACACGTTTGCTCATTTATTCAGCTAATGGTAGCAGGTGATATCCACACATTACAGAGATAAAAATAAGAGACTGACCTGACTTGATGTAGCTTAGAACTTTACAGGAGCAAAATTCAGAACCATGGATGAATAAAGCATTAAAAATGCTACGGAGGTCAGCTAATGCGCAGATGGTTGGAGAAGTCACCCGAGAGCCTCTGCTTACCTTGCAGGAAAGGTAATTCTTGCAGGGACAATAGAAATGATACAGCATATAAAGTCATATAAGCAGGGCCAGTGAGACTGACTCTGAGCAGGGTCTAACTCTTCAGCGTGGCTACTCAGGCTTCTAGACCCTGGTGATTCACACAGTCCAGCCTGTCATGGTTTGGCACGGCATTTAGACTACAAGATTGGGCACACAGCAAAGCTTGGTCCCTCAACTTTCCCTCCCACAAGAACCTGCGCCTACTGCCTACACCTAGTTCTCACAGCAATAGCAAGAACAAAACAACCAGGCAGAACCATATTAGCCAGTGAGTCCCAATTTCATGGTCATAGAGGAAGCTCTGTAGATGACACACATGTCCCTGGGTTGCTTTCCTGGCAGTTTTTATTCAGTGGGACTAAAGCTGTACCCAGTGAGCTATATTTTATAAAGCCCCAGAGTGATTCTGATATGTAGTCAAGTTATTTTGGAATCACTATAACATTATTCATTCATTTACTTGGCATTATATATGTTCATTGCCGCTGTGTTCCAGGAACTATGGCAGGCAGCTGATACAGATACAGCAGCACCATGCCCTGCAGCACCATGCAGCACCATGCCCTGACGTGGACTCTATTACAGCATCACGTAACTGTGTCAGGCTTGGCCTGTCTTCTTAGAAAGCTGGCGCTTTGGAGGCCAACAGTTTGTCTTTCCCATCGTGTATCTTTGGTATACAGCTGTGTTGAACAAAGAGTTGCTGAATAAATGAAAAAATCTTATTGTTCTATTGGAAGAACTATGCGATTATGTTAGAAATGATCTCTGATGTAAAAAAAAAAATCACAATCAGTCTAATTCAGAACTCCAAACTAAAGTCCTTAGGCAAAAATCCACCTGGCTTTCGCCTTTTGCTGGGAAGAAGGCAGATTGTCCCTAGGAAATGTCAACTCTCCATGCTTCTTGAAACATTTCCTCCTGTTCTTGTACTTTGCTCAGCCCTTGGGGGCATTTAATATGTGGGTTTTTAATTTTTGGCCGAAGAAAACTATAGTTCTATAGAGTGGTACCTTGGTTCAAGAACATTTTTGTTTGTGAAGGATTTGGTTCAGAAACAGAAGTATTTGACAAAATTTTGTTTTTGTTTGCAGACCCTACGTCTAATGATGAGCAGGACTGTGCCCGTTTTTTCCCACATGAACATGAACACGAATGAGGCTGCTTTTTTTTCAGAATCATGGAATGAATTAACTTCATGAGCCAAGGTACTGCTGAACACAGAGAACATCAAATCATGTATTCATAAGGACCCTGATTGCACCTATAGACTGTAGCCCACTCTTTCCCTGCACTGGGTTCTTGTCCTGAAAATGATAAAATATGAAGTCCACAGACACAGTGGCGAGAAACACAGGAAGTGTAGTGTATTAGCAAAACACAAAGAAAACCTTTCATGGGCCAAGATGGGCTACAAGGGAGGACAATGAGGAAACACCCAAGTTCAGGGGTTTAATGCAGTTGTTGGGCTACTTTGGTCAGTGTGTGAAAATAAGACAATGAAACAATGAGGGTGCCACTAAGCTTCTGAGCTCAGGAAGAGCAGGCATCCCTTGCACCCCAACTTCCCAGGGTTTATCTCAGTTGACCCAGGCTCTTGTCCTTGGAAACTATATATTTGCTGTTTTTAGCTAGTCCTCTGACACTGGGAGGACAGATTTCACCTGCACCCCTTTCAGTGCATCCCTTTCCTTTGTGTTCCAATTTTCCCAGCCCTTAAATGTCTGGATCCTATCCAGACAGGATCATATCTTATCTACCATTTGTCTATCTCCTGGTTTCAACACCATGAGTGCTATAAGGGAAAGAAGAAATCAGCATGGACTGTGAAACCTTTGAACAGATAAAAAGGTAGAACTGAAGATGCACCAAAAGAATGTCAAGGAGAAGCAGAAGCAGAAAGGGGAATCCAGTGATTCAGATAAATAACTGGCTCCCAAGGCAGAACACGCCTTCTTCTTAGACATCTCTATACAGTGATATGCAGCCCTCTCTGCTTTAAACATATCAAAACATATAGCTTAAGCAATGGCACTGTTTAGCATGAATGCACAACAAACCACAAGGTTGGTGGCTTACTGTGCAGAGTACCCACAAGGCCCAGGGAGGACTATTTTTACAAAGGTCTCCAAAGGGGCTCAGACTGATCAACAGTTCCCTCTACTGACATCAAACATTCTCTGTGCAGTAAGCGTGGCCTGCTGTGGCTGGCAATGTGTTCAGGGACCATGCTTTTCACTGTCCCTCTGTAGAACAAAAGTGTAGAACTTCAGTATGTGCAAGGCAGAAGGTGCCTCCCAGCTTCTGAGGAAGATTCTCAGGACTGAGTTTCCAAGGAGCAATCCTTGTGTTAATGACCCTGGTGACTCCACAGGGAGATGGCTCTTAGGAGAGTACACTGGGGTTTCTTTGGACTTTGTTTTTTACTGATATAGCATTGTGTTTTTGATATAATAAATGTTAGTCACGAGTACAACCATATGCTGAGTCTCATGAGTCCTTTTAATAAATCACTAATCATGGGACTATCTTGGGACCCCAGATGCACTGGCCTCTGGTAAACCTTGTGCTAATCCTTTTACTTGTGTCGTCAAATTCTCATTTGGGCATGAAAAATAAATTAAAGAGGTAAGAATTAGATCAAAAGTGATAACTCTTTATAGATACAGAGAAAATCCAAAGGAATCCACAGATAAAATTAGTAAAATAAGAGGTAAGACAAGCTGCTGAGTACAAAACTAAACATAGAAATGAATTACGTGGCCACAACAGCTATAGAATACTGCAATCAAAATAAATGCCACTGCATTGTACACTTTCAAATGGTTGAAACCATCAGTTTGATGTTTGTGTATTTTACCACAACAAAAAGCAAATTGCATATCTACATATTAGCAACAGGCAATAAGCAATATAAAATATATTTAAAATATATTTATAACATCTGAAAGCTAATAAAACTTGGGCACACTTATGGAAAAGATATTACTTCTGAATTGATCAACATGTCTACTTCCAAATCAAATCCAATGTGCATCTGTGTGCTTGTATGAGAATGTGCATGCTATGATTCAGATGTGGTTTGTAATGGTTGATATATTGTGTTGACGTGAGATGTCTAGAAGCTTAACCAAGTAACTCAGCAGTTCTACATCCTGAGGTGTAAAGGACATGCCCTTATCACTCTAGAATATGGTTCATTGTGTCAACTTGAGAAGTTTAGAAGTTTAAGTAACTCAGCAGCTGTACATTCTGGAGTGTGGAAGACAAGCTCTAGGACAGCTATTTACACCCTAGGATGTTGTAATGGTTGATTCATTGTGTCAACTTGACAAGTTTAGAAGTTTAACTAAGTGACTCATCAGGGGGCCAGAGTCCTCACTTTGTAAATATCCTGAGCCTGTGCAAGGGCAGGTCATGGAGATGGTGTGAGTGCTACACCCACCTGAGAGTGGGTGGCCTGCAAACAGTATCAGGGAAGAAGATCCCCCCACCCTTTTGCTTTTGTTGCTTTTACTGTCTTTTGCTGCTTTGAACTGTTGTCTCTCTGCCATGTGCCACCCTGATTGGAGCCAGCTGATTATAGACAGAAATCTCCACAAACTGTGAGATAAATAAACCTTTCTTTCCTCAAATTTGGGTGTTGGGTATTTTGTTCCAGCAATGAGAAAAAATTAACTACGACATGGTTTGTGCCCCTAAGTTCTGTGTGTTGGTTGGGAGCTTGGTCCCAGTATGGTATGTGGGAACTGATAGACCCTTTAATAGGCAGAGGCTGGTGGGAGGTCCTTAGATCACTGGGGGCACTGCCCTCCTGAGGGCACCCTAGTCTCATGGAGTTCTCAGGGTAATGAGCAGTTATAAAAGCCAAAGTGACCTCTAATTCTCTCTGCTTCCTGCTTGGAGACAAGAGTGTTTCCTCACACATGTACCTCCACTAAGATATAACAAAACTGAAAAGGTCCTCACCAGAGCTGAGCGGAGGCCAGCACCATCAGCTCACTTCTCAAACTGCTAGATAAATAAAGCCCATTTACTTGTAAATTTACCCTGCCTCCAATATTTTCTTTTAGTAATGCAAAATGGACTGGTGTCATTTGTGTGTGAAACTTGACAAGTTGTTTCTAAAATTTATATGGTAGTGCAAAGGGCCAAGAATAGCCAACTCACGTTTCAGGAATACAAGAGAAGACATTTATATCAGTTTGAAAGACTTATTCTAAAGCTAAATAAATTAAGATAGTAGAACAGAGTATCATTCAGAAACAAACTGCAGACCTACACTGATATGGGTGCCTAATCTACAATACAGATGCCAGGACAGGCAGGTATCCATACTGAGTAAAATTAAGTTACTATACCTAAAACAGAAGTCAATTCCTGATGGATTATACTTAAACATAAAAGACAAAGTATAAAACCATCTAAGATAAGGAATCATCTACCTTTATTATTTCAGTATAGGATAGGACTTTTAGAATAAGGCAAAGAAAGTATTAATCACAAAGTCCTTAAATTTTTTATTATTTTACAATTAAGATCTATTCACTCAAAGACACCATAATAACAGTATAAAAGCAAACCCAACATGTCTTAATCCTGGTTCCATCATGTGTCAACTTCATGACTGTAGGCAAATTCAACCTCTCAGAATTGCAGCAAAGTAGAAGTAACAATACTTATCTTGCACTGCAGTTTTGAAAGTTAAAGAGAACGTGTAACATCCTGTAGTACAGAGTTAGCACTCTCTGAATACTTACCCTTTTGAGGAAGTTGTGAATCTCCTTTACATCAGTGTCATGAGACCACAATCAGGAGTCACTGCTATCATCTTCTAGTCCTGAAGACTAGAACCCTTCCCTGTTGTTCTGCTCCCTCATTCATTCTGTTTGCATAGAACATTCTGGACAGGAGGCTGGAAGCCCTTCCAGCCCACCCAGAATGCCACTGCCCTTGCCATCTTTTCCCTCAAGTCCCCAGCCCTGGGCAACTGCAGGGCTCCCGTGTAGCCTTAAGAGGCCACTGTTTGAACAGTAGAGTTGCCCAGCCAGAGGCTATGTGCACAATGAAGTTTGTCAACAGCTGAGGAGCAATGAAAACAACCTTCATTTAGACATGTTATCTGTGCTTAAGATGTGTACATTTCTCAGAAATAAAGCTGAAGAAGAAAGGCTCTGCAAAATACTGTGAAGAATTATGCTCAGACATCTCAGAACCTCAAGTGTAATCCCAATAATGATAGTTTTCCTAGGGTCTGAAAACCAGCTCCAAACTGTTGGCAATGATTTGGCTTTCCCTCTCTGTGATTCCTCACAAATTAGACTCAGGGGTTAATTATGACAGTAAATATTCACAATAGTCATAATACCCTGGAATCTTGTATCTATAATGGAAATCACGCAGTACAGAAATAGGAGTGGATTTCCAAGATTAAAATCAATAACCTACTTCTCAGGAGGAATACAATTCCACACCTGTTGTTCAAACAATTCCCAGACTTAAAAATCTCTACCCAACTTCAACAGCTATCTTTGAATACACCAAGGCCTGACTGCTTCATTATGCAAGATGTAAGTATAGCTGCTGTTCAGGTATTTTTATGATGATAATTCCAGCATATACATTTGTATCCCAAAGTTAGTCTGCCTGAGTTCAAAATAGATTTTACCATCTGGATGGTAAAAGTTTGGAAATCATGGGAAATAGTAGGGCAGTTGAAAGGACTGGGATCTCATTCTAAGAGAATTGAGAATTAAGGGTGCTTTGTGAAGAGCACTCTATGGGCTATCCTGTTTAGGGAGACTGGGTTTAGCCTGGGGTTCTCCAGGTTACAAAGTCAGGACCCTTACTTAGGAATTGGAGGGAGGCAGGGAAGATATCTAATATTGGGGGAGACTGAGAATGAGTGAATATTCTTTTAAAAGGAAGGGGATTTTTGTTGTAACTTATCCATATTTCTTATCTCTTAAAGCAGAATATGACCTGGGCACTCCATTTCCATTCACAGGCCTTGCTCCAAATTATTTTTCAAGCAGCATTTCAGTATACCTAGAAAGGATAGTTGCTTCTTCTAAAAAATACTTAACTTTTCAAGCTCTGTGGACTTTCTGTTATCAAGTTGAAACTAAAGGGAAAAGTTTTTAAAAATAGATCCTACAAGTTGAAAATTTGAGCTATTTTAACAAATATTCCGTTAAATATTAAGATATTTCAACACTTCAGAGATAAAATATTTGGTCTACTAATGAATCTGGCTTGATAACTAAACACTTTAGAACTCACAAAGATAATGGTAAGTTATGTCTTACAACAAACATCTCAGCCTGCTAAAATAAACTGAGGTAAAACTAGAAAAAGCATTGCTATCTCTGCTTTAGTGTCTAAAGTATCACAGCATCACTTAAAAGTTTACATACAGAAATCTTGTCTTCCCCTTAAGCAGTTATCATGCCATAAAGACTTTTTAACAATAAAACCTTGAAAATATATATCAACAGAAGGAATCAAGGTAATGTACTAAGCACACATCCAGGAGAGTCATGTTGGGAAAGGAATTTAAGCAGAGGTCAAAGGTGATCTTTGGTCAGGAGAACAGTGAGGGAACTCTTACACCCCTGTAGCCTAAGCTCCGCGGAGTCTGCAGTGGCCCACATATCATAAACAAAGGTCAGGACAGCAGAGGTGTGAACAGGACTCACTGGAGTTCTCTCAACATTTCACAGGCACGTGACCTTCAGGACACTCAAAATTTCTCTCTCCCTCAGTTGCCCCTCTGTACAGAGGATAAAATTGTGAGGATGAGATGTGTGAATGTGGAGAAAACAAATAGAATGCTTGACACAAAGCAAGTGCTCAGTAAATGTCAGCAGCCATTGGTATTGATGTCATTGCCCTTATTATTTTCACATAAAACTGGGACCTGAATGGGCACAGATGGGTGTTTTAGAGATGGAGAATCTTACAAATCCAGGATCTAACGATTTGGATATAGACATGAACATACACAGCATGAGTCATTTTTAGACTTTAAACAACCTCGTCATTTTGTGAGTTGTTCTCTGGCCAGCAAGGGGCAATGTAGAGGGCAAGGTCATAAAGCTCAGGGCAGCCTGAGATGTGGTACCTGGTATGTGTCTGTTCTCTGCTGCCATCCAAGTTAGGCTTCACAAATGTGGTTCTTTGCCGGCTACCTGTGATTATTTCTTCTACCTAAAATAAAAACACAACACACACCAAGCATCATGTTATTTCCTGACATATGTCCAAAAATACACATTATATGCATATATGTAACTTTTTAAAGATACTGAAATATCTTAATTTTTTCTCCACATTTTCCATGATAGAGTCAAACTTAAGAACCTTACACAGTATAGAGAAGGTGATATCACAAATTGTATCTGTTTATCATTGTCCTAAAAAGTCATAAACTATGCAACAATTGCAAAGCCAAGCAAGGGGATTTGGTGAATATGTTTAAAAAGGTTTACCTGAGAGCCAAGAACATGCCACCGCTTTCCAGGGGAGAGGGGTGTTGAGGACCAAGCTTGCAGGCAGTGGTGCTATATTGGGCAGCACAATGAGGTGGAAGTTTGAACCCCTTTCCCAGCACACTGCACCTGGCTTAGTCCTTTCTGAACATGTGAGGGGTCAGGCTATGAATTCACAAGTCATCTGAAGAGTTCTGTAATTCTACTTCTTTTGAACTAAACAAGTTCAGTGTTAACCGTGCTGAGGTTACAATAAATAAAACTGACCGACTCCATTCAGCAAGGATTCTGCAAAGATCACTTGGACCCAACAAGTTCCCTGGAGAAGCTCATCAGATAACAGAGTGTGAGGAGAGAAGAGAATGCTGCTTACTACTCACCAGAACCATTCACAGGTGAGGCACACAACTGTCTCCACAAGACAGAGAGGGTGTACTTACCTGTTTCCTGCCTCTCAGCACTATTCCTAGGTCACAGGGATTGCTCCTGGACCAACAAGATGAAACTTTGAAAACTTTTGGTTTTTGCTGTTGCTGGGGCCTAAGGACCCACACAGGGGCTTTCTGGCCTTTCTTTTCAAGGAGAATGCCCTGAAGTGGGTATCATACCTCTCTCAGCCTTCAGCACAACCTTCTCTGTGGCAGACAAATGACTCGTTTACCTTCTGCATCTTCCAGGCAGACAGGGCCACCATTCTAAAAGGTGAGGAGCATCTGCTATCTTTCTGCATTCTGTCTGAGCCTTGGTGTGTTGCACAGCTGTGGTCCAGGTCTATGCAATTGTCTAAGGACAAAGCGTCTGTCTAGACTTTGAGATGGGACCACCGAGCTCCATCTTCTGGCTTGGGTAAGCATGATAAGACACACAACATGCATTTGTGGAGGTAGCTGAGGGTACTGATGTAGCCTCAACCTTACCTGGCATGTGATTAAATTAATCTGAGGTATGTCACAAAAATACAGAGATGTTTAATGTTTAAAAATTTATTATAGAGCTGGGGAGATTCAGTGCTCTGTGTAGTGTGGGCTGAAGGCCTGCACAGCATACTCCACTAGCCATGCAGCCTTGGTATCCTCTCAGAACCTGGTAGAGCCCTTCCCTGAAACCCCAAGCAACCGAGGAGCCTTGGTGTGGCCTTTAGGTCCTTATAGGGCCCTGCCAGGTGACCTAAGGCAGCAGGGGAGCATCAGTGTGCTGCGTGGCATGTACTGACGGCCTGCACAGAATACTCCACCTATGCATCCTTGGAGGCCATTTGGGACTTGGTAGGGTCCAACCCACATGCCCTCTTAGCTGAGGAACCTCAGTGTTCCAGGAAGAGCTGAAGGTTCAACGTGCATATTCCACCAATTCGGGGAGACTCTGAGTGCCACCAGGGACCTGGCAAAGCCTGCCTAACAACAGCCACTCATCTAGGGAAACCCCCTAAAGTATGAACAGATATCTTCAATCCAGGAAACAACTGAGACTTTGCATTCGGAACACAGGAAAATGACAAAATGAAGGAGTAAAATGTAACCTCACACTTCTGGCCCATCCCAAACAAGCCTAGGAGACATAGGCATAGAAGAAAGTATAAGACACACCTGAAACTTCTGAAATAACAGCCACTGAAATAAAGAAACAATTTCATTAAGCTGTAAGGAAATCAGATAAGAACTAATCTCCCAGGTAAAAGAACAAATGATATAGGTAATGAAAGAAATGCTGAACACATCTAAAGAAGACACAATTTAAAAAGAAATAGAAGACCATGCAAAATGATGCAAACCCTGAATGAACAATATCAGAAAGAATTAGAATACATGAAACAGGTTCAAAGAGATGTCCAGGAAATCAAAAATTTCATCAAAAGCTGCAAAACCACATCAATGAATGTGAAGATAGACTTTCAGACCTCAAAGACAAGATTGCAGCTAGTGGAAAGGAAAGATCCTTTAAAAATAACAAGGAATCAGGAAATAACAATTCAAAAGTTGTAAAATGATGCAAAGAAAAACAATATGAGATTAGTATGTGTAAATGAAAAAGACAACACAAATGATACAAAAATAATAGCAGAAAATTTCCCAAACATGGAAAAAGAAACTGACACACAGATAAGTGAAGCATATAGAACTCCAATTAGCCACAACCTAAATAAATCTCCACCCAGACATATATTAATCAACATCCCAGAAATTCAACATAAGAACAGAATATTAAAAGATGTTAGAGAAAAGAAACAAATCATCTATAAAGGAAAGCCCATTAGAACCACAGCAGTCTTCTTAACACAAGCAATCAAGTCAAGAAGAACATGGAGTGAAGTATTTCAAACCCTAAAGGAAAATGACTTCCAACACAGATTGATGTACCCTGCACAACTGTCCTTTAAAATGGATGGAGAAATAAGATACTTCCATGACCAAGAACAGCTGAAGAACTTCATGACCACCCAACAGACCCTACAATGAATACTGAAGACATTCTAGATAGACATAAAAATAACTATGACTTCAAGAACACCAACAGAAAAAAAAAACAACCAAGCAGGGCAAACAATTAAAAAGAGGGGAAAGATAAAGAACCAACAATAGAAAGATAACATGATAAAAATAAGCCAGCATGTATCATTTATAACCATTAATGTAAATAGCTCCAATTCACCAATAAGAAACAGACTGGCAGAATGGATAAAGAAACAACATCCAACCATATGCTATAGGCAAGAAACCCATCTAACCCCAAAGGAAACCTCATAGACTAAAAGTCAAAGGATGGATAAAATACTCCATGCAACAGGAACCCCCCCCCAAAAAAAAAGCAGGAGTAGCTATTCTGTTTGCAAATAATGTGAACTTCAAACCAAGAATGGTCAAAAGAGATAATGAAGGTCACTACATACTGGTTAGGGGGAAAACTTCAAAAGGAAGAGATAATAATCTTAAATATATATGCAACAAATATGGGAGCACCAAGCTATATAAAACAAATATTAATAGACATGAAAAATCAAATAAGTAATACAATTATAATGCAGAGCTTAATGCCCCATTGATACAAAGAGACAGATAAACTAGACAATATCAGCAAAGAAATAACAAAACTGCATCAAACTTGTGAACAAATGGACTTAGCAGACATGTACAGAATGTTCTACCCAACAACATCAGAATACACATGTTTCTAGCTTCACACAGGACATTCTATAAAGCAGGCCATATAATAGCCCACAGAACATGCTTAAGTAAATGCAAAAGAATCAAAATTATACCATGCATATTATCTGATCATAGTGACATGAAACTAGAAATTAATGACAAAAGAAACTACAGAAACTCCATAAATATATGGAAATTAAATAATACACTCCTGAACAATCAATGGGTCACAGAGAAGATTAAAGAAGAAATTAAACAATATCTAGAAACAAACAAAAATTCAAACACAACTTACTGGAACATGTGGGATAAAATGAAAGCAATCCTAAAAAGGAAATTTATTTCAGTGAATTCCCACTTCAGGAAAACAGAAAGAACACAAATAAATTACCTGATGCTATACCTCAAATGTCTAGAGAAAGAAGAACAAGTCAAGCCTAAAGCCAAAAGAAGAAAAATGTTAAAGGTCAGAGCAGCAATTAGCACAACTGAGATTAAGAAAACAATACAAAGAATTAACAAATCAAAGAGCTGGTTATTTGAAAGAATAAATAAAATTGATAAGCCCCTAGCCAACCTTCTTTTAAAAAAGGAAAGAAAAACTCAACCTCATGCAATAAGGAATGAAGAGAGTGAAATCTCTACAGACCCTATGGAAATAGAGAAGACTATCAATACCTACTTCAAAAACCTTTACACAGAAGAAATGGACAGATTCCTAGAAACAATGAATTACCAAAGCTGGATCAAGAAGATGTGAATCTGCTGAATAATCCAATTTCAATTAATGAAATTGAAAATGTAATTAAAACCTTACCAACAAAGAAAACCCCAGGTCCTGATGGATCACAACTGAATTCTAAAAGAAATTCAAGGAAGACTTAATACCAACACTTTTCAGTGAATTCTTCAATGAAATTGAAAGGGAAACAATTCTCCCTAACTCATTCCTAGAAGCAAGTATTATCCTAATACCCAAACCAGAGAGAGACCAAACCAGAAAAGAGAACTACAGGCCAATCTCCCTAATGAACATAATACAAAAATCCTCAGTAAAATACTGTCAGATTGTAGCAAGTCATCAAGGAGATTATACACCATAACAAAGTGGGATTCATCCCAGGAATACAGGGATGGTTCAAGATAGGCAGATCGATAAATGTAATACACCACATTATTAGAGCCAAACATAAGAATCACATGATCATCTCAATAGATGCAGAAAAGGTTCTTGATAAAGTCCAACACTTATTCATGATAAAAACCCTATAGAAAATCAGAATAGATGCTCCTTACCGCAATATAATAAAAACCATCTATTACAAACCAACATCCAGCTTCATATTAAATGGCTAAAAACTGAAAGCTTTCACTCTGAAATCAGGAACAAGGATTTCCACTATCACCACTCCTATTCAATATAGTGCTGGAAACATTAGCCTGAATAATTAGACAAGAGACACAGAGAGAGAAATAAAAGGAATAAGGATAGGAAAGGAAAAAATTAAATTATCATTAATAATGATAATTATTAAATATCAGATGACATGATACTCTATATAGAAAACCCCCAAAACTCCATTGAAAGACTTGTAGATGTAATAACCAATTCAGTAATATAGGTGGATACAAAATCAACACTTAGAAATAAATAGCATTCCTGTACACAAACAACAAACTCACTGTGAGAGAAATAAGAAAAATTACACCCTTTACAATAGCATCCAAAAAAAATGAAATACTTAGGAATCAGTCTAACAAAGGAAGTAAAAGATATACACAGTGAAAATTACAGTACTCTGAAAAAAGAAATCAAAGAGGATTTAGAAAAATAGAAAGACAACCTTTTTCCATGGATAGGGAGAATAAACACTGTAAAAATGGCCATTCTCCCAAAACTGAACATTTTTAATGAAATTCCAATCAAAATAACAATAACATACTTCACAGATCTAGAGAAATAATTCCTTAAATTCATCTGGAACCAGAAGAGACCTAGAGTAGCAAAGGCAATTCTTGGCAACAAAAGCAAGGTAGGAGGCATCAAATCCCTGACTTGAAGTTATACTACAAAGCTACTGTGATAAAATCAGCATGGTACTAGAATCAAAACAGACCTGAAGATCAATGGAATAGATTAAAAAATACAACCACAACTATAAACACACTCAGTCACACTATCTTTGACAAAAGGACTAAACATGTCCACTGGAAGAAAGATAGCACTTTAATAATTGGTGCTAGAAAAACTGACATTCTACATGCCAAAATCTAAACTATCAGCAAGCACTAAACTAAAGTGAAAATGGATCAAAGATCTAAATATTAAAACAGAAACACTAAATGTGCTGGAAGACAAAGTAAGTAGAAACCTTGAAGACATAGGCGTAGGCAGAAAGTTCATGAACAAAAAGCAAACTAAATGGGAAATAATTCTCAGGATCAACACTTGGGATCTCATCTTATTTAAAAAATTTTTGCATGTCAAAATAAATCTCCAACAGAGTTAAAAGAAAATCCATGAATTGTGAAAAAATCTTAGTCAACTTTCCCTCAAACAAAGGACTTCTATCTAGAACATATAAAGAATTTTAAAAAACCAGGGCCCCAAAATTCAAAGACCCACTCCAAAAATGGACATCTAACATGAATATTCACTTTTCAGATGAAAAAATACAAATGGCAAATAGGTGTATGGAAAAAATTTTCATCATCATTGGTCATTAGAGAAATTCAAATTAAAACCACACTCAGATTCCATCTTACTCCAGAAAGAATGGCCAGGATAAGGAAAACTACCAACAACAAATGCTGGAGAGGCTTTGGGGAAAAAGGAACTCTTCTGCACTGTTGGTGGGAGTGCAGACTGGTGCAACCACTGTAGAGGTCAGTCTGGAGATTCCTCAAAAAGGTGGGATTGGAGATTCCATTTGACCCAGGTATCTCACTTCTTGGCATTTTCCCAGAAAAATTGAAAACATTATAACATAGTGATATATGTGCTCTCATGTTTGTGGCAGCACAGTTTGTCATAGCTAAATCTTGGAAACAATCTAAATGCCCGTCAACTGTGGGATGGATAAAAAGATGAGATATTTTTATACAATGGAGTACTACTCAGCTATAAAGAAGGATCACATTGAGGTTTTTATAGGGAAATGGATGCAACTTAATACCATACTTATAAGTGAAACAAATCAAACTCACATGTGTAAATATCATATTGTCTTCCTAGTGTAAGAAACAGAAACAGTAAATAAGATCCAAAATCTTCAATAAATATTACGAGAGGGTAAAAAAGGGGAAAAGTAACTCAGGGAAAAGGAGAAAAGAAGGAAGGGAAAAGAAAAAAGGCATAAATTGTATATATACATTTAAGATAGCTATTAGTTCTTGGAACAAAACAGTTAACACTCACAGGATTAGAACAATGTTGCATGTCTATATCTGCTAATCTGAATAACTTTATTGAAGATAATTATGCAAAATTACAACCTTCGTTAAGTTCCTACTACCTGATTTTGAAAGCCTATATTGTTATTGCTTGGGGTTTTTGTTATTGTTATTTGTCTCTTGCCTTTCCTTCCTTTTTTTTTTTTGTATTTTGTTTTATTTTTCCCCTCCTTAAAATAATAAAGTAAAATAAAATAGAAATTTACTATAGTCAAAGGTACTGCCTTTACTCCTCCTCCAAATACTCTCCTTCACTTGGAACACACTTATAGTTCTTGCCACTTTCAGAAGCAGTTCTGAAAGTTCTCTTTGGTGTCTTAGGGTATGCTGTTGTGGATGCCTCGATGTCCTGAAAGAATTCAAAATGTTTACGTTCGTGGTCATCTTGACTCTGGGGGAAAAGCCAGGTGTCTTATGGTAGCAGACATGAATGAGGTGAGTGAGGACATGGTGCAAAGTTTTTACGAGCCTACCTTTCTTTTGGGTGGTCCTTGGAAGTAGTGCTCACTGTATTTTAGAATAGCTTGAAAGATATCCACAAAAGAGGAATTCCATAACTGTTTCCGCAAGTGGCAAGAGTCAGGGGAAAAGCGTGCTCAAAGTAAGAGGGAGCATCATGAGTTGGGTGAATAGAAATGTGTCTTTTACCGCAATGAATTTAATTGAGGCATCACTGTATAATTGGATCACCCCTTGGATCACAAGTCAGTTTGTTTCCCAATTGACCCAATTCCCAATTGACCAAGGGCTTCTGGTGGAATGCAGTATGGCTTGAACTTCAGGAAGACTCGTGTCACTTAACAGATGATAAAGGAATGGATGGAGGAAAGCGTCCCGGCCTGAGAAATCACAGCATCACACTGGGTAGGTGAGGGCCCTTGTGGATAGGCACCTCTCAATTGCAATCTTTCTTCAGTGTCACCTTTTCTGCAGTGGCATGTGGCACTGCAAGAACATTATTCTTACATAGTGCAGCTGTATAATTTCTATCATGTTTATAAAAATGTAACGTGCACAAATGTGTGATTTAGTTCAGCCCCTGGATACAGGAGCCCATGAACACAGGTACGTCTGTCTCTTCCCAGAGGCTTTGTGGGAGGTCTGAGTGTGATAAGGAAGATTTGCTTAAGCTCCACTTTCAGTGTAGGCTTTGAACACCAAACTGAGTACCAATAATACCCCGAAGCTTCACAAATTGTTTTCCTGAGGCCAGATTTTGACTGAGATTACAGAGGAAAAGAACAATGAATGCGATACTGCTAAAGAAATTACTTTTCAAGGCTGGTAGAGCTCCTTTGGAAATGTCTTCTAAGTGGTCCAGTCTGCATTACAAACACTCACAGGAGATGGTGTGGACTCATGTCACTAATGCAGTGTTCAGTGAATAATTGAAGTAGTGACACACAGCAGAGACAGATTTTATTATGAAGCATGCCTGGGTTTGGAGTAGGCTTACTCTAAAATGTTTCATTTGTTATGTTTAAAATAACAGTTAATATTATTTCATTGTTTGCCAGTAAATTTTTCCTGGCCAAATGTGATAGGATATGTTTACACAATGTTTTAATTTGAAAACAACTAGTTTTCTTTCATTTCGGCAACTAATGCAGTGGGATGAATACAAATACTTCCTCATAGCTTGATATAAATTTTTAAAAATGGGAAAAAATCTTCACTATTGATTCCATTTATGGTTTAATAAACTGTATCAATACAATTGATAAGTGAAAATAGAAATAGAGTTACGGTGAAAAACAAAAATGAGAGTTCACACAGTTTGGGGGAAAGAGAGGATAGAGGGGTTAAGAGAATGGCATACATGCCTCCTCCTGGCAGGTGGTAGGTGGCAGGCAGGAGGTGGCAGGAAGGCAGCAGACCCTCAGAGGGATGAGGTCATGTACCCCGTGCTTCAACATTTCCTGCAGTTCTATTTTATTATGACCTTCCCATATATTCCAGTAATTCTGATTGAAACATCCTGTGCTATCTACACAACAGGAGACTGAGCACTAGGAACGTGGTTAGTGCAACGGAGAAAGTGTTGTCTTTTTTTTGTGTGTGTGTGCTGGAATCAAACTGGCAACCTCGCACTTGCCAGGTGGGTGCTTATGCAGCTTTGCTAACTCCCCAGCCCAAAGTGGTGTAATCTTATTGAACTTTAATAAATTGTCACATATTTACCTAGAGAGACAGAAACATGAGCAGCATTAGCTCCAGTCCTAAAATGGTGGTATCTGAATTCTTCCTTAGGCCCAAAGAACACCAGATACCTATAAGTCATCTGTGGACCTGTTAGTGGGTTTATTTGCTGGAGTTTCCATCTAGAGGTGATTTTCTAGGTTCTTTTTGTCCCGAGCAAAGGATTGGTCGATAAATGGTGGCAAAGTTTCATGTTTATTGAAGGTAGGAAAAAACAGGCTTTCTAGGGTAGTTTAAGCCAAGTAAAGGTAGGAAAAAAGCAGAAAAATTTCACCCTATAGTATAGGGTAGGCTATCTTAAAGAGACAGGACAGAGAGTGCTTCATGACCATGGGTCACACCTACTTTCCCAGCCAGTTTTAGCCCTGACCTGTCTTCCCTGCCTTAGTCCTAGACCACCAGGTCTTCTCAGCTCTGAACTCTGCTGTGACATACCTGGGACCTGGGCCTTGCATGTGGGTGTGAGAGCCCAGGAGCAGTAACCCAGACTCCCTGATCAATGAGGCATCTAAGGGAGTCATCTTTGACCTGATTTAGAGGCTCTAATAACTGGTGCCGGTCACAGAGCTCACAGAGGGCCTGGCTCCGGCCTCGGTGAGCCTGCACTGCTGCTCACCCCCTTTTGCCCATTCTTGATGGCTTTGCTTCCTTCCTGCAGGTCAACCCTTGGGCGTCCTCAACGTCACAGGCTCATCTCCACCTCAGGGTCAGCTTCCCGCGTACGGTGGCACTTCGGCACTTTTTTCATTTTAAAAGTATTTTAATTACTGTAATGAGGTCAATGTTAGTTAAAATTCATCAATACATCAGCTTTTGGGAGGGAAAAAACCTCTTGAACACAGAGTACAAGTTTTACAGTGCTTTACATTGTAAACGTACTAACAGGAATAGGAGCACATCCATAATTAGTCTTGAAACACCCTATTTCTAACATTGCTGTTTGTCACATAATAAGCGCAGACAAAGATTCTCTCTGTTTATGGAAATGCAAATAGTCACAAATTTGGAACTTTTCTTCACAGGGAATTTGTTGTGCACCAGAATCTAAATGTGTTTTTTTTAAATGATATTTTCAGCACATTTAGTTTTAAAGATTCTTTTAAGTTGAAAAGTTACAGGGAATTAAGGAGACAGCAACAAGAAGAATATGAATATTGACACACATACTAACAGTGAGGCTCATCTTAAAACTAAAATTCCTATTAACCACAGGTAAAACTCTTCTCAGCAGACCTAGATTACTGGAGCAGAGGACGACAGGCTGAGAGATCTAAGGCTCAGAAATTCTGACATCGGTTTCCCATTGTCCCGCCATCTTGGGATGCTCTTTCTCTAGGAAACAGTGCTCGTTAACACCAAACATTGCCTTATTTATCTGTGCTAAGTGTGTTTACAGATGACTAATGGAAAAGTTTGCCAGGTCCAAAACATGTTCAATAAATTAGATAATGTGAGAGGAATGGTTTCCTATACCCAAAGGGAGAAATGTAATCAACTATTTGAAAATTCAATTGTGAGATAGGCTCAAAGGTACAAATGAGCAACTGGATGATATTTCATTATTTTAACCCTCACATTGTGATGCAACTGGAAACTGAGAGTGAACGTGGATTTGGTGATAGAGTTGACTTTTCTACAGCTTGTAAAAATGCCATCTAAGGCTCTTCTAACATCTGGCAGTTGCTTTCCAGTCTTTGCTTAGTTAGTCTGTGGGCTAGCGTCTCATTACCTCCTGAGGAAGCAACCTTCCCTCAGATGACCTGTAGTTAATAAAATGTGTATGGTTGCATAACCAACTATAAAAGTTACTCGCCCAAGAAACAGACTGTGAAGTGTGTAGCAGATACAAGGGAGAGACTTGGTTCCTGATCCTTTTTAATTAGGTTGAATCCTATAAATTGCCAATATTTGACAATTTTGACCCACAAAACAGTGATTTCATATAGTTCAAATAGGTAGTGACTTACATAAATGTAAACAAGAATGAGCCAACAATCACTCCATTTTTCATGAAGATTTGTTACCTGTAGATTAAAAAGATGGAGGGACATGGAAAACGGACAATATTCCTAAGTACTGTATTTGCAGAAAAAGAAAATATAAACAGTTAACTTTTCAAACTTTTTTCTGTGAATTTATCCTCACATCTTAAATGGTAATGGAAGCCAAAATAAATTTCTTTTTTTCTTGGAGATTTTATTTTGTTTCACAACAGTTTTAACTGTTAGCTCCTTGAAGTCTGCACAATGAAATATTTACCAAGCACCTACCATGTGTCAAGCATAAGACTGGAGGGTGGATATGGAATGACAGATTAGAAAATTATCCCCAGTCACCTAATGCAGGAGAAAGATATATTATCAATCAAAATATATTGAAGGTCATGCAACTGATAGATGGACAAGCAGAGCTCTATACCATAAGATGGGGCAGATTACAGCGAGAGGGTAGTAGGATCAAACGAGGCTTCCTAGAAGATGTGAGGTGTGATAAGCATTTTAAATTAGAAGAAATTTTCCATAAACAGTTATTTACATAGGAGAACATTACAAGGAGAGAAAAAAATCGTGAACAAACACTGGAAAGCAAAGGGCCACACAAAGCACCAAGAATGCTGGGCACACAGGCAGGTGGACATCAGGCTGTAGCATGCAGACATGGTGAAGTCTGGGGGCTCATTTCACGGTGCTCGGCCTTTTCACACCACACCACAGGACCTCTGCAAAGCTCTCTTTCCATAGGAGACACAGTTGCCCATCTCAGCACAAGAGTCACATCTTAAAGATCCTTCCTTATTCCTTAGGCGGGGTATGTGATAGTAGTAAGAACTATGTCCAGTGGAACAATAACTTTTGAAAGGAGTGCCTTTTTTCTTCACTAAATAAAAAATAGAACTTTCTTTCTTTTTACATTATTACAGTCAAATGCCCACCCCCACTCAATGCCACTATGAAAATCCTACCAAGGTACAATCCTGTTGGGAACCTGGTTAAATATGCAAGGTGGCCACTGAACCGCCTGTAGGAGCACTCACATTAGCACTAGTGGCCAACCGTGCTGCTCTGTTGGGCTTTGATTTGCCTTCAGACTTCACTGCATATGTCCTACTACCTCTAGCTGACCACTGTCTAAAGTGAGGTAGGGCTTGGATTTTGCATTCAAGACCACTTAGCACTTATATATCCTTTGCCAGATGTCACCTGCATGCAGTGCAGTCCATTAGCCTCAAATGCTCCAGGGTGAAAAACCAACAAAGTTAAACAGATATTCACTGTAAATGAATTTAACATTAATAACTGGCTTTTGCCCCCTTTAAAAGAGTCCATACTGGATCACGTGAGGGCATGATTCAGTGTCCTAAGTCCCAGCACAGGTGCTAAGCCTAAGCCTGCTTGCCTATTGCTCCTGCAAAGCCCTTGCTGGGCTCTGTGTATCTCTGGGAGATGGAACTCTGCAGGATTCATTATCCTACTTCCCAGGGCATCTGCTGTCTGGCTGGTCCAGCCAGTGGGAAGCACTGGAGGGCAGTGGAGGATGGAATCCTTTGGGCTCCTCCAGGGCTCTTCCGCTGAGCCTCTTCTCCAGTAGAGAGGGAGTCTGCCTGTGGCTCAGTCTTTACACAAGGTGTCTGCTGGATTCTACTAGGTGACTCTGGTGCCTGGTTTCTTCAACCTGCTCCCTCTGTCCTAGGAGACATTACAAATTTTTCCCTCTTTCGAATGTTAGAAATTTTCTCCCTCTTTTGGCTTCTCCCATCTTCCCTAACCTGTCCATATGTTTCCTCAATCACTTTTATAAACTCCTGTACAAATCTTGGATACATTTCACTAGTCAAGCATTTCCTGATTTTTTTCATTAAATGATGACAGATTTACTTTATATTTCTCAGACTCTGAGGTACTTATTAAAACAGAGTTTCACATTTTCTATTTAGAATCTGGCCTGGGAATATAGGGTTTTTTGTTTTTGTTTTTGTTTTTGTTTTTGTTTTGACAAGTTTTTCCCAGGTGATTCTTAGCATCAAGTAAGAGAGCAGTCCTGCTAATTCCACAACGTCCAAGCTCTTCCAGTTTTGTTTACATAGTACTGGGGATGGAACCCAGGGTGTTAGGCATGCTAGGTAAGTGCTCTACCACTGAGTTACATCCTCAGCCCCAAGGGATGCAATTTATTAATAGCACCCTTATTTGTGGGGGTTTCTGTAGTGTAGAAGGAATAGTTCTGGGATCTGGGACACTACAGTGAAACAAAAAAATATGGGCATTGCATTGATATCATATTTTAAATTTCCACTCAAAATTATATAATTTGAGCTAGGGATGAAAGGTAATAACTATATAATACATCATTTTAGTGCAGGCTGTCCTGTAATAGACCAGTTTGGGATACGTAGATTGTTTTAAATTTCAAATAATTATATTGTGGTGTCCACATATATCCATAAACCTGTATCATTTATCTATTTTCTTGGGAGAGAGTCCAAAATTAGAATTATTAAGTTACAATGTATACTTAAGGCTTGATGTATGTTGACAACTTTACTTCCAAAAAGATTAAATCATTTCCTATATTTTAGCAGTCTAAAAGAGTATTCTTTAATTGCACCCAGGCTAGCATTTATAAAATGTTTTTGATAGAAATTTGGCAGCCATGTCTACAAGATGGCAGAGGTAAAGGGACAGAAGGGAGGTTTATTTTACACTGTAAGTACTAATACCTTTGAAGCCAGTCCCATAAATATGTATAACCTATGTAAAAGTAAAACAAAAAACCATAAAGTTTCAAATGGTTGGTAATAACGTGAACACAATGTTTTCTTATAAAACATAGTGATAACAGCTCACAAATCTTGAGCTTCTTTTGCAACTATAATTTTCTATCTTTGATGTGGTTTTCATAGGTTTCTGAATGCTTTTATAAATTTATGCACAATATGATATCTTATTTTTGGTGTTTCTTCCTAAAAATGAGACATACCAACAGTGTGTTAACCTATTTTGTCTGTTTTACCCCCATTAAAATTCCATGAGAACAGGAACATATGGGTTGGGCACATAATATCCTCTCAACAGTTATTTCTCAATGAAATGAATAAAGTATACACAAATAATAAGTATTAATGTATTAATCATAGTTTTTAAACACAATGTTCCCATATTAATCAGAACTATTGTTTTTCTTTAGTATTTTTTTGCCATTGCTTCACTTTAAAAACTCTCATTGGTGAAAGAATAAAGTAGATATTAACATTCGTCTCATTTTAAAAATAATATTCAATTAGTATAGCCATATGAAATGTATTTTGGCTTGTGGGGTGATATAAGATGAAAAACTCATATTTCACCCTAAGTATTTCCCAATTTTTTTGTAAAATAGAATTTATTTACTCAATTCCAATCAAATATTTTTAATGCCTGTTTATATCATACTGTTTATACCATATACCTTCCCCCTGAGCTAACACAGTTCTAATTTCAAGGAGCTTATGGTTTAGCAGAAGGGGAAACAAGCCAAGACGAAGTTGGGGGACAGCATGGGAAGTTCTGAGATGAGGACTAAGTACAGGATGCCCAGGGGCACCGCGGAATAACAGGCCCACCTTGGAGGCTCAGGGGTTTTCTCAGAGCGGTGTCACCCGAAAGAAAAAAGAATGATCCAGCCTCCCACGGAAAACAAAATACTGCACAAAGGGCGAGAACGGGGAGCTCCCGCAACAGTACACTGCTTCCCGTGCCTGAAGCTCGGCATTGCTAGGAGAGAGGGTGAGCTGAGCTCGCCCCGCTGTCAGTGGGGCCAGAGCACGTAAGACCTGGAAGCCACACTAGCTGTTAGGACCGCATTCGAAAGATGAGAACACTCAGTAACGGGTTACAGAAAAGGAGGTAGCATCATAATGTTTGCATTTTTAGAAGCTTTCTGGATAGCAGAATATGCATTAAAAGAAAGAAAACTTGAAAAAAGTAAGCCTGTTTATAAGACTATTGTAGTAATAAGAGACTATTGCCACTTCTGTTGAGATAATGAGTGACCACAAAGAGAAGTCAACATGAGAAAGGAAAGGAGTACAATGTAGCAGGCTTGGATGTGGAGCGCGAGGTGGAAGGGGATGAAGAAGCTGTCAGGGAATAGAGGATGGTAACATTCATCCAGAAACGGGTTTGGGGAGAGCAACAAGGAGCTCACTTGTTAACTGAAATTCTGAAGAGGTGGACACACGTTCAACTGCACACCTGAAACACTTCAGCAGGCGAGATCAGTGAGGACAGGGTAGCGCAGGAAGCGGAGAGATGGATGAGGAACCCGAAGGTAAATGTTTAAGGAATGGCAAAGGAAGAGGGACCTGTAAAGAAGACTGCCAAAGAAAGGCACACAGGACAGAAACAGTAGAGCATGATGGGGAATGAGTAGGATCCAACAGTCTCTCATGCAGTGGAAAGATCAGGTATAATAAGAATTACAAAATATAAATTGAGTTGAGTAAAAAAAAATCTTTGTGTAGTACTACAGAGTAGTACAAAAATAACAAACCTTAGAGATTATGTAAGTGCACCCTGTGAGTACGTGGGCACAGAGTGCACCCGCTGTTTAATGGAATAGAAGAGCAACCAAGAGTGGGCAGGAGGCGAAGGAATACAGATCCTTGACAGAAAGGACTGCCGTGAGTAAGACAAGGGTTTTGCAGATTTTCACTGCAAGGTTCTCCCTGGCCCTTGACGGATGGGTGGCTAGAATTCAGGCAGAAAGATGCGCTCCTACTGGCCTCAAGAGTCACACAACAGATTTCACTCTGATGACTAGAGTGGCTGAAAGGTAATAAGGACCCACAGAAAAGGACTGCAACATGGGCAGGTAAATCTCACTCACATGCTTGGCTGGCTATACAAGCAAGGCAGAAATTTCAAAGCAGTCCGCACATGACACTAACTAGAAGGCTAAACCCAAACAAAACTAACCAGATATTTCAGTTGTAGTCTACTGCAGGCGGCAGGGTTTAGAACATCAGTAGAGTCAAACTAACTGCAACAGAAAATGTCAATTTTCTGGAGGATAACAAATATAGAGTCTGCACAATATATAATTTACAATGTTTTCAGCATAATAAAGATTACTAGACATGAAGAAACAGGAATATGTTCCTCACTTCACAGTAAAAAAAAAAACCTAAAAAACAGATCAAAAGATGATCCTGATATTAATATTCAAAGATGAACAAAATGATCAGGCAATGTTAGTAAAAACTGATGGCCTCATAAAAATCAAAATTCTATAACTAGAAAGCACAATATCTGAGATGAGCACATTTACTGAACAGGGTGGAGACGGAAAGAAAGAAAGAAAGAAAGAAAGAAAGAAAGAAAGAAAGAAAGAAAGAAAGAAAGAAAGAAAGAGGCAAAAAGAAAAGATGGTAACTAGTAAATTGAAAGACAGGTCCACAAAATCATTCAATGTGAATAATAGGAGAAATATTTTAGAAATCCACAGACCATGAGTGTCAAATGGGATAATGTAAAATTGTAGGTAAGAATTCTTAGATCCAGTTTGAGAAAAAGCAAAACAAAAACAAAAAACAATTTGATTTAGAGCAGTTGAGCACATACCTGGCTCAAATTTTAAAGAAGAAAAGTGGAGATTGGGCAAGATAATGTTTAAAGAAATAATGGCCTCTAGTCCCCAAACTTGTTGAAATGCTTATGCATAACAATTCAAGGAACACAAAACCCATGGCATATAAACAAAGCCATACAGCTTTGAACACAAGATAAAGGTGAAACCTTGAAAGCACTCAGAGAGAAATGATACATTAAATGCAGGGGACAAGAATGTAAATTACTGCTTACTTGTCTTTAGAAGCAATGGAATAGTATCTATAAAATGCTGAACAATGACAAAGAAAACCTGCCCAATAAAACTATCAACACATGTCCAGAGAAAGAACACTTCAAAAATAAAGGCAAATTTCACATCTGGCCAAGATGCAAGAACTGGTATTGGGTAATATCTGCTATTATAAACAACTGGAAAACCAAACAAAAGTAAATGAAATAGCTGTTTTCAGAAAGGGAGTAACAAGCAGGGCAAAGCTGAGGCTATGAGAGAAGGGATAATAAAAGGGGACATTTTAATAGTCAGGGTTTCTTCCCAGCTACTTTCCAACAGCAGATAAACAGAAAAGAAATAAAGTTTGAAAAGAAAGAAACTCCATTCAAGATGAAATGTTCTGTTAAAATTATTCCAAAAATGAGTAATTCTAGTAACCAAGAACATTTGCTAACTTTAATGTACAGAATCACTTTTACTTCTTTATATTAGTATGAAATTGAAAAATAAAATTTAGTAGACAGTTGTATCTATAACAGTAACAAAACACATAAAAGAAAAACTATAAAATAAAAATAACTAACAAAAGTTGTGCATGGCTTCTGCATTTGAAACTATGAGCTATTGTCGAGATATATTTGAGGTTCTTAATAGAATCCCTGAAGGCTGGCAAAATTACTAATTTCAAGGGGTCAGCTCTTCCCAGGAGATTTATAGTCCATGGTATCCTATTTACCATTCCAACAATATTTCTGTACATAAATTGATGACTTTACTCTTAAATTTATGTAAAAATACAAATAACCAAAATGATCAAGAAAATGAAACTAAAACATTGGAGGAAACATAAGCTTCAACCTTTACTATGAAGCTCCCATAATCAATCTAGGGTAGTATTGGCATAAGAATAAACAGATAGATCAATGGAACGACATACAAGGCCTAAAAATAGACCCTTGTTATAAGGCCATTGATTTTTTTATAAAGGTGACTTTTACAAAAGTTTTCTCAATTCAGCAAGGAAACTGAGATCTTTTGGGGCTAGAATTATACATACATGCAAGGAAAAATGAACTTAAGAATTATTTTGTACCATATGCAGTACAAAGATCAATTTGAAATGGATTACAGACCAAAAGGTAAATGCTGAAAGGACAACCCTTCTACAAGAAAACATAGGAGAGCATTCATGAAGCTATCCATTCTCTTCATGAACAAGAAACAGGAAGCAATCACTAAAACAGAAATAAATAAGTATTAAAGCTAAAAACTTCTGCTTCTTACTCCATAAGAACATAATAAGCAAATGACTCACCAGAAGAAAATATTTAAAAACATATATAAGGCATGAAAAGGTATGGATAATTATCTTTAGGGGTTTACTTCTTCAAAAGTATTCACTTGATGCCCACTGGAAGATGTATGCTATTCCAGACATTGAGTAAATCAAGGTCTCTAGTCTCATAAACCTTGATTTTGGGCAGGTAAAGAAACATCACATTAGATAAACAAAAAGGTCATTTCATACAGTAGCTAGTACTGTGTTAAATATAAACCAGGTATATGGCTGAGAAGGGTAACTGAGAAGCTGTGACTGGCTAGTGAGCTCTAGAATTCAGAAAAAGCACCTAAAAAAGAGACATTCAAACTAAGATTTGAATGATATTAATGAGATGATTGTGAAAAGAAAAAAAGGGGAGTGCTCTTTGTAGAAAAATATAGCAAGTACAAAGGTACTGTGGTAGGATTGAGGTTACTATGCTTCAGAAAGAGAGAGAGAGAGAGAGAGAGAGAGAGAAAGAAACAGAGACTGAGACTGAGACTGAGACTGAGACTGAGACTGATTTTGTCCAGAATATATTGAGGAGAAGGAAAGTTTAAGGAGATGCTACTGGCAGAACTACTTCATACCCAGCCTCCTGGACCACAAGGAATCTGTACACTCTTCCAAGTACTTTGGAAAACCACTGTTCCCCAAAGGTCATTTTGCATTTTGCATTGGTAAGGAAAGGTGCAGAGAGCAGAGCAGACAGCGGGAGGACTGTGTGAGCAGATCTGGGGGACCAATGACAATCCAATGACAACACTGGTTTGAACAGGGTGACAGGTGGTGGGGGTGGTAACTGAGTCCAGGGCATATTCTGGTGGTAATACCAGCGAAAGAGGCAAATTATTTCCTAAGTTCTGACTTGGACTAGCAGGGGGGATGGTGATAATATTTTCTGAGATACTAATACTGAGAGAAGCAGTTGTAGAAAAACAACGCACGGGTCCCCTGGGCCACTCCAAATAATGGCCACTGGACACCAGCGAGATGGAGAAGAAGGACGTCCACGGTGATTACACATGCCTATGGCTTGGTAGGTGACTGGTGCAGAAAAAACTCCTTTTGATTCTAATGCCTATAATATTTACTGACACTTTTATTTGCTAAATAACATGTAATTATATTTTTATTTCCTTTGTGGTATAATAGCAGATTAGAATTGCTTTTTGATTTTCACAATTTTATTTCTTAATTTACCCTGTATTTTATACTTAATTTTATTTCTATTGCTTATTAAGTATAATTTTTATAAGTTTTGTTTTAGAAATGAAGGGTTTTGTTTCTTATGAACAAATCTCAGAAGAAGAGATTTAGCCTAAGAGTAAGACACATAGAGGCTCAGAATTATTACATTATTCAAACAACAAATGATCATACATTTTGATCATATCTATAAAAGAGAGAAATTGTTCACAAACCAAACAGAGCAGATTCTGTTGATATTTCCTTGTGTTTGTAAGATCTTACGCTTTATGCACAAATAAGGAGCAATCTAGTGAATACAATGGTTGGATCCTTACTTTATATTATTTTTGTGATGATATAATGGTTTGCATGATCTTATTTAATGCTGCTTTGCTTTAAGTTCTATTAACCGCTCTCATTTCTGCTTGCATCCCCCTAATATAACTTTTTCTTTCTTATCTGTTTCCTGTGACTTTTAGATTCAGGTGGACTCCTGTAAGCTTAATGTCATAACTGATTTTTAACCTGTGATTTTTTTAGAGACTTTCAGATTTTTTGTGTTTTTTCTAATTTTTTATAACATGTAACTGTTGACTTTTGTTTGCTATTACTTTCTATAATATCTTATAACTTACACATTTTTACTTAAATCTAGTTTTTTCCTGAAAATGTTAAAGTATCAATGTGAATAAAGTACAAAAGTGTATGTTTTAGGTTTATGAAAGAGAAAATGTCTTTTCTCCCTACCACAATTTTAGTATTTTCATGCTTTAATCTGAGTTATATAAATCATATAATTTTCTTGTTGTATCGTCTTGAAGCTGTGTTAAAACAATCAAAACTATTTATACAATAGCACTGAATACAGTAGGGGCAGGTGACAGTGTCTCAGCAGCACAGGGACAAGGGACACGGGATGTGATGTGGACAGGAAATAAGAATCCCTCACTCTTCAGTTCAAACCGATATCTGAGTGACGTATCACAGCCTCCAGCCTAACTGCAGGATGCTGCTGGGGTGGATCTAAGTGGGTACAAATCAGCCACTGTCTTGCATTTGTAAGAACACAGCACACATGCCTGGCATAATGTAGATGCTCATTAATATTTCTAGGGTGAATGAGTGAATGGCCACAGACAGGAAATGAAAGGCTTCTGGGGGCTCCTGTTCCTGCCTGTTACATCTATTATTGGGCAGGGGCATGGATTCTGCAGGTTAAGCTTTCCTGTTGGCCTAGGTCCTGCTGGCACTGTGGCTAATGAGAAGGAAAAAAGCATCTGAGGAGCCTTAGAGAACCCAGAAATCATGACTATGACACTGGTCTCTGAGCCAGCAACACAACTTCGAATCTAAGAGGGCAGAGAGAGACTTACAGTAGCCTGAGCCTACTCAAAAATGGGACTCAGGAACAGGGTGGGGGTGGATAGCTGAAGCTGCAGGGTGCGGGGCAAACAGTTCAACAAGGAGGGGACAGGCAGGAGGACCTGAAAGACACCTTCCATAGTTTCTTCCTCTTCTATAACAATTCACACAGAGCTCTGTCTGTGCCAAAGTACTTAATGAATCTTAGTTGAATTTAATACATATTTTAATTAGCTAGTTAATAATTCATAAACTGCCTAAAGTGATGCAGAATTTTCTAAAAGTTTTTCTATTCCGGAGTTCTAGCACCGTGTGTCTATGCATGGCCACCCTAATATAGGAAATTCTTCCCTCATCTCATATTAATAACTTCCATGTAACTTATTTATATATACAGCTAGCTCGTCTTCTCTCCATCACCATCTTGCTTAAGTATACAAATTTAGCATCTTCACCCACACCTTGTATATCATTTCTAGAAACTGCTCCATATATTTTCTTCATGAAACTTCTAAACTGTCTACATTCTTCAAAAACTAGGCTGCCTTGACTTAAGCCAAGTATATGACTTGGGACTTGACCAAGCTTGGATCAGACTATATTAATAGTATGTGTAGTAATGAGGCCCAGACATGCAATTATAATAGAGCACTATTTTCTAACAATTTTCATAGTGACTTCAGAGAAATTTGTTCACTTGTAAATTGTTGGTTTTATTACATATTTATGGTGTTTATATTCATTAGTTAATCACCCATAATAGTAGATTCAATATTTAAGTATGCAAAGTATAGTTCCTATAAAAGATATTAGTGATGAAAAACTAAGAATTAATAAGATTTCCTAGTATCTCCTGTCATTATAGGAAGTTTATGTATGTGTGTGTGTTTATAGTTGGTATTTTGATTCAAGACCTGATTATTTCTTAGCTAGGTTTGGAGTGACTTTACTAGAAGACGTGCATAATTCCATGACCCTATTAAAAATAACAAGGGAAACAAGATATTCTCCCTACTTTAGAGAAGCCATTAGTCTATTAACATTACAAAGCACATATGTGACCATTTGAACACATAAAAATATCTGTGCAAGTCAAACATACTGAAATATATTCTATATCCAACACAAAACTGCAGCAAAAATTTTAATTTTGAAAAAAAACTGATCAGAAAAATAAAAAGGACAAAGAGTATGGCTTTGATTACAAAGCTGTGGAAGTTGTCTGAGGAAAACTTTAAAGAGTGCAGTTAATGACTATTCGTATGTAAACTCAATAGTGAGAGTTACACAAGACAGTTAGGAGCCTTTGAAATAAAAGTAGAAAACAAATCCTGGCAACCAGCCCCGTCAAACTCCCTCCACAGTTGTGAAGTGCAAGGAGTCTGACAGTGCTCCGCGGAAGGTCATCCTTACACTGCAGCCTAAAATTGAGGAGACAATTTTATTAAGTTAGGACAAGTACCAGGAATGACAGAGATGTTAGAAAGAAAATATTCTTTTATAATCTCAGTAGAGATAGTCTCAGTGGGAAAAACAAAACCATTGTTTACTTTAAAAAGTTCATGATTGTTCTTGTTATTCATTCATTCATTTATACACTCACTCAACAAACACTCATGGAGGCATCCATTACAAGCCAGATAATTTTCTAGGTCCTAATGATTCAGCCCTGAATACAATCACAAAAAAGCCTTGTGCTCCTGAGCTTACATTCCACTAAGAGGGGCAGAAGGGAGATAGAAAACAAATGATCTAATATACATGGCACAGAAGTGCCATGAAGAGCAGTGGGGCAAAGAGAGTCTGTGGGCAGTGACGAAGGCTGTCAGGGAACCTCACTGAGGAAGGAGATTTGGGGGAGATTCAAGCAAGTGAGCTTGAATCTCTTCCTGCTGAGAGGACGGTGGCAAGTACAAAGGTCCTGGGAATGAACGGGGCGCCAGAAAAGGGCACCTGGAGGTAGGCAGCACCATGGAGAGAGCCGCTGGGGGTGTCAGGCAGGGCTGCGTGCAGGGGCCCTGTTTCTGCACCCCTTTTCTCTAGCTTCCTTTCTTTGCTGTGTCCCCTCAACTTCACACACTGTGGAAAGATGAACAAACAGTATCTACTGCATTTGGTCTTACATCTAAGCACTCTGCTCCTTTTCTTCATCTACACTAGAGATTCTAAAATTTCTCTTTGGGAAAATCTCTCAAGGGAGATAAAGAAGACAAAGAGAGGGAAGTTCATTCATGCTTTTCCTAAAAAAAAAAAATACTGTTAAAATTGTGCCTGAGAAAAATGTGAAATAGCTACAAAATATCTTTCTTTGTAATAGCAGCCAGTCTCATTTCCCCTCAAAATTGTAAGAAGTTGAAGTCTATAAATCAGCAGTGATAAGACGTCACTTCGGGGATAAATGAGTAAATGAGTCAGTGAAAGGACACGCTCCTGAGGCTCCAGGCCCTGCTTTGGGTCAGGAGGGGCTCACATGGGTGTGGGGGAGCCAGGACCCCCTTGACATATATCCTGCCTTGGCCCCTCACCTTAGGGCCTCAGCCTCAGCAGAATTCCCATGGCTGGTAGTGGGTAAAGCAGGGAGGTGCATATGGCTCATGGCTCCAGAGGCAGGGAAGGCCAAGACCACTTCGACATTTGCTGAAGGTCTCACCCTCCTTCACACTGTGGTCCATGACAGAGGGACGAAGGACAGGGGCATCCGAAAGGAGAGGACATGTTCTTGTGAGAAAGGGAAGAATCTATTCATGAGGCTCCAGGGCTACAGCCTGAACAGCTCCCTGCAGGCCCCACCTCCCTGTCAAGGAACTGAGGTTCCCACACAGGAATGTTTGGAGACAGGCTCAAACCAGGGCACATCTGACACATCCCAGTGACACAGAGATCAGACTCTATTCAGGAGTGGGAGTGTTCATCAGAAGAGGCTCCCAGATAGAGGCAGAGGGGCTAAAAGGAACCAATGGATGGAGGCAATTAAATGAGCAAGTCCAGGAGACACTGTGGGCAGTACAGCCTTGAGGAGAAGTTGGAAGACCTCAGCAGCAGAAGAAAGGATGGGGGAGGCAGAGAGAAGCAGAACTGCGGAGTGCTTTCTAAGCTCATCTTCCAGGGAATGACACCAGTCAGCCATGCCACTCAAACACATCCACTCCTTATGGCCTGGGCAACTGGACTTAGGGTAAGAAAAACCACACAGAAGTGTAGTAAAGAGGAGTGAAGCCTGAGCAGTCTCCTTTGCAAGAGCGCAGCTTCTCCTGCTGATCACGAGAGCTTGTTCATTAGGGCAGGGTGTGGGCAAATCTCCAGGCTGACAATGGGGCACACTCCAGCCTACCTGCCGAGGGGGAAGCCCTGAGATTCAGAGGTGCTGAAGCAGCCAGGTCAGGCCGCCCTCGCCTGCTGGCTGGGTAGGAATCTAGAGTAATGGAGGCAGAAGTGTAGTTGTCAGCCTCCGAGGGACAGTGGTGAGGTACCAGAGGAGGAACTGATGTGCAGATAGCTATGGCTTTCCAGTAGTCTTGCACTCATGACTGGCCTCCCCTTTGCACCTTTATTTGATAGCAATCAGAAGAGTGACTTCAGACCCACCCCAAAGGAAAGAGGAATGAAGCCCTTGTGTGAGAGCTCTGAAGTTCTGAGAAGCTGCCACTGTCTCACAAAAGACAGTTCAGAGAGTTCACAATCAGAGTCTCAGCCATGTCAGTACCAGCAGGGAGATATCTGGAATCATCCCGTCTTTTATTATCTGATAGTAATAATGTTTTACTCCTTAACAGAATCTGTATTTTAATTTTGCCACCTTCTTTCCAAGTTTCATTGCTCACATTTTCAAATTCTATTCTTTTACACATGCTTATTCCCACACAGCTATCTTTACTAGTATAACCATTAACCCTTACAAATCTGTAGATAGTTAACTATATCTTACTACAGTTTAACACTGTCCTATTGTTAATGGAGGCAAAATTATTCTATTGGTTAGATATTGACTGCAGATAATTATCTAGTTTACATTAGAGTTTGTACTGTAACTATAGATTTCATTTCAGTGGTTAAAATTGGTATAGTATTAGTCATTATTATTTGTAATTATCTAGTTTTTAATTTATATTGTTACCATGTGAGCCAATGTGACATAATTATTACTGTCAGTTGGTTTTCTCTGTGTGTCAATATCTAGATTGCCTAAGGACACAAAAAAATACTGCATTCTATTGCCAAAGAACTGTGTCCTGGGTCGAATAGGCTGTAACCTCTGCTCTCTAATAATGGAAGTTTCTGGCTCCTGGGACAGACTGGAGGACATTTCTGAGAAGTACACATCACCTAATCCCAGCATCACACACTGCAAATCCAGCCATCTTGGAAAAGCCCCACCTATGACTGCATAAGGCCTTGTGGAGAACTTTAGGTATAATACCTAACAGCATTTTCTAGTAAATTAAAAAATTCAGAAGAAATGGATAGCTTCCTACCAAATACGTAAACTACCAAAGCTAAGGCAAGAAGATATAAAAACCATAAAAAATCTACTATCGGTCTATGAAATTTAAAAAAAAAAAAACAAAAAAACACTACCAACTACCGGCTAAGAAAAGTCAAGTCCTGGTAGATTTGCCTATGAAATTCTGTAAGAACATTATAGAACATCTAGTGTCAGTATTCTTTAACCTCTTCAGTGAAATTGAAAGTGAAGCAATATTCCCAAAGTAATGCCTGTAAGCAAGCATTGCCCTGATACCAAAACTTGCAAAGTACTCGACCACAAAAGAGAACTACAGGCCAAATGTTAATGAACACAGTTTTTTAAAGATCCTCAAAGAGAATTCAAACAGAATGAAGCAAATTGTCAAAATGATTATATACTATGAACAAGTAGGATTCATTCCAGGGATGATTTAAAATATGTAAATGTAAATGCATATTAGCAGAAACAAGGTCAAACAACCACACGATCATGTCAAAAGACACAGGAAAATAATCTGACAAAAATCACACCCATTAATGACTTTTTTAGAAAACCCTATAGAAAACAGGAATAGGTCTTTTTCTCAAACTGATAAAAGCCATCTATGACAAAACAATGGCCAACATCATCCTAAATGATTGAAAACTGAAACATTTACTCTAAAATCAGGATAGTTATAAACTATCACCACTACCATTCAACATAGTTCTCAAAAGTTTAGACAGAGAAATTAGACAATAGAAAGAAATAAAATGGGATATGGATAGGAAAGGAAAAAGCTAAATTATCATCATAAATTATCTACATAGACGGTCCCCAAAAATTCATCAAACAATTCCTATAGGTAAGAGTCAAATTTTGTAGCATAGTGGGATACAAATTTAATACTCAAAATCAATAGCAGTCCTATACACCAATAATAAGCTGACCTATAGAGAAATTGGGGAAACAATACCTTTCACAATAGCATCAACAGAAATAAAATACATAGGAATTAACCTAATGAGGAAGTATCTACAATGAAAACTATAGTATTCTAAAAAAGTCCATCAAAAAGGATATTTGAAAATGGAAAGATATCACCTATTTATGGATAGGCAGCAGCAATATAGTAAAAATGATCATACTTTCAAAAGTTTTATGCAGATTTAATGCAATTCCAAATCAAAATTATCAATAGCATTCCTTACAGAACTAGGGAAAACAACCCTAAAATTCATATGGAACCAGAAGAGACCTAGAATAGCAAAAGCAATTCTGGACAACAGGAGCCAAGCAGGGGGAGCAAAACCATGAGCGTCAAATTGTACTACAATGCTACAGCAATAAAAAGAGCATGGTAGAACTTCCAGGAATATGGCAGAATGGAGAAGAGCAGATAGATGCCTCTACAGTATTTGGAAACCAGATGCTGGAATATAGCCACAATAGAAAGAAAATTTAGGAAGGATGTAGGTCTCCAGGACCCAGCAAAGATCTGAAGTGAAAATTAAGAGTCCACAGGGAGAGCAAAGAGAGGAGCCATCACACAGAAGAGGGAGGTGGCAAGAGGTGCTTTCTCCCTGACCCCAGTGCTCGCAGTATGGGGAGGGGCAGCTTGAACCTACAGAAGCACAGTGACCACTGGTGACCTGAGGCCTCCATGGAGAAATACACCAGTGGAATGGAGCATTGGATGGTCCAGATTGCAATGGCTCGTGAGTTATTTGGGTTCAAGTGCCCCCTATGAGAAGGCAACTGGCCAGTAGCCATTTTGGAAAGTGGTCAACAGAAGTGAGAACTCAGGGCAAATCAAGGTTGGCTCTGTGTAGTGGCTACAAGTGTCAGAGAGAGGCACAACTGAGTGCAAGCTGGCAGGAGATCACGGAGCTGAGTTCAAGATGGCAGTGAGTTCAAGCTGGGAGGATCACTTGGAATGCTGCAGGCTAAAAATTCCAGGTTCCATTCGCACAGTCAGACACTAAAAGCAGCCTGAACTTCGGTGGAACCAAAGGCACAGGTCTGCTATCATTACCCACCACTGGCTAATTCTACGCATTGCTTGCTGGAATCAGCCAGTATGTATTTGGACTCTGTCTGCTCCCTCAGTCAACCAGTAACAGGAAAGACATGCCCTGAAAAGAATTTTTTCCTGCTTTTCTCTCCTTGCTTTTATATTTGTTGAATTTTAAAATCTTTTTCTTGATTGTTTATTCTTATTTTTATGAGAACATGGTTTCTGGGTTTTTTTCCTGTTTTTTCTCTACTTGTTTGTTTCTTCCTTTTTTCTTTCTCATCTTCTTCACCAGTTCCCAAATTTTGTATAAACATCCTTCGTCCTTCAGTCATGATTCTGATTCCTTTCACTTCTTCAATTTCTCTATTTTTTCCCCTAACCCATTTTAAATGTTCTCCCTTGAGGGTCAAATTGTTATATTGGGGGGCTATCCACTATACATAATTTTCTGATTTGTTTTAGATTTGATTCTATAACTAAACCTGGCCATACAATTAAAGTTGGAAAATTAATAGTTAACATAATTTGTCATTTTCTAGGCTGTGCTTAATGCTACTCTTATTACTGATTGTACTACTTAAGCCAAAGTGACATAATTGTTCTAATCAGTTGTTCTTCCTTGTGTGCTGTCTTAGTTACTACTCTCTCATTGTTAAGACAAAATATCTGACACCCAATATGAAGGAAGGAAAGGGTTATTTCTTACAGTTTTTGGAGATTTCAGCCCCTATTCAGCTAGCTTCAAGGCAGGGTGCTGTGGCTGAGGGTCAGTCATTCATGGTGGCCACTAGCAACAAGAGCAAAAGGGCAAAAAGAAAAAAAACACCCATTTTCCCCTTATCATGTATTCTGGCTCCGCCCCTGGTTGGATGCAGCACTCACACTGCCAGTCCCAGTTCTAGACAATGAATCAGTCACAAATGCTAGATTCAGATGCCTCCATGACTGTATGAGGCTTGGGGGGCCACCTAGACACAACCATAACATATGCCAAGAGTGAAATTGCCTGAGGAACATAAACAATACTATCAGAAAGTGCCAACGAATCTGGGGCCAGGCCAAATAGGCAGCAATTTCTCATCCCCAATAAACTGAAGAGGTAGGATCCTGCAATGGGCTCAAGCCAAAAAGCCAACTACACAAAGTGTCTCTGAGAAGTAGTTATTTCTGAAGTGTTCTTGATACTAGCAATAAAGATATCTGCCATGAACAATTTACAGGCATCAACCTAGGAACTAAACTAGAGAGAGAGAGAGAGAGAGAGAGAGAGAGAGAGAGAGAGAGAGAGAGAGAGAGAGAGAAAGAGAGAAAGAAAGAGAGAAAGAAAGAAAGAAAGAAAGAAAGAAAGAAAGATGAAGGATGCAACAACAGCAGATTTATAGCTCCTCAAGGACAAATCTAGGGAGCAATGAGGTGAAACAATTTAGAAGTTACACACTGGATTCTCTGAAGTGGTAACAGTAGAAGTAACAAAGAAAATGAATGAGGCTCAAGAAAATAAAATCACAAAAATTTCTGAATCAACTTCAGTGATGATGGTGATAATGAAGAGTATGATCAGTGACTCTAGAGAATATACAGATCTAAAAAATATCAGACTTTAGAAAAATGATGGAAACTATGAATAGGAAACAAACAAAAATGATGGAAACCAGCATAGGAAACAAACAAAATCCATGAAACAGATTTAATCAGATAGCCAGCAGATTAAAAATTCTATTGAAAGTACATGTAGCAGAATAAGCTAATGTGATGACAGAAAATCAGATATAGAAGACAAGATTATGGTTAGTGATAAAAAAGAAAGATTTCTTTAAAACAAAAAGGGACCATGAGAAATCTATCCAACAGCTACCAGATGATGCAAAGAAGAGTAACATAAAATTGATCTGAATCACCAAAAAAGCAGATGATAGCACAAATGACACAAAAAACCTGTTCACAGATATAACGGAAGAAACCTTCTGAATCATGGAAATAGAATTTGATATACAGATAAGTGAGGCACATACAACTCTAATTAGCACATCTAATTCTAAATCTACCCTAAGGCAATGTAATACTCTTGTGCTTAGAAATTGAACACAAGAACAGAATATCAAAAGCTTTACAGAAACAAATTACTTGTAAAGGAAAGTCCATCAGAATTATAGCGGACTTCTCAACATAGACTTTAAGTCAAACAGAGAAGGAGTGAAGTATTTCAAACCCTAAGAGAAAACAACCTCCAGCTCACATTGACGTATTCCACAAAAGTATCCTTCAAAATTGATGGGGAAGTAAGACACTTCCATGAAAAAGAACACCTGATGAAATTGATGACTACTAAACCAGCACTCCAAGATGTTCCAAAGGACGTTACAGAAAGCGACAATGAAGACTACAACTCCCTGAACCATAACAGAGTAAATCTACTAGGCAAATCAAGTTATGAAACAGAGGGTAAAGAAATAGAACAACAGGAAAATAATATAATGACAAAAATAAGTCAATATCTATCAGTCATAACCATCAATATAAAACGTGTCAATACATCAGTCAAAGGAAACAGACTGGGAGAAGAGATCAAAAACAAGATCCAACAATATGTATTAAACAAGAAACACATGCAACTCAAAAATAAATTTATAAACTGAAAGTCAAAGGATGGAAAATAGTACTTCATGTGATAGGAACATGCCAAAAAGCAGGTGTAGCTGTCTCCACACAAAGTGGATTTCAAGCTGAAACTGATCAGAAACACAAAGAAAGTTACTACATCTTTGTTACAAAAACAATCTAAGAGAAAGAGATAACAATCATGAATGTATATGCAACAAATACCAGCATATTTAACAGATAGAACAAGTATTAATGGACATGAAAATTCAAATAAGCACTAATACAGTTGAAATGGGGAACCTCAATGTCCCACTGGCACAAACATACAGATCAACTGGACAAAAAAAATCAACAAATATCAGAACTGAATTAAATTTTTAAACAAAGGAGCTTGTTAGATGTCTACAGAGTGTTCCACACTACAACATCAGAATATACATTTTTCTCAACTACACATGAGATTTTATCCAAAACAGACCACATACTAATTCATAAAACATGTTTAATTAAAATTGTCTCATGCATATTATCAGACCATAGTACAATGAAATTAAAAATCAATGACAAAAGAAGCAACCAAAATTACATAAACACATGGAAATTAAATAGCACCCATCTGAAAAGAAGAAATTAGACAGTTTCTGCAATTGAACAATAATGCCAACACAACATTCTAGAAATTATGGGATGCAATGAAAGCAGTCCTATGCAGGAAATTCTGGGGTAAATTCCCACATCAGAAAAACAGAACAAGCTAAATAAATAACTTAATGTTGAACCTCAACTTTCTAGTAAAAGAAGAGCAAGTCAATTCCAAAGCTTATATGAGGGAGGAAATTATAAAGATTAGAACATAAATTAATGAGACTAAGAAACAAAGAATCAACAAATTAAGGAGTTGTGTTTTCAAAAAATTAAGTAAGATTGACAAAATCTTAGTCAACCTTATAAAAAAAGTATACAAAATTCTAATCCACATAATTAGCAATGAAAGTGATAAAATCACAACAAATCCTGAAGAAATCTAGGTCACTGATACCTACTTTGAGAATTGTATTCTAATAAGATATAAAACAAAGATAAATGGATAGATTTCTAGATTCATATGAATTACTGAAGGTATATGTGAATCAAGAAGATATAAAGAATCTAAATAACCCTATATCAATCAATGAGATTGAAGATGTAATTAAACACCTAGCAACAAAGAAAAGCCTAGGACCTGATGGAATTTACTGCTGAATTCTATAAAAACTTTACAGATCTAATGCCACTCTTCAAACCCTAATGAACTTGAAACAGAATCAATACTTCCAAATTCATTCCTGAAATCAAACATTACCTTGATACCCAAACCAGAGAATGATCTAACCAAAAAATTGTGTCACAGGCCAACCTCCTAATAATAATAGGTGCAAAAATCCTCAGTAAGATACTGGCAAACAGAATGTAGAAAATCATCAAAAAGATTATACACTATGACCAAGTAGGATTCATCCCAGAGATTCAGGAATGGTTCAGCGTATACAAATCCATAAATATAATACATCATATCAACAGAGCTGAGGACAAAATTTAAATGAACATCTCAGTAGAAACTTGACAAAATCCAATACCTTTTCATGATAAAAAACCTAAATAAAATTGGAATAGATGGCCATTACCTTAATCTAATAGAAACCATCTATGACAAACCAACAGCCAACATCATACCAAGTCGCCAAAAAATGAAAGCTTTCACTTTAAAATTAGGCACAAGGCAAGGATATCCACTATTACCACTCATTTTCTGTGTAGTTTTAAAAATATTAGCCAAAGTAGTTAGAGAAGAGAAAGACATAAAAGGAATAAAGATAGGAAAGGAAGAAGTTAAATTACGATGATTTTCAGAGGACATGATACACTATGTAGAAGACCCCAAAAACTCCACAGAGATATCTGGATTGAATAACTAAATTTGATAGTGTAACTGGATACAACATCAACACTGAAAAATAAATGATATTCCTGTATAAAAATAACAAGCTTACTGAGAGATAAATTAGAAGAACAACACCTTTTAAATATCATCCAAAAAGAAAAAAGAAAAGAATATCTAGGATTCACTCTACCAAAGGAAGCAAAATCCCTTTATATTGAATACTAAAGTACTCTAAAAAAGGAGATCAAAAGGACATCAGAAAATGGAAAGATATCCCTTGTTACTGGAAAATAAAATTTAATATAGTTAAAATGGGCAAACACCCAAAATTGCTATACAAATTTGATATAATCCCAATCAAAATACCAACAGCGTATCTCACAGATCCAGATAAAACAAGCCTAAAATTCATTCAGAACCAGAGGAAACCTAGAATAGCAAAAGCAATTCTGGTCAACAAAGGCAAGGCTGGAAGTAATTATACTACAAAGCCACAATGATAAAATCAGCATAGTACTGGCAAAAAATAGTCCTGAGAATCAATGGAACAGACTAGAACATGCCGAAACAGCTCCAAACACAGTCAGCCACTTCATCTTTGACAGTGGGGCCAAACACCTTCCCTGAAAGAAATATAAACTATTCAATAAATGGTGCGGGAAAAACTGGATTTCAACATGCCAAAGATTAAAACTAGCCCCATATCTCTCACCACACATTAAACCAAATTTGAAATGGATGTTGATCTGAATATTAAAACAGAAACACTAAATCTGGTGGAAGATAGAACACGTAGAACTCTAGAAGACATAGATGTAGGCAAAGACTTTACAAACAAAAACCTCAGTCACACAGGAAATATCACAAAGAATCAACAACTGGGGACCAGGAATTTAGCTCAGCAGTATAACCACCTGCTTGGCAAGCACAAGGTCATGAGTTTGAGCCTCGTTACAAAAAAAAAAAATAGAATCAATAACTGGGACCTCATCTTATTAAACAGCTTTTATATAGGAAAATAGGAAAAACAATGGAGTGAAGACAAAACTCACAGAGGGAAAAAAAATTTCCAACTGTTCTTCAGACAAAGGACTAATACAAAGAACTCAAAAATCAGATCTCCCCAATTTAAAGACTCAATCCAAAAATGAGCATTGGAAATGAATGGACACTGGACACTTCTCAGATGAGCCAGTAGAAACAGCAAATAAATATAAGGAAAAATGCTCAACATCACTATATACCAGAGAAATGTAAATTAAAACAACACTGAGATTATATCTCAATCAATAAAAAATGATTATCATCAAGAAAACCTGTATCAAATCCTGATGAGGTTGAGAGGAAAAAGGAATGCTTTTCCACTGTGTAAACTGGTACTACCACTATGGAAATCAGTGTGGAGTATCATCAAAAAACTAAAACTGAAAGTTACATTCTACCTAGCTGTTCCCCTTCTAGGTATCTTCCTGAAAGAGTCAAAAGTCATCATACCACAGTGACACATGCAAATGCATACCAGCACAGTTTATGGTAGCTAAATCTAAGAAAAACCCATGTGCCCCGTAATAGATAAATAAAACGGGACATTTATATACAATGGAGTGCTACTCTGCCATAAAGAAAAACTTGAGGCATTTTTAGGTAAATAGATGCATCTCAAAACTGTAATCCTAAGTGAAATAAACCAGACACACAAGTTTAAATATCACATTGTTTCACTTGTGTGAGAAATCCAATCCATGAATAAGAAGCGAAATAGATGATAGATATTAGGATGTACAAAGAATTCTTTCAAATAGGAAGGAGAACAACAGATGGGGGAAGAAGAGTGAAGCAAAGATAAAGAAATTTATAGAAAAAAAATGAAAGAAGTAAATGGAAACAGAACATTTCCAAGTGGGCATGAAAGAAGGGTTGGTGGCAGAGGAAGGGAAGGGGATATAAAAAAGAATTAAGATATATATATATATATATATATATATATATATATATATGTAAAAATCCTCCATGATAAATGTGATCATTATGCACTACAAACATGTACTAATAAAAATACATAAAAATTTTAAAAAATAAAATTATGCATAGTTCAAAAATAATAAAGCCACGTGAACAGGGGCTGGAAATGATGAGACTGTGAAATAGTGCATAAAGCTGCTAGAAGTTCAAATGGGAAGACAATGGATGAGCCATGGACACAACTGGAGGCTCCACAGATGCTTCAGTGAAGTGCGGGAGGAGGGTAGGGTTTAGGGACTATGGGAGAAGAAGTGAAACAGAAAATAAACATGTCTATTTTAAGAGTTGCTAGGAAGCAGTAAGGTAATAAATATAGGGGGATGTTTTTACTTTGTTATTTTCAGAAGGGAGATATTTTAGCGTGTTCTTTAATAAGCATGTCCTTTAATATAAGGTCCAGAGAGGGAAAATTCAATGAAGCAGTACAGAGAGGAGAGAACAGCAAAAGGAAAAAGTTTCATTTTCCAAAGCAAGTGAAAACAGACTCTGACGCCCAGTGATAGGCTAATTTGATTCAGTTCTCATCCAGTACAGTTTGCAAACAGAATGTGGAAGGAATTAATTTCGTGGACTGAGGTACCCCACCGAATTTTGCTTTTCAGTTACGATGGCAGCTTCCTTTACCCCAGCTAATTGCTCTGCAAGAACACCCGGAGGAAATTGTGTCCCTTGGAGTGTTCCTGTAACTTGTCAAATTTATATGGAAGCTTAACTGAGGCAAGTGAACAAATCTCTCAGGGAATGCAAATTTTCAGTTAAATCTTAAGTTGGACTGTGGTGAGATCATATGCTGAAAATCCCCAGGCTCATGATGATACAATTGTCTTTGTACATATACAATAGGTACACATCTCCACATCTGAAAAACAGGCCGAAGGACAAGCATATACATGTAGAAAATGTGAAGGAGAATGATCTCCTTCAAAATAGAAACTAGACTCATGTGCATGGTACCTATAAATAACCTTTAGAAAATATGCAACAACTATAGAGAGAAAAACAGCTGAAAACTCATGAGCTTTGTAAGGGCAGTAACGGAGAAACATCTTTGGAAATCCAGTGGTATCCGCTCAGTCATGTTCCAATCTACAAAGTCAGCGCAATCGCAATTACTTTTCAGCAAATATGGTTCGCCCCGGTGGTAAGGCGTGTTGAAGACTGGGCTCCAATGTAAAGAGAGGAAAAGACAGGAGGCATTTGAGTGATAAAGAGCAGTGGGAGGTAACAGGGTCACACAATCCTGTGACGGGATTAACATGGGTTTTGTGGAGGGATTAGTTTCCCGGAGCAGGTTGCTATAAAAGAGGCAGCATGACCTCTGTTTTCATTCTTTCTTTCCTCAGCTGACCCCTCTGATTTTCTCTTTTGCTCCCATCATACAATCGCATCTGTGACACCCTGTAACACTGTGCCAGGTGCCAGTGTCACTTTGCTTGTCCTGTGCAGGTGCCAGAATTGTGAACCACATAATCCTCTCCTTACTACTCACCTAGCATCAGGTGTGCTGTTATAGCAGCAGAAAATGGAGCATGATTAATAATTATAAATCAATATTAATGAATAGAGATAAACATTAAGTATTTTATAATATTAATTTCTAATAATCAATAATAATTAAAAGCAAATATTGATGCATGTATTATATACCAGGCACTACTCTAAGTCATCTACTCATATTAACTTACAAATTTCTCAAAGCAATCTTTTGAGGCCTATCTTTTGAGACTTATTATCAATATTATTTTATGGATGAAGAGTCAGAACACAGAAAAATTAATAGTTTTCCAAGGTCACAGAGCTGCCTGGGAAAAGTATTAAAAATTTAACACAGCTTCTCTGGCTCCAGCACCCATTTCTTTACTCATTTCTTTTCATTGCCTCCAAATCTACAGCAACATAAATTACCATGCCCTTTTTTGGAGGCAGAATTTCATAAACTTATTTTAAAATTAATCTGGAATAATACAGATGGAAAAAATAGTCAGAAATTCTTGGAAGTAGTCGGTAACTATGAAAGACTCATGTTTTAAATGTTACAGTGCAGCTAATGTGTACAGTGCAGCTCATTTAGAACAAAAATTGAAACGTTTACTCTTTTCCAGGTTCTGTTTTTGATGCCAGGGCAAAAATTGTTTTCTGGTGAAGTCTCAGTTCTTCTTGGAGAAAATAAAGAGCATTCTTTCAGTAGGTTCTACAAAGAAAGATATAGGAGGGAAGCGGGTAAAGAATGCTGAGGTATGGGTGAGGATGCTTTTCAAACATTGGTCATGAAAGGTCTTGATGATAAAATGGCAAAGCTCCAGAAACTGGAAGGAGAGAAGATGGCACATTAGCAGAGTGCCTGGGCGTGGGCCCTCCAGGAGCCTGGCAGTGCGCTCAGGACCATGATGTTTGTGCGTCACATGGGACCACAGCGTACCCCAGTCTGTGCTAGACCAGGATAGCACCTGGCACTGCAGAGCTGGCCTGAGCAGAGCCTTCTGGAAAAAGAAACTGAGCTGGTGATGCCCCGAATGCCTCCCCCTGACCTATGTGACAAGGAACAGACGTGGGCCAGTGGAGCTCACCTCCTGGGTCTTTACAGACCCAGCCTCACGAAGGGGTAAGTAAAGCCAAACATATCAATCTGATAGGAAGCAACTTGCGAAACGCTGAATGAGGTATTAATAAGAAACACCATATGATTTTGTGGCTTCAATGACAAGTTTTGTGCCCTTGAAAAATGGAAATAAAGCTCATGATTAAATTTTCACAAATAAATACGATGCAGTCATCATGTGCACAATCAGACAGGTCAGCCCCTCATGTTACTTCTTAAAAACACTGTCACTAAGAGGAAGCTACTAAACATCAAATTTGATATTCTTTTAATTCATTTAGACCATCCATATAATGAATGAGAAATGACTAAGGACGGTTTTAGATATTTCTGGAATGACTAAACTTCACTTAACAGAACAATGATGCTATTCTATTACCTAATGAAAGTTATACCTGAGTGTCTATGTGAATCCATTTTTATATATTTTTCTTTAACAGTTAAACCTTTTCAACTCAGAACTTTCTGTTATTTGAAGCCAAAGTTATATTAGTTATACAATTTTCCTTTCTTAAAAATAAATTTTATTATGCATATTTGAGGTACACTGAATGATATGACATGCACATAGTAAAATGGATACTGTCATGAAATAAATTAGCATATCCATCATGTCACATACTTATCTTTTTTGTTGTTTTTATGGCAAGAACAGGGAAATTTACTTAGTGATCATGAACCCCAAATGCATTTGTAAATTTATCACTAGTGCTCATACTGTACATTAGATCTCTGAACCTGTTCATCCTCCATGTTTGCTACCTTGTATCCTCAGCTATACCGCCCCATTTTTAAGCTTGTTTGCATCCTCAGTAATCACTGCTTCTTTACCTATCTTTCCATATTTGAGTTTTTGAAAGATTCCACAAAAAGGTAAGGTCATTCATTTCTGTGTCTGGCTTATTTCAGGTAGCAAATTCACTAACAGCAAAGCGTCACTTAGCATGTATATATAGATAGATGGATAGATGGATGGATGGATACGCATCAGACAGATATATAGATAGATACCAAAGGATTTTTATCAATTCATTTATCAATAAACACTAAGGCTGATTCTTAGGATATGCTTTAAAATTCCAAGGATTTGCCTCAATAATTAAATGCAGACTGGAATCACAAAATTCCATAGTAAGTTGATAAATCTAAACATACACAATAGCTCAGAATGGCTCAATATTCGCAGTACTTTCAATGTCTCAATCAACAGGAACACTATAAGATGCTAGCTTCCAATAATATACATTTCAATAAGTATAAAGAGTTTTAATTTTTAAATTTTTCAATTATTTTAAGAAAAATCTTTTTTTGACCTCCACTAATAACTACTCATGAATGAAAAACAACCCATTTTAGGCAAGAACTTACTCTCCAAAATATTTTTATTAAATTTCCAAAGGAATAATGAAGGAAGATGACTAAATTGTACTTCAAACCTACTTTAACACAGCATTCTGAAGTCTTAACCAATATATACCTCAAAGGAAAAATGTTATCTATGGCTCATCATTGAGGAAAAATAGAACAATTCCTGGTCCTTCTCTGTAATTTCTCTTCTTTCAGCCAAGCACATCATTAAAATTTAGATGGCCACAAAAACCAAGAGGGAAAATGGAAACATAATGCTGCATCTATTTAAAAGACTCATTAACATAGCAGCAGAGATTTTTCCACCAATTCTGCAACACCTGCAAAAAGTACATAAATCATCTCTTGATTTTCCTATAGGAAATAGCTAAGTTACATTTAATCTTTGCCTTTTGAATTAGAAGTTTTCAAGCATTTGTGTCACAGGAAAGTGTCACGCAAATAACTATAACCAAAATACTGAGGAAATGAAGTTATCTCTTAGACTTTTCTTTAAGATATTAGTGTAGAAGTATTCCTTTAAGCACACCAAGCACAATGTGATTCTTACAGTTCTGTTTATTTTATTGCTTCACAACACATTGTACTTGCTATTTTTTTTACTTCAGTATAAAAACACATAATTGATTATATATAATCAATCTGTTGGAAAATTGGCTATGGGAAAATAAGGATTATGAAATCACTGCAGGAACCTCACTGGTTAATCAAGCTGTTTTCTTCACAGCAGGCACTTCTACCCCACTATCCTTTCCTTCCCTGCGGACAGAACCCTCTTCCAACTGGTTTCTCTGCTCCTCACCTTTGAAATCTGAGTTCACCTGGGTGCCCAGATGTGACCTGACCTTAGCTCTAGGGATGAGATCAGACTGATAAAAACAAGTTAAAGTATTTCCATCCTTTGGCTAGAGATTGGTTCTGCCACCCAGGATGAAGAAGTCAGAGTGGAGGGCTCCTCAGTTGATTGCCCTGTGTCTGTAGGGACACAGACCCCCCCACCTACCCCACATTCTATTTCTTGTAAGGTGAGAATAAGAAAGGCTATTGCTTAAGTCGCTTAAGTTTTCTCCTAGGAGAAAGCTGGTCTGAGAACAAACTGACATCTTCCTCACCTTCTAATCTGTAAGAGGTGAGATTGCGCTTTCTAGTCAGAATCAGTTTTACTTGGGGTCCTGCAGCTTACAGCAGAAGATATCCAAAGTGATTCATAGAGCCTATGATTAGGAATTCAGATACTTCATATAGACAAATCAATATATTTAATGTCTGTAAGTTCTTTCAGAATGCTTATCTATGTATGGTGTGTCTATCACACTTCCCCACAACTTCTATCTCAGATATTTGATCAGTTAATTTCGATCTCAGTTTGAGATCAAAGTTAAAGATTCTAAAAGTCAGTAGAGGCAACCCTGTCAGTCCCTGGAAGTTATAATCACCGCAGTTTTTAATTCACCAGGGAAGTGCAGCCTATATTTTATGTCTAATTTCCCACTCAATATCCAATGAATCATTTATTTGATTTCTCTAATATTTTTCTAGCTATATCAACTATGGCCTCAAAAACTCACCCTTGATTCTTCACGGCCTCCAGCTACTTGCCTATGAACCTATTACCATTTATAGCAAAGCTTCTCAAACCCACTGTCTGAAATTCTGGTCTCCACATCTAGATTGCTTATTCTTCTATCCACTCTTTCCACAAATTTCCAATTTCTGTACCCCATTGAAATGGCTTTTATCCAGGTCATAGATGGCCTCCTTTTTGTCAAATCCAGTGATCACTTCTACATCCTGCTCAGACCCAATCTCTGACTTTCTTCTTAAAATATTTATCCTCCAGCCTTCACGGATACCATGCACTTCTGTCCATCTTCCTAACTCACTGAGTACTGATTCATAATTTTGTGTCTGGTTCCTTCCCAACTCCAAAGTGAGGGAGTGACCTTACACCTCCAGTGTGGGCCCACTTGTCTCTTCCACCTCAGCTTTCCTCCAGTGTGAGCTTTTTCAGTCTCACATTGATTAAAATCATCTGTAAGTTCATCATGTCCAATTTCACATCTAACCCACTCCACTGAGATCGTGGTTTACATATGAGACATCAATCAGTTGCTTCAAGACATCCATAGTTTACTGTGGCCCCATGAATCCAGACTTTTGCTTCCCCAAATTCCTCCGTAGTCTTCCCCTTCTCAAAGAGTGGCATAATTATATGCCTATTGTGAAGACCTCCTTGATTTATCTGCACTGTGTTGACCCTGTCATCAAAATCCACCAAATGAATCTGCCATCGGTTCACCAAATGCCTGGTGCTGCCATCCTTTCTCAATCAGACTACCTCACTGCACTGCCTTTCCACTGCTCACGCTGTTCCTCCCGTTTCTACTCTTGTCACCCTTAGATTTTCTGTGTGTGTGTGTGTGTGTGTGTGTGTGTGTGTGTGTGTGGTACTGGGGATTGAAGCCAGGGGTCTTGCAAAGGCACTTAGCTATACCCCAGCTCTTAAAAAGGCACTGAGCTATATCCCCAGCACCTCTCCACACTTTTTGAGACAGGGTCTCACTAAGTTGCTCAGGCTGGGTTGAAATTTTCCATCCTTCTGCCTCAGACTCCCAGATTCTGGGATTACAAGCATGAGCCACCATGCCTGACTACCCATCCTTTGATGCTTAATCCATATAAAAGGCAGAATGATCTTTAAATATATAAATCGGATCCCATTATTGCTCTGATTAAAACGTACCAATGAAGTCCATACCATTTGGAGTAACAGTCATTTTCTGTTGCAGCCTACAAGGCTGTGCACAAGGTAGTCTCAGCCTGTTTCTGGCCTCTCCCTTTACTTTCCTCTCTACTCATTATATTCCAGATAATATGGCATTTTTCCCTGTTCCTGGAACACCTGCCTTATTCCCTCCCAAGTTGCCTCCTTCTTGCTCTTCCTTCTGCTTAGCACATCACTTCTTTACTCTCTTGAACCTTCTTAACATTAAGGGCTCAGATTAAATGTTATCATTCACAGGTATCTCCCCTGGCCTTCATTAACTCTAAAGTGGCAGGTCACAGTCACATTCCCTCAGTCATCCCTCTTAGGCTTATGATCAGCTTTCTCCTCATCATAGGGATTATTTCTATTGGAAATAACTTTGTTTAACTGTCTGTTGTCTGTCTTTCCCTATCCACTGGAATAAATCTTATTTCACTCAGCATTTAGAGAAGGATTTGCCTCCCAATATGCACTCACTAAATATGAAAGCATGAAATCGTAATTCATATCTTTATCATTTTTCAAAAGCAAAACAGAAAAAAAAGGATAGAAATGATACAGAATTTCAAAAAAAAAGTAGGAAACAGATCTTGTAACCTGAACAACTGCTTCTAAGATAACAATATGCAATATATTAACTAGTGTTAATTACATTTATCATTCTTTGCCTTATCTGTTAACTGTCTCTCTGGTTACTCCAATACATTCACAATACCAAACTGCCTCTAGAGTGATATTTCTAAAGTCAGCCATGAGTTTCCTCCTGTGTATCTATCTGTCTTAGTAACTTTTCTCTCAGCTGAGTCACAGTATTTGACACTCGTAACTTAAAGAAAGAGATTGGGGCCGAGGATTTAGCTCAGTAGCATGAGTGTCTGCCTTGCAAGCTCAAGGTCATGAGTTTGATCCTCGGTACCAAAAAAAAAAAAAAAAGAAGGAGATTAATTTGGGTCGTGATTTTTCTATCACTGGTTGGTTCCGAGGCAGGATGGGTATGGTGGAATGGTCTAACAGAAGCAAGCCGCCAAGTCATGGCAGCCAGGAAGCAGAGAGAGAAGGGAGGAGTCAGGCAGGGGAACGTATCCTTCCACATCACGCCCCTAAAGATCCGCCTCTCACCAGGCCCCAGCTCCTAATGGCACATTTGGCTTTGAACTCTTCCGTGGATTAGCCCACCAATGCGGACAGTGCCCCATGGTCCCATCACCTCCTAAAAGTCCCACTTCTGAGTGTATGGGAACTTGAGGACATTCCAGTTTTAAACCATGACAGCCCCTTCCAGTTTTCCCTTACTTCCTTCTTCACGTCTGTCCTCTGCTACAGCCACATACCACTTAGCAGCCGCACACTGTGCCTCACGCCTCCTGTCTCCCTGTGACTCCTGTCTCCTTGCTACGTGACCCTCTTGCTCTCCACATGTCAAACTCAAATCACTCTTTGAAATCATAGCCTTGTAGTTCTTCCTTATCCAATCAGCGTTAGCAGTGCCACTGTTCCCAGTACATGCCACCCTTATTGTTTTCTCAGACTGCAAATAAATTATTTGTTTATAATTGATTATAGTAGACTTATTAAAGATGATGGCTTTTATTCATTTTTAGGGAAACAACTGGCACTCAGTAAATATTTTTTATACTAAACCAAATTCAGTTAATTCTATGCCATGCACAAAATTCACATAAATTAACAACATCTCAAGGAAAGAAGAAAAAAGAGTGTTAGTTAAAATAATATCTAAGCCCTGTCATAAAAAACATTAAAATAATAGTAGCCATTTAACTAATTATGCTAACTATATTATAAATTTTATATGCATTCTCTCTCTTAAAAGTGATGACAGGGGCCTAGAAAATTTAATAACTTACCTGAAGTCACAAACCTGGTGAGCGCAATATTTGGAAACAACCTTTTCAGAGATTCAAGGCCTAGTACTACATCTCCTCTTATAGTTACTTGTACAGAAGTATTGATCACCATGGAATAGAGGCCTTCAATGGAACCTGCTCCACTTAGAATAACCATGATCTTTTTCCTCCCGACAACCACGCAGGCTCTCCAGATACACAAGAAGGTGCAGAGACATGAGCTACTATAATGTATGGGACGAGGAGCCCTCAGGCCCCAGTCACCTCAGTCTCAGCTCTCTCTTCTCACAGGCTTTGTCCTCCTAGGCCTTGTCCTCCTACCTAAGCTGAGCTAAGTCTGTTTTCTGTTTCTCTCAAATGAAGGAGTCACCATTAGGTTTGACAGGTCAAGTTCCTTCAGGAACCAGTGTCCCCAGACTTGAAATCAATAAAACGCGGTCACTTACCTTGGGCATGTAGATGACCAAATGTCCTGTGGTCTGTGACCTTTTAGCAGAGCTGCTGTCAGGCTTAACTTCTGCCGGAAGGACTAGCTGAAAGGGCTGGAAATGAGTAGATGTTTTAGTGACAGCAATAGTGACAATTAGTGACCGCATTGGCATCTTACCTGGCTGGATTACCTCCTAGGATCTTTTCATCACAAATTTAAGATGTATTGTTCAGTTAAGATATGTACTGAGATTTATTAGGAAAAATAATAAAGAAGATATAAGCTATCCTTAAACTGCATGAATGATTTGATCTATTTTAACATAGAATCTAAAGAACAGTCACTAAACACAAATAGTGAAACAGCAATGAGTCTGTTTATGGTTAAAAGGTAATTTATATATAAGATATAACATTGCCATCTTAATGTCTTCAAGCTAAAAACTACTATTCAAAAATGACAAGATTCCAGTTACTATGAATGAAGTCATTAACAATTTAGGATGAGTATATTATTTAACTTTATGTAAAGGATACCACATATGTGATAATTTTACAGTCTTTAAAAAGTATAGCACAACAGACATATGCCTAAAGTATTAATTTTCTTAAGCAACATTATTATCAGCTGTTTCCCTCCAGGCCTGTATACCATTCCCATGGTATAAAAGCACCTGCCTAAAAAGTAGCACTGCAATTGGGTTTTCTCTTTTTCTATTTCACTAACAGTTTCTAAAATGTTTAAGGCAACACAGCTTAGTCCAAGCTTTAGCTTTAGGAACTGTTGTATTCTACAGGGTTATACGCACCTTTCCTTTCACCATTACTCGTACATACATTGGCTGCACATCAACTTCAATTAAAGAGGTATCCATATACCTTCAAAATTAAACATAACAAATCTTAGTTTTCAAAAATAATAGGTTCAAAATTTTGCAGATATAAATTCACATTTACAGAACCATTTAAAATGAAAGGCATTTTAAATTTTCATGCTTCAGGTTTTTTAGATTAGTCTTACAATAATCCCTAGTCCAGAGGAAATTCAATACATCAGCAGTTACAGTTTTAGACTTACAAGTATACTTGGCATTGATTGCCCCTAACCCAAAAATATCTAAGGTCTGAAACACCAGAGGTATGCAAAAAACAGCTTGCTGTGTTCTTTCATGAATATTTTATTTTAAGCCCCCACGACATGAATAGCCTGGAATGCTGAGTCTATTGCACTTGGGGCTTGTAGCCACCAGCTCCGGCCTCCTCAGATGCTCTAGGAGCCTGGCAGCTGTTTTGAAGCTGTCCTGGGACCATCTCTCATGGGAGAGGAGCTCACTTCTCTCCCCTGGAAAGTCATATCCTGCTGAGTACACAGAGTCTTCTCTTGATGTCAGTGACCCCAAGATCAGTTTCTCCTTGTCTTGTTAGTAAATGAGAGCCTTAGATTTGATATTACTCCTTAAAATAACGAGTTTGTTTGTATATATCTTAAAATATTGACTCTGAGCATTATGTAATGCAGCTATGATACAAAAATAAAGTTACCAACATTAAGACAGAGAAGGGAAGGGGTTATGGGTCTAGGCTTTAAGTCACACAGACTTGTGAAGAATCTACCCCACTGCTGCTTCCTTAGACCACATATCCATCTTTCCACTTAACCCTTCTGAGCCTCAGTCTCCTCATCAGTACAGTGAGAATATTAGTGTGCCTATTGCCAAGGTCACTGTACGATCACATTCCTACTACCTAGTACAGAATGTTAAAAAACTAGTGTTATGCTATTTCATAAACATTATAATAAAAATAAATACAATTTTTCTTAATACACAATGCATAGTTACTACTTTGATGATTCCATATGCTTTCCCTTGCTTAGGTTCTCTTAATATATTCACCTGTTCTTCCTTGCAAGGACTCTCTTTGTCTAAAACGACCCTGCCAGTTCGATGTAGAGCAAGCTACTCCTCCTCCTTCTGTCTGTATTGCTCATGTCATCAAATTTTCCTGACCATCCCACAGCACCAATCACCACTCACCCCTATATACACAAACTATTATTCTGCATCCTTGACCCTGTCACTGCCTGTTAGAGCACCCTTCCCTCTTTGTACTGACTGGTTAGATGCCTGGTTGTTTGTGGTCTTCATCCTTTTCCCACCCTGTACCCTGCAGTGGGCTATAAGCTATAGGAGAACCATAACTACCTCTGGAATAGGCTCATTACAATCTCCTGTGAGCAGCACGTACTAGGTATTCTACAGATATTTGCTGAATAAAGGCAAAAAACATATAAGAATGAATGTTTTTAATTTCATAAACCATCTCATGAGTCAACAAGTATAATTCGTTAGAATGATGGGAATACAAGGGTTTGACAACAGACTGGAGAAATACAACCACTCTTTAAAATCCATATACATGGGGATGAGACAAGTTTGCTATTTGAATAGGAGGTAACCAGCAGCTTATAGGGAAAGTTTTATATATTCACTAAACTCCAGAAATAGGGCTTAAACATGGAAAATGCTAGGTCGAAAATTAGACACTAGCAGGCTGGAGAAAGGATTTGAAAATCAAAGCAGACATGATGTTGCTTTTCCTTTTTCCTTTGCTTTTTTAATCATTAGCTTTAGACAAAATCCATAGAAGCTTGTAGTTTCAAACTTGCTCAATAGAATGTAACATCCTCTGAATGCCAATGAGATCTAGGTGCTATATAAAGACCAGACTCTGGATAAAAGATTTGAAAAACCTTAAGCTCTCAAAAGAACTTAAATGGAAAACATCTACCTAGGGAGTAAAAAGGGACCTAGTAGGTCAACACAGCTTATTTTTCTTGTAAAAGGACAATGACCTCAGAGGAAAGACAATATTCCTTGAAAGACCCAGTTAATCTTACAAATGTAACCTGAGATCTCATTCAGTGCAATTGCCATCTGGGCACTTGCCAACCTTCATGCTTGAAGGTGCAGGATTCTCTTTCTCAGACAATCTATCATTTTGCAGTAAACTCAACCCATGCTCTATAGGAAGGCCTTCGTATCTGGTCTGAAATAGCTTGTAGAAGATACAAAAAATGGAGGGGCTGCCAGTTCTTCGTGGCATTAGAACTTCCCAGTGGAAGGACCCAGCTTCCTGCTGGGAAAAAGGACATAAAAGAATAAAATAATGAGTATTTATAACTGAAAACAACATAAATACTGATTGTTGATCTGCAGGACGAGAGGTCACTAAGTCATAGGGAGAGCTGGAAACTCATTAAAGGCAGGTTACAGGTAGCAAATGAAGACAAGTGGTGGGAGATACCTTGATGTGAAGAGGAAGAGATCAGGCTGAGACTAATCCGTCCCTATCAGCCAAGAGTGCAAACAAAAATGTCCATCAGTTAGGGAACAAATAATAATGTGTGGTATATTAATACAACTGAATATCAGTAAGACATAAAATGGAAGGATACTGTGGCACATCCTACAGCTAAGCCTTCAAGAGACGAGGTGAGTGACCTAGGTGTCTTCAGATAACTCCCAGGAGAAAAGGTGGAAGGTTATACAAGCCAAGAGTTGAGTGTCAAGGCCATGAAGTTTCAGAAGACAGCAGCAATAGTCTGATGTAGGAGTGAAGGACAAGCAGGACCTCTTGCCACTCCTGTCACTTAGAATAGTGTGTGGGTAGGAGCCAGTTATGAGGTAGGAAGGTGCAGGGGCACCCGTCTGATTGGTGTAACCCAGGTCTCTCGGGTGGGATAACAGAGAGAGTCAACTTATGTCAAAACATTTTTGGAAAAATAATGAAGACTACAAAAGTAACATGGCAGTCACAAGAACAGAGTGATCACTGCCAAACCAACATCAGAATCAGGAAAGCTCTGAGAATCATTTAAACTCTGCTTTCCATATTCCAGTGGGCAAAGCCATGGCATTGTGAGCTCATTAACTTCTCCTTTAATTTTCACACTTTTAAAAAATCACAGTGAGCTTTGTATCAAAAGAAAAGAGATTTCATTTAACCACTTGGCAATCCAAATTCCATTTCCAAGTATTTCTGGACTCAAAAGATCTTTACCAGGAATAAAAACTGATGGAAAGCCATCAAATAATGTATAATAAAACGCCTTTACCTATAGACAGCCAGGTCCAGGATGATCTGATTATGTTTTTCATCATCTTTCAAAACGAAATCAAGCCTAAAAATAATACATTTGGAGAGAAAAGATATTAAGATACTACACACATAATGTTATAATCAAAAATAAATTTGATAATAATTATCTCCAATGACAAACATTTTGGGAGTGGCACAATAAAATAACACATCAATTTTAAAACTGCAAAAAAAAGCTACAAGATATCAATAAATTACAAGCTTGTATTGTTTACATATGAGAATTTTAAGGTCAAGTCCATAAAAACAATTGGCTTTGGGTGCAGAGATGGAGACATCTGGTGGCTAAAGTTTTTCTTTCCAATTCATTTCAATTGCCAAAAGCAAATGAATCACTGAAATTCATGGACATTTAAACAGATTTTCAGCCTTCTTAGTCAATATTCCTGGCAAGTGTGAGGTCGTGAGTTCGATCCCTGGTACAAAAAAAAAAATTTCACAGTGTCATCTTCGTTCTTTGTCTTGGCCACCTTTTCCCTTCCTCTTTCATTGCTAACATTTCCATTGCCCTGGGGAAGGCTAAGCCTGACACTGCTTTATGCCTCCACTTTATAGATGAAGAAACAGAGGCTCGCAGAGGTGGGCACAGTCAGAGAAGAAGCCAAGGAAGCTTGGAGAGCCAGGGTGCAAAGCTCTGTATCTTTCAACCGTACCATGACGCCGAATCCTAAGCATGGTTTCCATGCTGTCACTATACTATTCAGAACTATTTGGTCCATTTTCTTTTGACTACCTCACTTACTGTGCTGATATATTAAATATTAAAGAATATAAGCTAAATTGGAAAATGCAAAGTTAGCAGCAGATGTGGCTCCTGGCAATGGGTCTGCTATGGCAGGCACTTCTTGTTGCCCCCAAAGATCTGGCATTGTAGGGCTTCTTTGCAGTCTAAAATGACCCATGCATTCTTGAACTCATCTCCACAGCCTTTTTCTGTGCTAATCTCCCTTTTTGATTGCTTATTCCCCAATACAGCCAAATTGAACTCTCCCTTCATGTTATCACTGAAAATTAATTTCAGAGAGGTTTTCTCTAGCAGTGATTCCTATTCATTTCCACATTCTGCTCACCCTTTATCCTTGGTAATAAGCCCCCTGATTTCAATTACCCACAAAGTTATGTAGAGCAAAGACTACATTTTCCAGCCTCCTTTGTACTTAGGTGAGATTCTGTGATTTACTTTTGCAAAGGGAAATATTGTATAGTGCTTTCTGGGAATTTTTCTTAAGAAAGAAAATTTGTCTTCCTTCTGTATTCAGCAAAGCAAAGTTTGTAGGAAGCCAATGGATGAACCTGGAGCCTACTTAGCAAGCTATTGCAATTGTCTCGGCAAGAGGAAGTGATAAGGTTTTGATGATGGAGTTACTGGGAAGTGGTTGGAGTCTAGTAGTATAGAAGGAAGAGCTCATGGGCTCACCAAGAAAATGAGATAGAGAAGAATCAAGGATGAACCCAGGGGTTTTGGTCTCAGCAAATTAGAGTGCTTGTTACTGTGATGGAGAACAGCGGGAGACAAGCACATCATGGTGGAGAGAGGAGGTTGGATAGAAATCAGGGGTTCTGTTTTAGCTATATATTTGTGATTACTGTTTGATATCAACACAGTGAAGTCACAGAGCCAATAGAATGTTCTAGTCTTGAGCTCAGGGAAGAGGTCAGATTTGGTTATGAGTGATATAAAGACAGTGTTCAAAGCTGTGGGGTTTGATGAGATTCTCTAAGAGTGAGGAGTTTTCTCCAGAGAACATAAGAGAAAAAAGAGAAAGGATCCAGTCAATCACAACAGAAGGAGTAGGAAGGAAAAGAAAAAGCAAAAGCAAAGGCAAGACAGTGCTTTTAAAAGAAACATAATGTTCAATTAGGCCAAATTCACTAGGTTGAGCAAGACAGGTGATGAGCTATGAACACTGATATACAAATAATATGGCCAAAGGTATTTCTTGATAATAACAAACCCAGAGTGACTTCAAGAAGAAATAAGAAGTAAGAAATTAGAGACCGAGTATGGACAACATTAAGAGGGGCATAGAAGCAGACTGGTATGTGGACAGGACACTGGGCAAAGGGAGACCTTGGCTTTGTCCTGTTTTAAGGCACACAGAAATTACTATAATTTGTGTGCATGCTAGTGTTACTGGTCCAGGAGAGTGGAGAGAACTGATGCAGGAGAGCTGGCATCATTGATAGCTAATCTTGCAGGGAAGTGGGCAGGGACATGAGAACCAGCAGAGGCTGAATCACAACAGCAGGCTCATCCTCGGAGCAGAAGAGAGTGAGTGACATGGGTGCAGACATGCTGGTAAACTAGTGTTGGGAGGAGACAACTTCTCATTGCTTCTGTTTTCTCAACAAAATAAGAAGCAAAGCCCATGGTTAAGTTGTGAAAGTATAAGGTGGTACTCAAGGTAAGTGGGAATGAACAGAGAGGGGAGCAGCCTGCTGGAGGGTAAAGGACGCACTGCCCAAGACAGTGCAGAAAGCCACTAGAGTGCACTCAAGACTGGTGGCCACGCACTTAAAGTAAGACCAGAAGGCAGAGACGAAGGGTCTCCCCAGCCACTAGGAGTGGGCAGGGTGCTGGATTAAGTAGTGTTGGGATTTGTGATGTGGGGATGACAGAGGCAGGGGAGGACAGGGAGGCTGACATGCCCTGGATTGATTTCTGTGAGGAACCCTAGTACCAAGGCAGGGTGAGAGACAATGAGGACTAAAGGGCTGGGGGCAGTAAGAAGAAAAATAGGGTGACTTGACTCATGTGTAAATGGGGCCAGTGATTGTCGAGGTGCAGAGGGCTCCCAAAAATGTAGGCAATGGTGCTCAATGAGTGAAGAAGACTGAGATGGAAGAGACAGTGATGGTGGAAGTCTAAGAACGAATTAGAGGTGGGAAATGGGTGGGTGGAGGTGAGGTGGTTGGAGACTTGGGCAGTGAGGGCCTCTGGTGACGTGTGGTGAAGCTGCCATGGCTGACAGAGAAGAGACTGGGACAGGGGCCTGGGTGCTAGGGTGATGGGAGAGGGTAGAGGTCTGGGGATTTCCTAGGTTCACCTGACAAGGGTGGTAACAAGGGGAAGGGCCAATGTGTTAGAATGGCTTATGCCTCCCAGAGCCAGGAAAGTTTAAGGCAAGAGGAAAAGGATCTGAAAGCAGCCATGGGTGAACCTCCCTGTGGCTCACATCGGGGGAAGATGAGTGGCAGTGGAAGCAAAGTCTTAGCTTCTGTTAGTGGAAGGAGAAGATGGCACATGGGGAGAGAAGGCTGGGGACACAGGCTTTGCCGGTGAAGCATAACCTCCAGAGGGCACAGGAGGAGGCGGGGGTCAAGGAGGGGAGATGGAATGAGTTGGGTCCGAGCCATGCAGGACTGAGATTCAGGAGGAGGTAGATGAACTGTGTGGGTGACGGGCATGGAGGGAGTAGGCAGTAGTAGGGGGAGGTGGTGAGTGATTCACTCATCATAATCTCCCTAAGTGAATTGATTTTAGAGACAGAGAGGGTGGTCGGTGTGATGGGAAACACAGTGGTCTTACCAAGGGTACGTGGAGCTCTGTCTCACTTGCACCCTGTCTAGGCTGGACTGAAAGTCTTCCTACTGGATTTTTAAGCCTCATGAAGCTAGCTCCCATTGCACTCACTGCTGCGTCCTGGGGGCCCAGCCTGGGACCTGCTGCTGCTCCTGTCTGCAGAACAGAGAAGGTGTGCGGCAGGCAGAGAGGGAGGCTGGAGATGTGACCTGTAAGTCACTTGAACTGGGCGAGCATGGGTGAGACAGACACCCCAGCAAATAGTCACATGACCTTGGGCAAGTCACTTCAGCTCTCAGAGTCAAGTTTTAGAGCTGTGGAAGAGATATCTTGCCTACTACCCATGATGGCTGGGAAGATGAATGATTCTAGACAGTGCCCTTATCATTATCATGGTAATAACACAGCAAATGAAATGATGGAAGTGGACAAATGAGATTTAACCCACAGGCTTGCTTGTCTCTATTTAGGACACGGAAGGCCTCTTTGGCTGCTTTCTAGTTTTCAACTTTAAGAGAAATAGATAGAGCAGATCAGATATTATTAGGCTTGAGGACTTTCAGTTTGAATATTTTTCTTTTCTCATTAACTTCATGGAGGTATTTATATCAGTTTCTTTCCCCAGCTTTTGAATGCTTAGAAAATGGGTTCCAGAATATAATGTAGATGTAAGAAGATCCATCGGTATTCTCAGCCAGCTTGTTCATGGCAGAGTTTTAAAAATTTATAAACCAACAATGATGCAGTGGTAATTTCCAGGCACAAAATTGTACATGGTCCAAACTTTCACGGAATACATAAATAACTATGATTCCATATGTCAGGACCATTTTCTAGATGCCAAGAAAATTATGCATTTGAAAATGTAATAGATGTTTGGCTTTTAAATATGCACAAAAATGACACTATTATTAGATTCTTCAAGCTCATTAAGAACCATCACTACGATCTTCGTGGAGCCAGTGTGGCAGCCAGGAGCGCTGCTCCTACTGATTTCCCTGCCTCACCTACTTGGGCTCATTGACATTCAGGGCCTTTCCAGAGTCAGTGACCAACATCCGTGGTGGCTTCACTTCTTTCTTCTTTTTGCTGGACATGGTGGGGAGGTGGGAACAAGAGGCAATGGGGGAGGAGAAAATAAAAAGAATTCAAAAGTAATTAATACATCTTTAGCGAAATTTCCAGAAGAATCAATCAAACATTTTTTGAATATATTCCCTTATGAAGTCAATTCCCTTATTAAGTCAATTCCTTTAATCTTATATTGGGGGTTAATCAAGCCAGATTTTAAACAGATGTATCCATGTCTGTAAAAAAGAAAAAAAATTGGATGGGGGAAGAAAATTTCTTTTCATAAAATAACTGTGAATACCCATGAATATTTAAATGAGTCTATTTTATGCATGATTTACCCAGATAACTGTCAATTGTGCATAGTTTCTGCTTTAGTTAAAATTATAATTTTTAAAATATAATTAAAGTCTATTCTATAGAAGTTAAAATATAAGTACATAAGGATCTATGTAAAAACATATTTCTCACAGATTCATTTGTAGTGGAAAAACCAAAAACTGTTGTGAATGTCTATTGTGGAGGGGTGACTGGATCTGCTATAGCACATTCATGCTATGAAATCTCTTACAACTATTTAAAAATGTTTTTGCTCTTTACTTAGGCCTAAAAAAATGACATATTTGAGTGAAAAAAAATACAATAATATAAAATATAAGTCCACTTTTTTGTGGTGCTGCCATTAAGTGCAGGACCCCAAGCATGCCAGGGAAGCATTGTACAACTAAGTTACCTCTCCAGCTCAATTTTTAAAACTTTAAATCCCAATTCTGCTCTGCAGAAATGATTTACATGATTATAGGCCAAAAAAAAAAAAAGTACGACAGTATCAGCCCAAACCTACTAAAGCTCATGACACTGAAGGACAGGACAGAAGGAAAAAAAAATAAAAAAGGAGATTATTATGAAATAAAAATTTAGTCAATTTCTATTTTAAATATCTGGAAGAAATCTATTTAAAACCTTGAATAGATATATATGGACAAGATATAAAAGATAAGATAGATAAATTTGTTCAGATGATGGAATTGTAGGCTATGTTTGCTTTGAATTTCTACTGTCCCTTTAAAAGGTATTTTGTGTCAGTTAACTTTATTTCTAAAACTTACATTCTTCTGCATCTTAAACTGAGACTCCTATTCCATTTAGGCTGCTATTTCAATATTGAAGACAATTAAATAGTATTCAAAATACCTGACTTCACTCTAGTCATGGTAGACAAGGACCAAGATACGATGAAAGGCTTTCTCTAGTCGCTGGATTCCCCAAGCTAGTGACAATGACCAGTCACAGGCAAACACCTCTGGGACTCAATGCACTGGGCAGACTGGCTCCTACTGAGCCTTACTCTTTCACATGCCAGGGATCAAAAACACAACAAAAGAAAACAAAACTTCCCTGGTTTCAGGCTCAGTATATCTCACACATATACCTATATAAACATAACCTGCATATATGTGTATGTGTTAGAAATATGGTACATATTCTATAAATGTGGAATTTTCATTCCAAGGGCTCTTGAATCTACATAATATATTCACATTTAATGGTTCATCTAAATTTCTTAACAAAATAGTAGAGTAAAAAAATAGATATATAAGTCTTATTTAACAGATGAGGAAATAGATGTGGAGAATTTACAAACTTGGAAACATCACTTAGCGAGTGACAGGTCAAAACACACACTGTCTCATGTTAGGCCAGCGCTCCTCCCAAAGCAATGGAGACCATTCCATGGGCAACCACCACATCTGCATACAAGTCTCGGGTAACATTTTCCTCAGTTGTTGTACTTCCCTATATTTCTAATAAATTAAAAATATTTGATGAAATCAGCAGAGATTTCTAATGGTCTTTCTATTCTTAGTTTCTTATTTTTAGTTGATAATAATAGGAAGATACACTGTGTAGAGCTCATCTCATTGTCACAAAGATTGCTGTATTTCACAGCTAATTCATCATCTTTCTCAAGATGGTAAATTACAACTGTTCCTATAAGTGATATATTGTACATGCTAGGCTTAGGCAATGCATGAAATGGAATGACACAGAGTCTGTCTTTGAAGAGTACTTGAAAAAAGTATCTTAAGCATCTTAGCTTCCAACAAATGATTAAATTACATATAAACACTTCAAAAAGTGAAATCATATTGTTAAATGTCCAAGAGAGTTATATTGTGAAAATACAATGTCAAATGAAATGAATTCTGTTTCTCCATTTTGGAAATTTCTAGAAATAAATTGAAGGAGTTCATTCATTCCACAATGACCTTTTTATTTGTACTCTGACAACTAGTATTTCTAACCCAGGCCATGCTATTCTTAGATATTCATGCAATGGTTAAAATGCCAAAGACATACAAACAAAACTCCACCTCAAATGCCATGATTTATTTTCTTATAAAGAAGCACTTTGATATTAATGAATGTAAGCCAATGCAATTCAATAAAAAGCTGTATTTAATAAAAGTAAAGCTGTATTTTACTTTCATAAAAAGTAAAGCTAAGAAAACCTTAACAGAAATGAGGAAAATAATCTACAATCATGAAAATGCAGTCCTACCAAGTATTGTCTCACTCTTTATAGGAAAATAGATCATACCTTAATTTTTCTTGTTCTTTCCGTTGCTTTTCCATATGTCTAAGAGTTTCCAGTCTAGATTCAGGAGTATACACAGAGGGCTTGTTCCAGAATTCTAGGTCGTCTTCACTTCCATTCACTTTCTTTGTGTTGTGTGCATCTTCTTGTATTTCTGGTAGCTGGACATGTTCCTTGTTCTCTGATGAAGGTGGGCTAAGGTAAGCAAGCAAACCAAGGGTTCCATCCTTAGTGCTGCCTCACACAGTTTCCTTAGGTTCACGTCCTACCTTTGAATGAAAAGATGCTTCTGGGTGTCTATCTAGTTACGTTGTGATGGTTTCCAGCTCAGCATCATATACAATACCTATCCTCAAGTACATGCAGATATAAACATAACATGTATGCGTGTGCACGTGCAATACAGTATATATCAGGATACCCAAGTTGGAGGAAATCACTGTCACATGACTGAAACAGGCCCTCATCCACAGTCAGTGCAGTATCAGACTGATAGGCTCACAGGCCTGGCTGACCTGCATCACCTGGGAGCTTTACGAAAGGTACCGTTTCCTGGCCTCACATCAGAGAGCTCCTTCAGTAGAGCTGGGAGGAGCCCTGAAATGCACACATTATTTTGCATTGGGTTCTGATGATCAAACAAGCGAAGAGACCATGGAGCTTCAGCAACCCATTTCCAGGTCTACCCCAGTTCTACCTACTAGTGCTGGCTCTAGTGCGCGCACTGGATTATATTTCTTTCAGGTCCTTTACCGACTCTTTCCCTCCAAAACTCTCTGATGGGACACAGGAGACCTTCCACTGTACAGCCTACGCATATTTTATTTTTCATAGTTAACTACTGATTATGTAGCTTTAATATTGTAATGGTTTTTGTTCTATTTTGTCATTGTGTTTTGGACTGTCCGAGAATTAAATGATGTATTTATAGATCACCGCATGGGTATTATATGGAATAGTCCACGTTCATTCAATATGAGTTGAAGAAATATTTTCTGAATGCCAGGCATTGGAAACAGAATGCTGAACAAGGAAGATCATGATACCACTTTCAGAAGACAATTCTATTCCAGCAGGAGAAAGTGATGTTTTTAAAACAAGTAAACATTGGGTATGGTTGCCCCTCTATCTCTCTTTAGAGAGCTGTTAGTACCAAGTCTGTCAAATAGTAAGTACTCAGTACATGTCAACTTTGGTTGTTGTTACTGACTAGGTAACACAGAATTTACCTTATTTAGTTTACTTTATTTAGTTTAGTATAAGGTAGTTATAACTACCTTATTTAGTTGATCTTCAAATAAGATGCTCTTCAAAAAATGGATGAAGAAGTAATAAAACTTGACATTTAAATAATATAAATGACTTGTAATAAAGTCCTGCTTAGCTTCTCTATATATTAATGTACCTAGGTATTTAATAAATAAAATATGCAAATTATTGAAAGTAAATGCTCTGCCATACAGCTCTACTTCTTTAAGGTACTGAAAAAACAGTGTATAAAGGAGACCTATAATATTCTACAATATGTTAGCTAATTGCCACTAAACTAATTGATTCCATTTTCATTAAGTAACTTCTTCCTGGAGAGTGATTAATTGGCTTACTTTTACCTTTTGCAACTTAACATAATAAAATAAAATAAAAATAACTCTAAGAAAAACTACCAGGAATATAAACTAAGCAACATAAGTCTCCAAAAGGAAAATAGGCACAAATATAGTTAGCTGGCTGATAAAATAAGGTCCATTAACACTTAAACAACAAAATCTCCTTTCAATTACTGCTTTCACTACTGCTCTCAGAACCCTCTCCCCACGCGGGAACAGATCCCGGAGTTCTAGAACACGTTCAGGAACATGCTCATCTCAAGGAAACTCACTTCTGGGCATTGAAAGGTCTGTTTAATAAGGCTTCAGACATGTACCTAAGTCCTAACCCTTTCTTCTTTCTCTGAGCTTCTCTCTCCCCTCATCTGAGCTGAGGCCAGGAGAGACACAACAGCTATTCCTATCCTTCCCTGTTCATCTGAATAGACAGCCCTGTGATCTATCTCACTGGGCCTTTTGGGGTCCCCTGCCTTCAGTTTGGGGCCCAGAGGGCTGGATGGGAAGAGGTGAGCGTCGCTGACATGACCACTGTTGTTAGAAACTCAGTGTTGCTGCCCTGTCTGGGCCGACACTCAGACACACGTTTTTCCTCTTGTGGGCACTCCTTCAGTTCTCAGAGATACTGTGAGCATCCTCTAAGGACATCATCCTCTGTCAGGATGGTCAGTATGCTTCCCTGCTAGTCCTGCTGTGACTCTTCAGCTCCTCCCACAGAAAATCCAGCCCACACTCGCTTACTGCTGTTACTCTCTTGGGCAGATCAAGCCAAGCTTCCTCTGCCACATGTTCTTGGCCTGGAGAAATAGTTGCACTGTGAGCTTTTCCATTAATTTGTGTCTTTCCTGATCCTCTCTCCCGGCTGCTCCCGCTCACTTCTCATGCTGTCATTCTCCTAGCTGGAACCAGGCTCTGTCTACTCACAAGGTGAAATGTTTGTCTCTCTCTCTTTCGTCTCCGAATCTGTGTTTCTTTTTGCAGCCTTAGAAGGGCTCTTACTCTTTCCCAACTATGTCAATGCCTCCCTATCTCAGTGACTCCCCTAGACTGCCTGGATCTCTGTTCACATAGGCGGGATGGGGTGACAGTGGTGAGTGCTGCAAGACCAGCCAGTCCTGTGGGAAAGCAAGTGAGCATCTTCCAGAAATCCAGCTATGAGCCTCTACCAATATAAGAAGAGCAGGAGATTTTCAATGTAAGCTTTTAAAAGCCAAAAATAGCACATGACTCACGAATAAGTTTATAAGCCAGGCTTACACCAGGCTATCAGCCTGCTGTAAAACATCACCAAAAAATATAGTAAGAAAAAGATACTGTAGCATAAACTCACTCATAAACATATTCAAATATTACAGATTCAAATATTATAGGTTCAAATATTATAGATAAGATACTAACAAAAAGAACTGAGAAATGAGTTAATGAATATATCACAGACAAGGTGGGTTTACTGTAGAAATTCAAGGATAATTTAACATTAGAAAATCTATTAGTGTTACATCAACAGCAAAGCATTTAATAAAAATCCAATAAATGTGATGATTAAAATTCTTCATCAAAGGAGAATAGAAGGAAATTTACTTAACTTTACCGATCTCTATAGTAAACTTTGTGTTTAATGATGAGGAACTGAAAACCTTGCTGATATCAGGAACATGATAGAGAAACCCATTCTTATGCCTGCTGTTCTGTTCCCTATTGGAGATCTTTGTGGGTAACATGACGAAAATGAAGTTTATTTTGAGAGATTTCATTAATTATCAGCTTGCTATTTATAAACAATGTATTTTTTACATAGAAAGCACAGCGTAATCTATAGGCTAACTATTGTATCTTTTAAGAAGGTCAGTAAGATTGCTTAACCTTTATCAGTATCTGGAAATCATCTCTCCCCTTAAACAGCAGCAAGAACCAATTACAAGGTTATTTTTAAAATCCAATTCTACAAGATTCTTAGGAACAAACTTAATAAAAGATGGTGTAAGACCTTTATAAGGAAAAATAAAAACTTTATGGAAGAGCTCAGAAGTTCTAAGTAAACAAAGAACTATTCCAAAGTTCAGCAAGAAGGTTGTCACGAAGATGTCGATTTTCTCCCAATTAACATATAAATTAAACATGATATAAATCAAGGTTCTACTAGAGATCTTTAGGAGATTTGATTGGTGGATTCCAAAATTCATGCAGAGAGTAAAGAACAAAGAGTAACCAAGAAATTTTTGAAAAATCAGTAGATATTTTACCACATACCTAGGTTTACTATAAATCTAGAGAAATTAAAATCAAGACTTCTAAGGAACAGCAGAGCAAACCCAGAAATGGACCCATAAATACATGATCAGAAGGTACATGGCAAGGGTGGCATTTCAGATCAACAGGGAAAGAACAGAAACTTAATAAGAGGTATAGACAATTAGCTATGCACTTGAAAACCAATAGGACTGCACTCGGTATCATCGACAAAGATTAATTCCAGATAGATAGATATAGACACTGGGATAATGATGAATTTCATACACAAAACCAAAAAGTTTAATCATTTTTGTTTTTTCCAAAATAGATATACTTAGAATTAAAGGTAAGTGACAGACTGGAAGAAGATATTTACAAACCATGTAACCACCAAAGAATTCATAAGCAGAACACATAAAAAACACAAATACGTAAGAAAAAAAACCCAACGACTTATTGAAAATAAGCAGAGTGCATGAATAGAGCAAATGTGAAGAGTCAATAAAAACATAAGAATATATTTAAGCTATTCAAACTCATATTTACCTACATATATGCAAATTGAATAAAAATAGGTACCATTTAACAACAAACTTTGTGAGTTAATATCTTTTAAAAACCATATTGTGGAGCTTTGTCTGTGTTATTGATATGTGAGTATAAATTTAGAACGCTCCTTGGCAATACATATGAAGTTAAAAAGATGCCATAATTGATGCCACAGCAGTGTGGCTGCGACAGGAACATTCTAGGCAAAAACGTTCATATGTGCGCAGGAGACCTGTGTGGAACTGTGTGAGGAAGTGAAATAGGCAAAAAACACACACAGCACCCTATGATACACAGCTGCTCCACACAGGCAGCTCCAGCTGGGACAGGTTCTGAGTAGGCTGGCTTGGTGAATCCTGCCTGGGAAACGCTTTGAATATCATCCCTGATATAATTACAATTTATTCACTCAATGGAATGTTTATAGTTAAAATGAATTAGTTTATATGTAACCATATACAGAAAAACCCAGAAATGGTGAATGAAAAATAAAGCTGTCAGCAGACGACATCTACGCTAACTGTGTGCACACACAAAAGCACGCTACTCTTGTGTAAGGAGTGGTAACTGTACAGGAAGGCTATTAAAATACGGATAGGATGAACATATGCCAAGTAAATGCAGGCTTCACAGCACCAGAAACCACTAAGGACCAAGGAAGGAAAAGCATAGAAGGGAACTAACTACTCAATGAGCTTCTACTGCTTAATTATATTATATTTTATTTCTTATACTGTAAAAAGCCAAAGCAAACATAAAAACGATTATATATATATATATATATATATACATATATCTGGGTGGTGGGAGAATAGCTGCCACTTAATTATCATTTAAACATGTATGTATGTCTGAATTATTTTATAATTATTGTTTTCTTGATTTTAAGTGATTGTATAATATAAATATATAAGGGTTTCATTGTATGGAATCAAATCAACCAAGTATAGCTGTGATTTATTTAAAGCATGAAAAATTGAGATTCAGAAAAAGGATGAATTAGAGAATTATTAATCATATTAAAGATGTATCCACTATATAATTCACAAAACAGAATGTTTTATGATGCAATCAGCATTATTCAATTTACAATCATATGAAGTGCATTTAACTTTTCTAGAATGCCTACTTTATAAATCAAAGTACACCTGTATATGTTGTACAGAAATTTCTCTGGAGATAATTTTAGATGCAAATTGAAGGTGTTAGTTTGGAGAAGCTTTTTTTCTTTAAAGAGAGGTTTGTCATAAACAACAGAATGGTCATAATATTCCCCCCCCAAATTTGCATATTTTAGTTTTCAAAGAATCTTCTAGAATGTAAGTGATATTGTGAATATCCTAGGAAGAAAACATAGATTGCCATTTCAATTAAAAAAAAAAACATTTAGCTAGAAAACCAACACTGGTGATTTACATACAGTGTCAGAGGGATGCCTGTGGACGGGAGCCCATCAGTGCCTGGGTTGGTCTTCTTCTTGTCTTCGTGTTCACACTCTTCCGCAAGCTTCCCCAGAGCCTCTTCTTTCTCTTTGGCTCTTCTGAGCTGGTAAGCTGTTTCCTGTTCTCTGATTTGCTCTTCAACTACTGGATAGTTCTGCAGTGCCTGAATCCTTTCTGAACGATCTATTTCTTTACCATCCAGCCACTTAAATAAACAATAACAAACAGCACAATTATTGAAAAGTAGCAGTGCAAATGAGTCAGTCCCAAGTTCTCTTTGATAGCACTATTTTAAACTCAGAAATAACAATAATATAGTGATGCAATAGTGATGCAGAATGAAGACAAAATAATTAATGGAAAATATCAGACTCATTGGTCTAAATCAATATTCATTTCATATAATTAATACATGAGTAGATTAGAAAGCACCTTTACTAGTACTAATAAGTAAGATTTCTGTCAAGCTGATAATTAATGAAAAACCCACAAAATATTTTAATTTTATAACTGCTCACCATACTAAGAAATCCAATGCTTAAATCAAATCTAGCTGTAAAGTACAATAACAACCATCATAATGCTCTCTACTAAGAAGGGCCTTGAATCTCACAAGTGAGCTCTAATACAAACAAGCCCATGTCCTGTCCTTGAGGACAGGATGCACAGAGTGTACGAGAATCATTACAGTCAATACTTACATATGCTGTTTTTATAATACTGCAATTTTCTAAATTAAAATATTAAAAAAACACCAGTTAAAATCTGAAATTACAAAACTACCAGTTTCAGGAGAAAAAACACCAGTTAAAATCTGAAATTACAAAACTACCAGTCTGTAGGAGTAACAGACTATAGAAGGTTGTTTCTTTCAGTATCTTCGATGAAAGATAGGGTCATAACAATAAACTCTACTTTGTAAGATAGTAACTAATTGTACTGTCCATACCTATATTAAGCTATTTCAGAATACTTAACTGGCCTCTTTCTACAAAAAGAGGCAATATATTTGGAAATGTGATAGGAAGATGATGGTTTTTCAATAATGTCCATTTTCTAATCTCCACAAATGTTATCTCACATGGCAAAGAGAACTTTACAGATGTAAGTTAAAGATCATGGATAATCAGGGTGATGCTTATAAGGATTGTAACCTCCCTTACAAGAAAATGAAGAAGGCATAAGTATTGGGGTCAAAGTTAGGGCAAGATGAGGTAATGATCCACTGCTGGCTTTCAAAATTGAGAAAGAGGCCAAACGTCCAGGATTCAGGCAGGTAAAGGTTTTCTCCCCTAGAACCTCCAGACGAAATACCTTGATATTACCCCAGCGAAACTATTTTAGACTTCTGATCTCTAGAACTAAAAAATAAATTTGTTGTGTTTTAAGCCACTAACTTTGTGTTGATTTGTTATACCAGCAATAGAAAAGTAACATGAAAGGAAAAACACATTCAAATATAAATTAAAAACTTTATATAAATTAAATTATATATCAAAAGCATATTGTGGAGATTTGAAAAAATAATTTCAAATATGTTTTGAGAACTCATGTGGCAGTTATAGATGGACTGGAGATTTGGTCCAGACCTTCCTGGAAACCAAACTATAATGGAAAAAGCATGATCAGTTATACAACTTGCAGCCTTTAGTGAGAAAGTATGGTTGTTTCTGGCTGTCTTCTAATATAGTATTTAACTCTACAACATACTTGCACAATTTTATAATGGAGATCTTGAGAAGAAATGTCCTGCATTCTTCCTGTAGGAGTAACAGACTATAGAAGGTTGTTTCTTTCAGTATCTTCGATGAAAGATAGGGTCATAACAATAAACTCTACTTTGTAAGATAGTAACTAATTGTACTGTCCATACCTATATTAAGCTATTTCAGAATTTTTAGAATTTAATCACGTTGGAAAATTCTGATTATATAAATTTATTATATAAATATAAATCTCATAACAAATATATATGTAAACAATGTATTTGTTTACATATATAATTAAGTATTATATGAAAGTAATTAAGCTATATATCATGCAAAAATACATAATAATTGGGAAAACTCTGGATAAATCCAATTTCTTTCAACTGGGGTTTTGTGGAACAGTGGAGTTATTGTTTAGATATGGGCATCTCCCAAAAGCCTCATGTATTTGGAAGGTAATTGGATCACAGGGATGCTGTATTTATCAGTAGCTATCCACTGATGAATCCATAGTTTAACGGGCTATTAGGTGGTAGAATCTGTTCCTAAGAACCAAGTCACCGTGGCTGTTACCTAAAGGGTATATTTCTTCCCTGGCTCTTCCTTTCTCCCTGCTTCCTGTCCTCCACACCTTTGCCATTTCTATGTGTGAGCCTGCCAACCACAGATTAAGACTTCTAAAAATGTGAACCACAGTAAACCTAGCCTCATGTAAACTGCAGGTACCAAGTATTTTGTCTCAGTCATGAGAAAGTGACTAAGACAGACTTTAGTACCAGGACTGGAATCATTCCCATGTGTCTTGGTTACTTTTCTCTCATTGCTGGGACAAAACACCTGATACCCAGAATGAAGGAAGGAAAGGTTTATTTAGCTCACTGTGGAGTTTTAGGTCATACTCAGCTGGCTCTAAGGAAGGGTGGCACATGGCACCAGGGCAACACTTCAAGGCAGTGGCCAAGAAAAGCTGCCAAAGCAAAAAGGGGGTGAAAAAAACAAGCCTCTTTTCCTCCCTTATATTGTACACAGACCGCCACCCCCACCTCAAGGGCAGGTGTAGCACTTCCAAAATCTCCTTGCCCTCTTCTTGCACAGGATGAGGATATTTACAAAGGATCCTGGCTCCCTGCTGAGTCTCTCAATTAAACTTCTCAAGTTGACCCAATGGATCAACCATAACACCATGACTATCACTGACCACTGGCTAAAAAATCTTTGAAACTCTTTCTCAGGAGGATTTTGGAAAGGGTTGGAGATGCGAGCTAGGGAAGCTCTAGGATGCTGTAAATGCAGATTGCCAGGAGATTATGATTGGAGCTCGGAAGACCAGAATGAAGATATGAATGCAGAGAGCAAAGAACCAAGAGCTAATGAGATATTTGATGAAGGCCAAGGAATAAAGAACGGGTAACAGATGAAGGTAGTTATAAACACCAACTATGAGAGCCCAACTGGCTACAGAAACAAGGCTTGTAATTGTCACTAATACTTCTTTTCTATTTTACTAATATGCTTGTGCATATATATGTATTAAACAGGTTTGTTTTCTTTCTTTGTAATGTAATGCTGATTAACTTACTTAATAGTGGTTCTTAAGTATTATCAAATCTACATTATAATGTTAAACTATGCAAGAGTGATACCTTGGTTCATGAACTTAACTGGTTTTACGATTTTGGAAAAGGTGGCCACATTTGGGTTTGTGTAGGAAAGATGGCCATAGCTGTGTTGATCACCTGATGCAGTTTGCAAGCAAAAACACAATTTTGTGAAATTTTTCCATTTGCTATTCGAATTGTCTGCAAACAAAGTGCTTGTGAACTGATGCTCCTCTGTATTAGGGTAGAGAAAGTGCTACCTAACAAAACTGCCATCTATGTTCGACAGAGAAACAGTCAGTTTCCAGTTTTACACAGGACAGTTGTATCACATTAGATGTAGTTATGAACTTGCTACTGTGTTTGGAGATTAAGTAGATTTAGGGAGGTGTGCGTGTTTGTCAAGTTGACATTCATTATGATATGTTAACTGGAGTAAGAACTGCCTAGCTGATTAGTGGGTGTGTCTGTGCATGAGTGTCATGTAGTCCAGCAAACAGAGAAAAATAGTCACCCAAAATGTGGGTGACACCAACTACAAGGCTTGTAGCTTGAACAGAATAAAAAGGAAATGAAGAAGGAAGTGTTTCCCATTTTTTAGAATATCTCTGGTCTCCACTGCCTTTCAAAACTGGTCTCCTGTGCCTTCCGCTTTCCGGTGCAGACTATTTCACCTTCTGAGGCAGGCTCCCACCACTGACAACACAGGGATCCTCCAGACCATCCACCTTCAACTGCTACTGGCTCCTTTACCTTTCCAGTGCCCAGTGGGGGCATTTCTGATTCTTTGGTCTCTTACCCCACAGACAGAAGACTGTGTTTCTGATCCTATAAGCCTACCTAATAAATTTGTGGAATCATATACATATTTTACATTGAATATGCTCCTCTGGGAACCCTAACTCATACAACTTGGAAGCAAGTTGATATTCTCTTACCTGTATGTGCAGTGCATGCATGTGTTTGTTTGTTTAACAAAATGTCTTTATACTTGATTTAAATAGTGACTTGATTAGTCCTCTTGGGGTGGTACCTCAGTTCCTGAATTTAATTCATTCCATGATTCGGGAGAAGATGTCTGTGTTTGTGTTTGTGCTCATGTTTGTAGAATGAGGTATGTGATTCATAAGTAGTGGGAACATGAATCAGACCCTGTCTGTCTCCTAACACATCTGTGCACTACAGCACATCGTCTACTTACGACCTGCAGTGGCTGGGCACTGGGAAAAGAATACGTATCAAGGGCTGAATCTTTTCATGCCTCTTTCCCAAGGGTGTCTAAAATCAGTCACTACTCCATGGTTAGGGTTTAAAAAGGCCTTACCCCCAAACGTAATTAAACTTGTAACCCCAAGGATCTCAAATTGTGGCTTTCTTTGGAAGTAGATACATGGCGGATGTAATTCATTAAGGCAAAATCATACTGGAGACTGGGCCCCTACTCTAATTTGACTGATGTCTTTACAGAAAGAATGTCTTGAAAAAGGACAGAGACCTGAGAAGAACACCATGTACAAATGAAGGCAGAGATCAAAGTGATGCATCTACAAGTCCAAGGATGACAAAGCGTGCCAGCAGATGCCAGAAGCCAGGAGAGAGACCCAGAAGCCAGGAGAGAGACCAGGAGCAGATTCCCTGTCACAGCCCTCAGAGGAAGACAACTGTTGACAACTTGATCTTGAACACCTGGGCTCCAGAAGTAGGTGATAACAAATTTCTGTTGTTTAAGCCACTCAATTTGTGGTACTGTGTTATAACAGTCCTAGGAAAATAGTACGTCTATTAACGTAATTCCTTTCAAGTAGATCACAAGTTTTCAATGAAATGATAATTAAAATTCTAAAGTTTTTCAATCTGGTTTTTTTTGTAGTACTTGAGATTGAACCCAAGGCCTACACATTGAGCTATACCCACCACCCTTTTTATTTATTTATTTATTTATTTACTTACTTACTTATTTACTTATTCATTTATTATTTCTTATTTTTGAGACAGGATTTCACTAAGTTGATAAATTGCCCAGCCTGGGCTCAAATTTAAGATTCCCCTACTCAGGCTGCCAGAATGCTTTGATTACCAGGATATACCACCATGTCCAGCTTTATCAACCCATTTTCAAAATTAACAGCACACTTGTCAATACCGTCTTTCGAAAGGAGACTGTGATGTGTTGTAACTACCGATTCAGTGCAGTGTTTCTGAAAGGAAAGATTTAATATTATATATTAATGCAGTGAGAAACGGTGAGCATGGATGTAAAGTGAATGCCAGAGGCTTAGAGCCAAACTCATGCAGGTGCAAATCCTACCGGATCCAATAGCTAGGTGTGTCAGTGTGGACAAAATGCATCGATTCTCTGAGCCCGGCTTTCTCATCTCTGAATACCCTCTACTGTCTCCTGCAGGGCTCTGGGAAGAACAAGGGTGCTGCGTGCACAGCAGGTGGCCCTGCCAGCCTGTTTCCACCCACTGGACGAGGCCTGCACACCTTCAGCCTGCACACCGCATCCCGGGCTCGGGCTCAGCTGTGGGAACCTCACCGCCTTCCAGCTCCTTCGCATGCCAAGATCACAGCTCTCAGCGTCACGCCACAGGCTCCATTCCTGCCTTGCTCTGGTTCTTACCCATTCATTTTCTAGGAATCCACTGTACAATGATGATCAGTCTGGTATATATTTGAGGGAATTAATCATTTAGTCACAATCAGATCAGTCATTCTCTTCATCTAAGAGATTTTACATTAGAGAAAAATCAGTCCTGTGAGTCTAGCAGTCAGCAATCTGTGTACCACAGAGGACACAGAAATCTAAGAGGTAAATGAGAAAACACCCAGGGCAGAACTGCTGCGAGCACACATTTTCTTTGCAGAACCACAGAGCCGCATGCAAGGGGAGAAGCCTTCGAATCATATGAGCGTGAACACAGCCGCTTGGATAATTCTCTGTTGTGTTCTTTCCCTAGAAATCTTTTTAAGCCCAAATTTAAAATTATTAGATTCAGAGGATACATATTGTGACATTTATGATACATAATTTTTAGTTTTTCAACCAGTTTTAACCACAACCTCCTCTCCAAGGTGAGTGTTAGAATAAAACACAAACTCAAACGAAGCCAGGGCTATGGGTGTAGCACAGAAGTAAAGCAGCTGTTTAGCACATGAGAGTTCCTGTCCCCCAACCCCAAGACCTAGAGAAAAAAAAGGTTCAAAGAATTAGTCACATCTTCTAACAATGCAGTGCATAAATCATGGATTACTGCCCTGGCTCGCTTTTATTTTTTGGTGTTTTCTCTCTGTGCCTCTAGCAGGAACACACCTGTAACTGCTGAAGTGTGGCCACCACAAACTGCCTGTAGCCGTGGAAGTCGGCACACGGGTTTCCCATGAGGAAGAGCTCCTTCAGGTGGATGTTGTGTGTCAGGCTTTTCACGCTGCTCAACTCCCCGATGAAATTCACAGTCAAGTCGAGTTTTGTCAGCACTTCACATCCTGTTGAGAAAAGAGAAGAGGAAGACAGTGGGGAGATCATGGTGGTACTACAATGCCTGCTACAGGTAATAGTGAGTTGTAAAATTTTGATGTTTAGAGGAACTTCAGAGAAAGGGCAAGCCTCTGGAGCAGAGTTTTGTGCTGTTATGGACCCTTCCATAAGGGTCCAAATGCTACTGACACTTCAATCACATTCAGTTTGAATTTGAATTAATTCCTCTCACATTTCATGGGAATTTGGTGGTTAAGAGTCCAGACTTTGGAATGAGGCAACTATGAGTCCAAATCCTACTTCTGTCTCATGCTTGCTGATACGACCTTGGACAAGTTATCAGCCTTGGCCTCGGCATCTACTGAATTACAAGGTCATCAGTAATATTACTGGTAGGAATTGCTGTAAAGATGACATAAGGTGTTTCGTGTAAAATGCCTGGAACAGTGCCCCACCACCCAAACTGCTTTGTAAACATGAGCTATGACACAGTTCCCAAAGGTGGCTCTTCTGGTTATCCTATGGCTGTGTGAACTAGGGGCCTGGGGAAAGAAGGAAGCAGTGTTCTCCCCAGCAAACAACTTGCAGGTTTGACCATGAACTAAGCAAGAATTAACCTGGTTGACACAGCAGCCTCTGTAGGCTTGGTGCTGACTTTCTCTGAGACTCAGAGACATAGAAGGTTTTGCAGCGCTTGTGCATTTATTACTTCAAACTTTTGCACATTGCGTCCTTCTCTGTGCTTCCTGACTACACATAGCTTTTCCATCACTGTTTTGTGGTTATTGAATTTAGAGTCAACTTTGGTTCTTGATAGCTTAATGTGAACTTGATTTAAACTAGCTCATAACTCTGTAACTGGGTAATCTCTGGAAAGGTTGTCCTCACCTCTACCTGCAATAGGATGAAAGTCACTTAGTTCAGATAGTTCCCTTCCTCTTACTCTTTCTTAACTGTTTACTGGACTCCACTCATTCATAACTCTGTATTTTTTCCTCTCTATTCAGATCCTGAGTCAGCCTCCTCCGAATAACTCAGACTTACTATACTATTTCCAGATGGAAGTCCTCACTTTATATCCATCCATCACCCCTGCATTCATGCAGGAGTTACCAGTACCTGCTATTTACAAGTTACTGTGTCAGTTCTTTAGGATAAAGTGATAAAAATGTAACCCATAGTCTCTGCTCTCAAGCTTATCTAAGACAAAGGGAAATGGAAAAGAAAATTGAAGTTGGAAAAGCATCAAGAAGTGAAGCAGAACCCAGAAGCAGCACTATGTACACTGTAACCCACACCAAATCGATGGTTACTGCAAATTCTTTCTCAATCCCCATTCTTTGCTGAACTCTATGCTCCTGGCTCTCACTTTCCCAATATTCTACAAGGACCCCATTAAAGGTGACACAGGGTCTTCAATGTTGGCTAGTCTAACAGCCTTTCTTAAACACACAGCATCACTAGAACAATCTGCTGCTTCTGGCATGACTGACCATGTATTCTCGTTAAGCTGTGTTGGTAACACTTCCCCCTTATCATGCAGTCTGTTTCTCCTGATGTCTTGTATGGACTTCTCAAACCCTTTTTGGCAATACAGCCCAGAGCTTTACTCTCAGCCCAATTTTTGCTCACTGTCTTCTTGGTGACAACACTTGTCATCATTGGATTTTGTAATTTCAGATTTTTATGACTCTCACGTAAGACCTCCATACCTGATTTTCCAACCAACAGACATATCACATTCAATACTTCCCAAACACAATTCATCCTATTTCCTTTTAATTTCCAGTTCTCAACACAGCCTCTCTGTCTTCTTTATGTCTAAATTCTACTAATGTCACCACCACTGTCTGGGTTTCATATGAATTTGACACAAAAAGTGAAGTCATGACTTGAAATTTAACCTAAATCACTCCCTCCAGTCCTTCATGTCAGCAGTCATGACCTACTGGTCTTCCCTCCTACATTCTTCTCACATATTTCCTGTCCACTAACACTCCTATTACACTCCAGTTCAGGTTCTTCTTAGTTTGAGTGAGTTATGGAAATAATCTCCAAAACCTGAACATATATCTGATTACACCAAGTATGAAGGACATGAAGAAGGGGAAATGGAAAAATAGAAAAATAAATGATAACACTGGAATAGTTTGATGTGTCATAAAACAAGGGAATACTCAGAGAAAGGCAAGAGCATAGCAAAACACAGAAGCCTGCTTGCAAGGGTTCTCCTGGCCAAACATGGAATGATTTGACCATCAAGTTAAATAATGGTAGTAATATAATCCATGACTCCATAGTCCTATAAGGAAGAATGAATGAATGAGAGATAAGGCAAAGTTACTCCTTAGGGTAGAATGCCATCTAACACATATAGAAAGAATGATGGAATTAGGTAATTGAAGAATGTTAAAACCAATGTATGAAAGTATAAGGAGGACTAAGATATTCACATAATGTCAAAGTATCTTCCCACAAATTACCCATTATTTGCATAGTGAAATGTAGCAACTTTAGAGTACAGAGATGTAGATACTACCTTTCCCTTGATTCCTTTTATGACAGACATTCTCTAACAACACACATGATCCCTTTTAAATTTCCTGCACAGCATCTGCTCATGGAGATGGGGGCGCTACCTTGTACAATACTTCCTTTAGTACCTATAAAATTACTCCTTGACAAAAGATAGGGGATTAGGAAAAACTTGAAGAAGGAAGGAGAAGGTAGAAGGAATGAGGGAGGGAGCAAGAAAAGAAAGAATAAGGGTGGAAGACAAGGAGGATAAATGCATAAATAGAGCAGATCTGGGATTAGTTGACTCAGGTGAAAAGTAAAGGAAGTTTGGCTTCAGAGCTAACGGAGAAGTGAGGAAACAAATGAAACTGACAAGGCTGAATCCAGGTCAAATTCTGTCAGTGCCTGCAAGTGACTATTAGAGTTATGCATTAAGTTACAGCAAGAATAATTACAAATCAGCACACATCCAAAGGGAAGAGACCTACACACCCAATCTAGAAAAATGGTTATGCAGTATTATAAGAACACTAAAACTGACAGTTATGGGAACTATATCACCACATGAGGAAAGCTTATGATATGATGAAAGTGGAAACAAGAAGACATAACATTGCTTGTGTGTTACAATTACAATGTAAAACAAAGGAAAATTAGCATTGTGCAGTGATAACAGGAATAGAATTGAGAGGAAACATTCTGCTATTCAAAGATTATAAGATTGCTATATTTGATATTTTTCTCATAAATAAAAGGAAAAATACATGAACCTGATAGAACACTAGGAAAGATACAAGTACTGTTTCCTCAAGTATCATGAATGTGTTTCCTATACATATAAGATGCTTTTTAATTACATGGCTAATGTACTGATTTAGTGCTTACCCTGAATAGAGGTCTTCATAAACAGCACTTTACTTAACCATAACACTATGCTTATGGGAGAGATACCATGGCTATTGTCCCCATTTATGGCTGGATCCTAGGTGTGGGCACTTGGTTCCTGGAGGCCACCATGGAGAACATTCACACCATCACCATTCCCGCCAAGGACTGCTGACCTGTATGTCTTCTGTACCTCCCTGATCCCGGGCTGGCCACTGTGACTCATGTGACAAATAGACTTTGGATAAGGCAAAGTTCTGGGACTTCTGAAGCTGGCTCAGAAGATGCCCATGGTTTCTGCTAGGGTTACTGTAACGCACGCCCTGGAAGGTTTGTCCTTGAAACAATAACTATAGAACAGGTCAGAGGCCACAGAAAATGTCTTGTTAGCTAGAGTCCATCATGCCACGAGGGTCCAAGCCACCTGCAGAACCTTGAGGCAGAGCAAGAGAATAAAACCTGTGTCTGTGGAGACACCAACCAACAGTGCTGGCCAGGTCACGGAAGCCACCGAGGAAGCAGGGCCTCCCATAGCTGCTGCTGCAGTGCTGTCCGGCTCAGCTGCATGCCCTTGAACTCCTGGCCCACAAATCTGAGGGCTTGGAACACCGGGTATGGAAGGAGATTTTTGGTTGTTGATCTTTCCTCACTGCAATAGATAACTGCAACTCTAAAGCAAATGAGCTAAGAAGTTACCAATGTTTACATAGCTCCTAAGTAGAGGAGTTGGCATATGAACTCAGACCTGCCCATCTAAAAAGTCTCTCTAAACTAGCCAATGTTAGCTATTTATTACAAACATCACCACCATCATTACCATCAACATTTTAATGCTTTCAAACTAAAACTTTTGTGAAGCACAACTTAGGTCTGTAAGTAAAAGCCATTGCCCCCACCCAGTAGAGGGGCAGCTAGGCAGTACTTGCCTGGAATTCACCATGGTAGAGAAGGTCAAACCAGCCTGGAAAAGGAAGGAGGAGGAAAGTGGTGAAGAAAGGCCAGACGGTCAGCAGGGAATTAAACATAATCTCAGCTCCCAGCAAAATGCTACATCAAAAGACCAGCCACCATGAAAGAGTCCATACCCCACATCCCACATTCATTCCTTGTTATGTTACATAAAAATAAAAGGAGGGGAGATGGGAGAGAATTGAGAACCTTGAGGATGGTGTGAGAGGACAAGCTCTCCATCTTTCTTCTATGGACAGTGATAGGTGATGTCTAAAAGGGGAATGTAAAAAAATAGGCATACTATATGTACATTGCTTGGAAATACGGGGATAAGCACGGTGTAGACACACTAGATGTAGGTAGGAGAGGAACACAGAGCTGAGAATAATCACCTCTGGAGAGTGGGACATGGAATAAGGGGGCCCTGACAGGGGCTACTGCTTTTCCATGTAACTACAGCACCCTGAGTTTAATCTATTGTTTCGCTATGGAAAAAAATATTACACGGCAAAGGAAAAAATCAACAGAACACAAAGGTAATCTATAGAACATGAGAAAATATTTGCAGACTGCATCTGATTTGGTGCTAACAGTGAGAATCAATGAGGAATTCAAGCAACTCACTTGCAAAACCCCAAATAACCCAATTAAAAATGAACAATAAACCAGGGGATTTAGCTCAGCAGCATAAGCGCCGGCCTTGCAAGCCCATGGTTGTGAGTTTGATCCCCGGTACTGATTTAAAAAAAAAAGTGTATACCAAAAATGGACAATAAGTCTGAACAAACATTTTTCAAATAAAACATACAGATGGCCAGGGGGTACATGAAAAATACTCGACATCACCGACCATCAGGGAAGTGCAAGAAAAATCACAATGAGGTCTCACATCACACCAGTTAGAATGGATTTTATTAAAAAAGCAAAAGGTAAGCATTAAAGAGGATAAAGAGAAAAGTGAATCCTTGCACAGTGTTGGTAGTGATGTGAATCATTACAGCCAATATTGAAACTGTATGACAGTTTCTCAAAATTGAAAAGTAGAACTACCATAGGATCGAGCAATCCCACACCTGGATATATATCCAAAGGGTATGAAATTGGTATGTCGCGGAGACATCTGTGCTCCTGTTAAAAACAGAACTCTTCACAACACCCAAGAGTTGATTCAACCTAATTTTCTATCAACAGATGAAGGAATAATGAAAATGTGGTAAATATACACAACAGAATATTATTCTGTCATAAAAAGAATGGAGTTCTGCCATTTAAAACAATGTGAATGCAAACAGTGCAATAAGCTAGGAACACAAAGATATGTGCCATAAATTTTACCCACATGTGGAATCTAAAAATATTGCTTTTGTAAAAGCTGCGAGTGAAATGGTGGCTAGCAGAGGAAGAACAGGGTGATGGGGCAGAGTTAAAGAATAGGTACTAAGCCATAGTCAGATGGAAAAAAGACATTTAGGTGACTAGGTGATGACAATATCTTTTTCAATCTGGAAGAAAGGATTTTGACTTTTTATTATAAAGGAATGATCTTTATTTGAAGACATACATAGGTGGACTTCCATTTGAACCTTACACCTTACACGTAGACCTGTATAAAATGATAACATAGCACGCCATATATATGCACCATTTTTATTTATCAGTTTAAAAAATTAAAAACAAAAATAAAAATTATTGAAAAGATGAATACACAAATCAAATACCCCTGCTGGAAGCAGAGATGATTTGTACCAAGCTGCTCAGCATAGTTCTATTCTCAATAACAAACATAATTAAAAAGCATTTCTAGCAGGCAACCATAAGGAATTATTTAAAATGCATCAATTCAACTGATAGTGCATCACTAAATTATAACAATGTGGACTCAGCCATGACGTGAAGAGTGGATATAAAACTACATAGATGCATATAACTCTGTATCTCTATGCCTGAATGTTTGTTGTAAATTGACACGAATGCCAGATGGATTTTACGAATGTGGAACATAGATCTGGGACAGCCTGTTGTAAGGTACAGGTCACATGGAAAGGAAATAGGAATAGGAAAAAGGAATAGGAAAGGAAAAAGGAATAGGAAAGGAAAAAGGAGAAGGAGACAAGTTATCCTTTACCATCCAGGAAAAAAAAAGAGAGAATAAACAACTTACTTTAAAACTCATACTGAGATTTACTCCAGTAGAAGGATGGAGTGTGTGTATCTATCTTCCTCCTCTGGCTTGCAAACCCTTTCAATTGAACAAGTATATATATACCAGTAGGGAAGATGCACACTCCTACTCATTCACCCACTGCTTACCCCATCAGATAGCACTTAGAGCGCCAGCCCCCTGTTCCTACAGGTTAAAGCTGGAAGGCAGAGGCCAGAGGAAGCCAGACCTGTCCAGGTACAGAGGGAGGGCGGCTGCAGGCTGCAAAGCTCCACACAATAGCGACGTTGCTGCCCTCTAGTGGTAGATGAACAAAACAAGCCACGAAATCCAATGTTTCCAGTCCAGTAAGATACTTTCTTAATAAAAAGTTTCTCTGAAATGTTAGAGTGAAATAGAGTAAATGATAACATCGTCACAGGGAAATACTGGTAGTTCTGTCATCTGGGAAAGAGAAATGACTGCATTGCTAAAGCTGCAAAATGACAGTACAGTAATGGAAGGAATCGTCACAGGTTCAGCAGTGATGCTGGGTTTGGAGTCTTGACAATGATAATTTTCTAAGTTTTTAGAGTAAAAACTTAACATATGCATATTTATGTTTTTGCTGATGCACAGACTTGGTGGTCATTGAAATGTGTATTTGCACACTGGGAGGTAAATAGACTAAAATGCACCATGACCTTCATGAAGCCCTCCTGTTAATAACCTCAGGCCAGACAGGAGCAGGGTGGGCAGAGCAGCTCCCTGGCCTGTGCTCCAAGCCTAGGAGCTGAAGGAAGCTTCCAGTCAGCATGCTTCACCCTCTCAGAGCCCCAGCCTAGCCGGGCAGAACAGAGGCCAGCTGGCTGGGGAAAGACTTCCACAGCTGCCGAGTCAACCACCGAGGCTGTGGACATCCCGCATGATGGTCATGGGATGCCACTTGTTACCACCTAGAGATAAAGTGTAAAAAATAGAAGGCTGCCAAACGAAACAGAAAACCATAGATGAAGAGAGAAAATTCAGGGAACTGAAGAAAACCGAGACAAACAAGTTCTAATAAGTAACTTGAAAAAGACTTGAGAAGCTATCTCATCTATGACACAACAATTGACCCCACAGGAAAGCAGCAAACACCACTCAGGAGAATGAAAATGGTGGCCAGAATAAAGGGCCAACTGCAAAGGAGCTGAACTGTAGAATGAGCAGTAATTAATGTAAAATAACTATAAGGGTTGGTTTCCTGTTGCTGGATCAAAACAGCTGATATCTGCAATTTAAAGGAGAGGTAAAAAATAAATCTGAGAGGTTCCTTTGGCTCATGATTTCAGTCCATGGTCAGCTGGATCAAGGCAGAAATATCAAGGCAGAAAGGCATCGTGGAAAAAAGCCATCCAACTCATGGCATCCAGGGGGGAAATAAAGGCAGGAAAAGAGTCACAGAGGAAACGGTCAGGGTCACACCCCCATAGCCCACTTCCTCTACCTCCTAACAGCCCATAAGGCTAGGAACTGATCAGTGGATGAACCCATAGATGAGGCCAGTGCCCCCCAAATCCAATCACTTCTCCAGGAGTCTCTTAATCCCTCCAGGTTCAGCCAGCAGAATAACTATTTTGGAATTTAAATCCAGCAAAATAACCCATAGAATAACAAGATAAATAAGAAACACAGGTTAAAAAGGATGGAAACAGCCTAGTACAACCAGCATCTTATTAAAAGAAATTCTAGGGGAATCGAATAAAACAGAAAAGAGGAAGTCATTATAAAACAAATAGATAAAGACAAAGATAGATAGATGAAAGAAAGAAGGGTGAATAAGTACCAAACAAGAATTCTGTTTCTGGGAAAACTACCAAAAATGAAGAGAAAACACGTATCTGTAGAAAACTATGAGTGTTTTGTCACCAGCAGATCCACCTTAGGAGAAGTGCTACAGGGCAACCTGCAGGCTGAGGGCAATCTGCAGGCTGAAGACACTAGATAGTAACTCAAACTCAGAGGGCAAAGTAAGGACAGACTCGGCTCAGCTGTTGTGGGAGGGGCTTCCCAGCCCGGGGAAGACAAACCAGAGGGCTACAGCTCAAAGGAGTGCTGCCGAGTGCCCTGGACGGAATTACTCTGCACAGGCACGTGAGTAGAGTCTGCACTGCAGCGCCTCCTCTATCCAAAGGAACCACCTAGAGTGATTCACCCTTTCTGGTGAACGTGGGGGGAGTGGTTCTCAAGACTCTTGTAATTGTAGACATGGATTTCAATCAGCTGGAGACATTTTTGATGCTCGACTCAAAGAGCAAGGTAGAATCATATCTGACCAATCTGCTCTAATTTACAAATTTTGAAAGAGCCACAGGACAAAAATCTGAGAGAACTTCTGAACCAGAGCCACTGAGACAATGAACTTTAGGGACTGAGCTAGAAGACTGATAAGTCTCAGTCCAGGCACTCGGTCAAATACACATCCTCTCACAGTCACTGTGCTGGACTACAGAAAAGGTGGACAGGCCAGACAGCATCATGGACTGAAGACTAATAGCATCAGAAAGACAGGAAGTGACACAACAGGACTGCAGGGACCAGAGCTCCATTCCTCCCAACACCTACCAAACGAGCAATGGGAAATCCAAATTCCTCATGCTTCAATATGACGGGGTCAAGATCAACCAAGTCCTGAAGTTTTCAGAGGTAGAAGAAAGTGTTAGAGTATTGATGCAGCCAGACTAACCAAAAATGAAGTAGGAAAGATTTGTACTTATTGAGAAATAAAGGTGTGCATGACCCTTCCCTATGGAACTAAAATGAAATTATCTCCCCCATTGGTACTAAATTCTTAAATCTTATGGGGAAAAAACCCCTGCAAATCCTCAAAAGGTAAGTACATAGATGAATGTAAAAGGCAATCTAAGTGTCTTTCTCTTTGTATCTATTTTCTCTTAACTTACTTTAGCAATAAATACGAAATAATTATAGATCTACTTTGATGGGCAAAAAGTATATAAATATAAAATTGCATAGTAATAGCATAAATGAGAAGAGAGAAATGTCTATATAGAAGCAAAGTTTAATATGTAATTAAAATTAAATTGATAATAATTTGAACTACATCATTAAAAAATGACAGCAATTGTAATTTCAAAAGTGCCACTAACAGAATAACCCAAAATATATAAAGAAGGAAATAGAATTAAAATACTATACAAGAAAATAACAGAGGTGGTGATTTAGCTTGGCAGCATAAGCGCCTGCCTGGTAAACACAAGGTCTTAAGTTCAATCCCCAGTACAAAAAACAAAAACAAAAACAAAAAACCCAGAAAGAAAGGCTTACAGAAACAGGAATAAAATAGATAAGAATATGTAGAAAATAAATTGGAAAATTCAACCTTATCACTAATTACATTAAATATAAATGAGTAAAACATACCTGTTAAAAAATAGAGATTGACAAGATGGAATAAAAATAAAAATATCCATATATATGCTATTTTAAAGATATATATTTTAGAATTAAAGAAGCAAGTATGCAGAATGTTAAGAGATAGAAAAAGTTACATTAAGCCAATAGTAACTATAAAAAAGCTAGAGTGGCTATACTCATATTAGACAAAAGAAACTTTAAGAAAAACATTAAAATGATAAGATCAATTCATCAATAAGATTGAACAATTATAAATATATTTGCACTTAATAGGAGAAAACCAAAATACAGGAAATCAAACCTGACAGAATTGAAGAGGGAAATAAACACCTCAACATTCTTAGAGACCTCAGTAATCTGCTTTCAGTAATGGAGAGAACAACTAGACAACATAGCAGCCAAGAAAGAAAAGAGAAGAACAAAACTTGTAAAAGAACAAACAAAAAACTAAGCCTAATGAATTTTTAGGAGATTTCACCCAAATAAAGTACAAATTCTTTTTAAGTACACAGGAGACATCCCTTAAAATAGACAAAAATGTTTAGATTAAAGAAAATGTCATGTGAATATACATACACTGGAATGTTAGCCGTAAAGAAGAATGAGACCATGTTAATTGCAGGAAAATGGATGAAACTGGAAATCACCATATTACATAAAATAAACCAGACTTAGAAAGATAAATATCACATGTTTTCTCTCTGATGTGAAATCTGGGGTTGGTAGAGTGATGAAACTAAAAATGGTACTGCTTCAGAAAGGCAGAAAGACCAAGGGAGGTGAGGTGAATAAGAGGGGATAGCAGTAAGGGTAAACACTATCAAAATATATCATGTACAGGTATGATAATGTCACAGTGGGACCCATTATTTTGAACACTATGCACTAATAATTTTAATATTGACATTTTAAAATGATTGAAATCTTAGAAAGCATGTTCTTTGGTCTCAACTGAATGACTCTAGAAATCAACAAAGGAAGACAATTTGGGAAACTCACAAATATGCAGAAATTAAATAACACTCATATAAATAATGAGTCAAAGAAATCACAGAGGAAGTCATAAAATGCTTTGAGATTAATTACAACAAAATGCAATATACCAAAATTTAGCGTATATATGGAAAGTAGTACTCAGAAGAAAGTCACAGCTATAGATGCCTGCAAAGAAAACATCTCAAATCAATAACTGAAAGCTTTCAGTTTAAGACATTAGAAAAAAGAGCAAACAATGCAAAGCAAAAAAAAGATAAAGAATAAAAATTAGAGAAAAAATAAAACACTAAAAAATTAATAAAGTCAGAAGCTAGTTATTTGAAAACATGAATGAAATTCACAAGCATTTTCCTATACTTACCAAGAAAAAAAGAGATAAGACTAAAATCAGGAATCAGGAATCAAAGATGGCACATGACTATTGATCTCCTAAAAATAAAAATAATTGTAAGAAAGGATTAAGAACAATGTATGTCAACAAATGAGATATCCTAGAAGAGATGGACAAATTCTAGAAGACATAAACTACCAAAACTGCCTCACAAAGAAACAAAATCTAAACAGGTCTATAACAAAAATATTAAATTAATGATTTATAACCTTTCTACACAGAAAAGCCCAGGCTCAGAAAGCTGCCAGGTACGGTGTGCTCTATAAGGTCTACATTATCCTGACAGCAAAACCAAAGACACATCAAGAAAATTAAGCCACATGCAAAGCAAAGCTGATTGTGCACCATCAAGAAATTTCAAAGAAAACCAACAAATCAAAGAGTATATCTGACAAGGGTCTAGTCACCAACTCTTCCAACTCAAGAATGAAAAGATAACCTAATTTAAAAATGGGCCAATGTTTTAAATAAATATTTATACAGAAATACTCTATGCAGTGGCCAATAAGCACAGAAAAATGCCCACCGTCATTGGTCATTAGGTAAATGCAAATCGGAACCGCAACAAAATACTACTTCACATCCATTAGGATAGGTACCATTAAAAAACAGAAAGTAACAAGGATGTTACTGAATGTGGTGTGCGCATACCACAGAATATTACGTAGACACAACCATAAACGAAATCTAAAGGGTTACAACATGGAGGAACTCTGGAAACATTAGACTGAAAAGTTACATATTCTGCCATTCCATTGGTACTATATGTTTGGAATGGGAAAACCTATGGAGCAAGAAAGGATTCAAAGTTGTTAGGGGTTAGGTGGGTATGGGAAGTGAACAGTAGTGCATATAAGGTCTCACTGAGATTAAATAAAGGTTCTAAAAGGCATGGTGGTGATAGATGCACACACTAAAACCACTGAACTACTAAAAATGGTGAGTTTTATGTATCTGAATCATCTCTTAATTTTTTTAAATGTCCACATATTGCAGCTAAGAGACATTTTGAGGAAGAAAGTGTATTTTGATTCATTTTTACATGATAAATTTAAGATGGATTAGAGATATTAAATGTAAAAAATGAAATCATTAAAATTAGATCTTAATATGCAAGGTATTATCTCATAAACTAGAACATTTAAAGATTGATAACAGAGAATATTAAAATGTAACACTTCTGCATATTAGCATCATGAAAAATAAATGAAAAGAAAATATTTGTAGTATATATGACAATGGATTAATGTCTGGAAGGCAGAAACATATGGAGAAGGGACACTATCCGTAAAAAGTGGCAAAAGATATGAAATATCTTCTTATTCACATTAGAGAAATACAAATGTTCAATAATCAGCTGAAGATTTTTAAATTTATATATTTATTTTCTTATTTTAGTCAAGGTCTCACTATGTAGTTCAAGTTGGCTTTGAACTCACTATGTTGCCCAGGCTGGCCTCAAAATCATGACAATCCTCCTGTTTCAGCCTCCTGAGTGGTGGGATTATTGGCGTGCAACATCACGCACAGCAACTATCTGAAATTTTATAGGCAAGCTCAGTAATAATAAGTGAACTATAAAATAAACCAATTATTAGACAACACTGTATTCCTATGTTTAAAAGATATTTTATAGAAAGTGAAATTGTAGAGAAATTTGACACTGACACAGGCCATCATATACAAGTGTAAATTGATACAATCTTTTTGGGGAAGAATTTGGCAGTACATTTCAACATGCACATATTTAAACCTAGGAATCCCGTTTGAAATAATACTTTAGAAAAAACTGATCACATGCACACAAAATGAAATTCAGGAAGACGTTCACTGTAGCCAGGGTATACTAAAATGCTGGAACTCCCCTCACCCTAAATGTCCATCTGGAAACAAATGGTTAGAAAACTCAGCCCACAGTAATTCCACACCATAGCCAGCCAACCCCATCCACTGTTTTCTAAATAATACTTACGGTATGATCCCATTGATAGAGAGCAAATGAAACAAAACTGTTTTACATATACCAAAGTGTTAACTACCACCACTTTTAGTAAACAGACTAGGTTAGGAAGATTTAAAGGTAACTTTCACTACTGAATTTATACATCACTGTTTTGAGTTTTTATAAAAATTAACATAAAATTTCATAAACTGTCAACTTTAAAAGCACACTTATTGATTATAATACACTTTTTAAAGCTAATTTAAATCTTGATTTACTTCAAAGAAGATTCTTACCTTCCAGATTTTCAATTTTTTCAATGTTGTTTAGAGCTAAATTCAAATATTCAAGTTTCTTCAGTTTGCTAACATTTTCTGAAATATACAAATAATGTAGTTAACCTTCAAAATAAAGATTAAAGATTTTAATATAATTGCTATGAAAATGACAAATACTAAGGAATACTTTGTAATTATCAAAATCTCACTACTTTTTCAAGTCTTACCTGTATGTGAATCAGGATTTTCCATGCAACATCCACTTCGCCCACCCTCTTTCCTAGTGGAGCCTACATTTGCTCATGTCTCCATTCAGCCCCAACTCTGAGGGTAGAGTAGGTTTACCCAGTGGGGTGAGTGCCTGGACATCCAACCTCTCTTGCTAGGTAAGGCTCTGGAACCTAATCCTAAGCCAACCAGCCCCTGGAAGTCCCCTGGAGCCACGTGGTACAGGGCAGGCAGGGCTCGCACATGGAGGACCCCAATCAGACGGAGGAAAGATCTACATTCTACACCTGGGGACATCTCATCTCTTTTTCCTTCCAGGTGTTAATCAGGGTGGAAGTCTTATCCCCACCAGCACTCACGGGGGATCCGCTAGAGGATAAAGCCCACACCGGCTGGTGAAGCAGACAGAAGGAATCAAACAATCCTAGAGTCTGCTCTATCTCTAAATTTGGAGTTGAGGAAAATAGTAGCCTTCCTTACTGGTAAGCCACATTCTTTTGTGTAAAGTCAAAATCAGCCTGATAAAAGATTGTCTTTTTTAATGAATCTGAATGTTCATATGGAGAAACAACATGAAGCAGGACTTTTTAGAAAAAGCTAAAAATAAGATTTAATTAACATTGGATTGCTTACTGTATGCCACATGATGTTTTTGCACATATTATTTTATCCTCATAATAATCTTATGAAGTGAAATCTATTGTTGTCTCCTTTTACAAATGAGCATATAACCCTAAGGCACAGAGAACCAGAGAACCCACTTCCTCAGGGTTAAATGGTAGAGCCAGAAAATGTGACTGGAGCTTGGCACTGAATCACATTGCATGTGCCTTGAAAGAACAATCCTTTATTATAAGACACGACAGGTAACGTTTCTGCTAAGGAATGTGTTTTTGGGGCAGCCTCACTTAAATAATGCCCCTCCTGTCCAATTCTCAGGGATGTTATATATGTCAAACAAAATAACGTATCACCATCACCCTCCCTGCCATCAACAGCTCATCTAAAATGCATGAAACATGTATTTGTTTCCATATCCATAAGAATAACATTTAGTCCTCAAGCCCTCAGTCTACTCATTTCTTAAAATGAGGATTTGGGGATAAATTCTTTGAAGATTAAATTATTCAAGTAACACTAATGTTTACAAAAGGTTCTTTGGCAACATCTGAGCATTCAATCATCAACAGATTTGGAGGTTTCTTTCCGCCAAAAATTAGGATAGACAGAATGTCTAGTCTGCATCCTACACAAAAATATTCAGAATTATCACTGTTAAAACTGCCAGTCCCTAATAAAAACCTGTTCAAAATAGAATTCCCTTTCCCTCCCTTTGTTATATGTATAGCCCTCAAACGGCTACAGAGTCATCTGGTAGAAATAAGATTTTTTTCAGAGAAAATTGCCTCCATCAACCAAAAAAGCAAAGAGCCAAATTGGTCAGGAGGAGGGGGAAAGGAGACTCCTTATGTAAAAGTGTCCAGATCCTCCGGGGCAACAGGGAGCTTGAGAGCTGTAGCCCACGGCTTTCTGGACACGGTTGTCACCCACTGACACAAGCAGGATACCCCATTTGTAGGGGCCCAAATCCCTTCCCAGGTAGAATTACTGTGATCCCCAGCTTTGTGAGTCCCATGGGGAAGACTAAGAGGCTGCAAAGGGACCTGGGGCTCCCACCCCCACCCCACCTCCGTGCTTTCCTGGACTCCAGATGGTCCTTGGCTCACACTTGCAGCCCTGCTGAGAGGAGCCTTCCTCCAAAGCCCATCTGTATCTCCCAGGGAGCCACAAAGCACTAGAAAATGCAATTGTTTCCTGAGTCTGCCTCAATGGCGAGACAGCAAGTCTGAAACCTACAGAAGTAGTTTGACTTGCTAAATAAACGCCTAAATGCCTATGGGTGGCGAGCTCTGAAAAATGCCATTATTAGACTTTAAACGTGTTTAATTTAAGAATACTTTGAAAGCAAAAAATTAAACTTCCTCCCAGCTCTGAAAAAGCCTGAAATGCTATGCTACTAATTAGTAATTGTGATGGACCCAGCTGTGGAGATTAAAATTTGGGGAACTCTTTTAGATTTGTACAATTAGGACTGTTCTTCAATGCTCTGTGCATAAAAGCTGGTGGTTTTCTATAACAGCCTTTTTAATTGAACAATGTGCCACAGTTTCTAATTTCTGGTAAACTAAAAGATGCTGAAAATAATTATTTGAAGAAATATGCAAATTTAGGCTTGTTACAACCCTGGAGCCAGCAACCATACCACTCGGGTTTCTCAGTCTCAGCAATACTCACATTTGAGGCCGAATAATTCTTTCTTCTGGGGAGCTGTCTGTCCTGCACTGTGTATGATGGTGCGCAGTATTCCTGGCCTCTACCCACCTGATGGCAGTGGCACACACAATCCACCAGTTGTTGGTGACAACTAATAATGTCCCCAGACTTTGCCAAAGGTTCCTTCTTGAGAACCACTGTGCATCACCACAGGAAATTAACTATAACCCTAAAGGCAGACTCTTTGCTCCAGGGTCAGGGCACACAGGCTCTCTGCCTCCACAACTGACTCCAGCCTTTCTTTTCCAACTCTATTCACTTTCCCTTCTGCTCCTACCTTCCTTCAGCTGGTTTGGGGCACTCTGGGGTAATGAGACTATTAATATCAAAAGCAGCACCCCTGCTTGGGTCTAATGAGCCCTTCTTTTGTGACACACATCATTTCATGTCACTCTCACACCAGTTCAGAATGTTATATGCTATCAGCCTTGTTTTAAAGATAATAACATTCAGTCTTGTTAACTGACTTGTCTAACTCCACACAGCTGATCAGCGGCAGAGCTCACAGCCACGTCTACCTGATGCCAGAGCCCAACCTTGCTTTTATGATACCATTAACCTCTACTGTTGCTTTTCCAAGCATCAGAAGCGCTTACCTGTTTTCACACAGTAGGACCTCCATTAAACTGACTGCAGTGTTCCCTTCCCTGTGACGCTTATTTCATTACTATGGGGGTTAGAGGGCTAAGGGTGAAGAAGACCAATTTATCTGATAGATAAATTGGGAAAAGAAACTAGGCATGTTCAGTCCTATCTCTGGGTACCAGCATCTTCCTTTTAGCAAAGAGCACATGGTTTCAACCCCCTCCTACCACAAAACAAAGGTCCACCTGGATAGGGGAACTCTGGTTGTTATGGCCTAGTTTATTACAGTAACAGTGAGCCCACTTGGCTGCAAATCCAAGCCACATAGCTCAGAGAGCTGTATCAGTTATAATTTAGTGTTTGATCTTCATCCACCTGACTCCTGTATTTATTCCCATTCTCCTTTAGAACTTCTTCAGTACCTAGTGCTGAGCAGAATGCCTGAAATGCAAACAATATGGCAGAACTAACAGTTACAGTCCATGGTGACCTGGAAATGATTTGTTAATTCCCACTGAATCCTTCCAGTTTTTAAGACTGATATAAAATCAGATACATGAATTACATCCTCCTCTCCTCCCAACTTTCCAGAAAGATGGTCAACTAATGTGTTCCTTGCATCTAGAAAATTCCCCAGGGTTTGATGGAGAGTTTATAGGGCAGCAGGAGTACTCATGGAAAGAATCAGGGAAACGTTCCACATACAAACACTGAGTGATGTCTATGTCTGTTTTCCCACGTCGTTTCTCAGCTATGGGCTCCATCTAACACTGCATTTTGTGAAATTCTCCTATACCCAATAGGAATTAAGTATCAACACTTACCAATTTTCCCAATAAGGTTATTTTGAAGATAGAGAATTTTTAAATCCCGGCACCATTTGTCAATATGTTCTAGTCTTTCTATTTCTTGCTGATGCAAGGAAAGTTCCTCCAGGGAAAAAATTACACAGTCATTGTGTTCAGCATTCCGTCTAATAAGATCTTCTGTGACTGAAAGGAAATTTGCTACATATTACATTTCTATCCCCATTGTTCATCATCTGGCTATTATGCTATTAATGTGCTGGATTTTATTCACAGCTATTCAATTCTCCAAGCCCAAGTGATTTCCAAAAGGAGAGACCAGAAAAACGCTACCTTCTTCTGCAGTTTTATACATGATGTAAGTCAAAGGGGAAAAAGGGATGATATCTTAAGTCTTGTATTTGCATGCATGAGGTCTACATACATTTGCTGACTGGAGACATTGACAGCTAATGGCGATAAGAATGTTGGTACAGACACTTGTGGTACCATGTCAAAGTGGATGAGATTCACTATCTGATCTGAGACAGGTTAATTCTATTGGGATGTACAGTCTGGCTGACAGAGTACAGAAATATAAAAACATCTCCCACTATTGAGTAAGGAAAGTTCATTCTTTACTTCAATTAACCAATATTTATTAACTACAATTTAAGAGAAAAGAAAGGGATGCCCTAGGTCTTGGATTAAAGTCTTACAAAGTAACCAATACTTGTTCTGGCTTCAGGAAGAATGAAAAAGCCACTCATATTAGGAGCAGAGATGAGTGCTCCTACCCCCTAACATGAACAGTATGTGGCACTGGGCTGCCCGGGTACAGACTATGTAATGTCAATGGCACCAAGACCCAGAAGACAACGTCATGGTCCACTGTTAGAGCCAGAGACAAAATCATGAACCAACTTTGCAAAATGATGGACCATTTGCAAATAAAAACAGGATCAAGAGGTGGAGGGAGAAGGGAGTAGAGGGAGGGAAGCATTAAGATGTGTTACGCACATATATAAACGATCCATGATGAATGTCATCATTGTGCACTGCGAACATGTACTAATAAAAACAAAATGCACCAAAATCAAAGGGACAAAGACAATGGAAAAATCCTGTACCTTCCAGTACTATTAAAAGATTACTGACATATTTAAATCCACCATTTTAGGTAGAATGTGGAAATACTGCATGTCCACCCCAGGAGATAATAAAGACTCATTCACTGTCATTAAGGAGATGCCAAGAACTATTCTAAATGCTTTACATGCTCCAAAGTGCAAATATGTGGAGTTATTATTTGCATTTATCTGATGAGGAAGTGAAACAGAGTTTCAGTAACTTGTCTGGGTCTTGGCAGTAAGTAAGTGCTGGAGCCAGGTTTTGAATCCATCTCCTGCCACCAGACCTTAGCTCTTAACTACTATGTTATACCACCTCAAACATGAGCAAAGGAGAGTCACTGGAGGTTTCTCAGGCTCCCCAAATGTGCATATTCATCTAGCTGAGACAAGCTCTTCGCAGCACTGTTGGGCGCTTCTGTTTCTGATACATCTTTAAAAATGTAGCCTGCTTTTTTTCTAAATGTAAAACATATATGAATTTTATCATTTGTGTGCAGTTAGCTGAACTCTGATACTTCTGGTTGTGGGAGATAGGGTTTCTTCCAAAGACAGTTCTTTAGGAGAGAGATAAGGGAAATGTAGAGACCCAGAAATTAAAATACCATATATGAGAAATATTCTTGTGGCTCTAAGTTTTGGCTCAGCTGACAGGCAGAGACGGCTGCAAACCCAGTCCTGGGAAGGGGAGGTCAAAGTGGCTTAAAGGAGGTTAAAAAGGCAGCCACACTAGCCCTAGTGCTATGATGCCTGCTATCCCTGGAATGTTACTACTAGTTTGTAGGGCAGCTTATGTAGACTGATCTGTTCAAGGAAAAGAAAACACATAAACAACTTCCTGAACACCAAGTCTGAAAGACACTACTCCCCTCCCCCACATACAGTGGTTTGTTCTGATATTATGAATCCACCAATAATAAATTAATGGGCACAACCAATTTGAGTATAGACAAAGCTGCTATATAAACTAAAAGGAATTATCTCTGTGTAACTTATCTACAAAATATTCTCTTAGAAAAGATGCAAGGTGGATAAAAGGGATGAGATGGCATGACCAATATTATTTGTACTATCTTAACTAAATGTGAGTTAGTTTCAATTAGACCCTGTGTGTCTGTGATGTGTACTTCACAAACCCATAGAGCAGGTAAGTATACATTGAAGGCTTTGATTCCCTTAGACCTGGAGTGCGTGGGGCCAGGAAGATGTGCCTATTGAGAAACTATGTGTCCCCTCTTATGAGGCTCACTGCCCAAGGGCCCCCAAGTCAGTCCCTAAAGCTTCTCAGTGACCACTTCTCCAGGTTCATTCCCAAAGACAGACTGCAACATCAGGCGCCCATCTCCATACCCAGCATGTCCAAAGAAAAGCTGCTTGCCAGGGACATGGACCAGGACCTCCTGGATGTATAATCTGGGGTCTGCTCCTTACACATGAGCACAGCACACCAGGACATAGCCAGTGATGGGAAAAGCATAACTATAGGCCAGAGGATCAGCTCTCTCCAACCCACCATGCTGTGGCACAGAATTTCTAGGAATCTGAGAAATGTATATTATAAGCAGCCACTGGGGTTGCTGTGAAGGTACAATGTCCCTTACCAAGGAAAGAAGTTGTGTTTTATATAGCAGTTCGGTGAATAGCTTGACACATAGGCCATTGCTTATATTCTCGCCCCAGATCCTGCTGCACTGAGTGTGGTATCCACATTGAAGATGTCCTCTACATAACTTGAGCCCCACAGGAGCTGCCATCCATGGTTAAGCCAGATGTGTTCAGGGAGGTTCTTTTAGCACCCTAAGCATCGCCTTCCCTTTAGCCTTCTATGTCCACAGCAGCAGCAGCACAGCCCACCTGACTCTTGGGATCACTAAAGGTATCTACTGCCTTCCGGGAGGATGGTGGCATGGTAAGCAGCAACAAATCAGCCTCTCTGAGATTTGGAACAACAACTGGATAAGAAAAGAAACAGGAGGTGGATCCCTAGGACACAGCAAGGATCTGAAGGGAAAATTGGAGCCTATAGAGAAATTGAAGAGATAGACCACAATACGATGAAAAGAAGGGCCAACCTGCACTTTCTCCCTGGCTCTTGGCTTGTGGTGAGAGAAAGGAAGGTTGAATCTAGAGATGTAGTGAAAGTGGGCAACACCAGAGCCTCCAGGGGAAAATGCACCAGTATAACACAGCTGTGGACGCTGTGCACTGCAATACCTAGTGAGTGACTCCAGTTCAAGTGTCTGCCATATCCCCTGGAGAAGGTGTCTGGTTGGATGCCATTTTAGGGAGGGCCTCACAGCAGCCATGGGCTGGCCTTATCTCAGCACACCCAGCTGTAAATTCCTACAGTGACTGAGTGAGGGACAAACAACCATGGGAGATGCCTATGATCAGGGAGCCACAGTCATGCTGGCAAGAGACAACCAGAGTACCACAAGCTCAGTGACTGAGGCCCCAGTCCCTGATTGGAGGCCAGGTTCAACCGTAGTTTCTGTAGATTTGAAAGTACTAGACCTGGCATCAACCACTAATCCTACTGCCAGCTTGCTGGGATTATTTGGCATGGATCTGGGCTCTAATTGCCTCCCTTATCTACCAGTGAGAGCAGAATCACACCTTGAATTGGACACAGGTACAAAACAGTAGACCATACAACATAGCTATAAAGTTGAAATCACAGGGAAATTTCCTTTTTCCTTCCTGTTTGTGTTTTTTCGATTGCTTGTTTTTTTGTTTTGTTTTGTTTTGTTTTGTTTTGTTCTAGTGTGACCTTTACTATTTTTTGGGCTTTTTGTTTTTGTTTTGTTTTGTTCTTATTTTGGTTTTCTCCTTCTTTCCTTCCCTCCTATCTTTTTAACCAGTTTCCTAGAGCTTGGGTAATCTTCCTCTGTGCTTTAAAGCCTTACTTTTAATCATTTTTTTTCACCTCTTATTTACTTCTCTTTTTATACCTTTCTCTTTTAAATTTTCTCCCTTAAGGTAAAATTGCTCTATGGAGCAGCTATTTACTATATATGATTTTCTGATTTTTCTTACATTTTATTATATAACTAGAAATTTTGTACCTAGGGAAAAGGTGGAAAATTATTAGTTATCATAATTTAGCGTTTTTCCGTCTGCATTTGATGCTATTGTTATTACTAATTGTACTACTTTACCCAAAGGTACATAGTGTTGTGATCAACTGATCTTCCTTGTAGGCCAATACCTAGATTGTCTGGCAGTCATGAACAATACCACAGCCCAGTACAAAAGAACAGGCTGTTAGACCCAATAGCCTGCAACTTTCATCCCTAATAAACAGAAGAGTCAAGGTTCTGGCCTGGGACAGACTCAAAGGCCAAAAGCCAGCTATTCCTAGAAGACATCTCTGAAAATCAGTAATTTTCTTAAGAGGTCTTGATACTAATAATAAAGCTATGTACCATAAGTAATTTACAAACCTCAATGCAGGAAAAAAATTAACAAAAAATAGAAAATGAGAAAACACAGAAGCAAGATGCAACCCATAATCCCCAACTTGCCCAAGGCAAATCCAGGTGGCACTGAGGTGGAAGAAAACAAAAACTACACAGCTGACCTTACTGAAATGGTGGTAATGCAAGCAACAAAACAGGTAACTTTAATTGCCTGAAAAAACTAAAACAGCAATAATTACACAGATAATTAAAGACTTGATGACCATAATGAAGGAAATGGATAGTGAATCTACAGTACATACAGATTTAAAGCAAGAGGGAAAAAAGAGACACCTTGGAAAGACAGGGAAACCACGAATGTCCAACAAAGAACTGAATGCTATAAAACAAATTCAAATAGCCATCCAGGAGATTAAAAATTTATACAGCAGAATAAACAAATATAAAGGAGAATATCAGGTCCAGAAAAGACAGTTATGGCTAGAAATCATCAAATGAAGGACTTCTTAAAAATAGCAAAAGACCACAAAAATCAATCCAACAGCTGCCAAACAATGCAAAGAAAAATAATATGAGAATACTTGGAATCAATGAAAAATCAGAAGCTAGAACAGTGACATAAAACAACATTTTAACAAATGTAATAGCAGACAATTTCCAAACATGGAAAAAGAATTTGGCATACAGAAAACTGAACCATATAAAACCCCAGATAGCCATGATATGAAGAAAATTACACCAAGACATATACTAGTCAAGATTTCAGAAATTCAACACAAGACTAGAAGAAAAAAACAGAGAAAATAAAAATAAAACCTGTAAAATAAAACCCACCCAAATTAAAGCAGATCTTTTAACACACATACTCTTTAAGTCAAGAAAAGCATGGAGTGAAGTATTTCAAAATGCAAAGAAAACAACCTCTAACCTAGAGTGATGTACACCAAAAAGGTATCTTTCAAAATTGATGGAGAAATAGGATATTTTCACAGTAAAGAGCACCAAACCAGGTTTCCAAAAGGTTTTGAAGGCTATTGTAGAAAAAGACAGTGAGGACCACAATTATAAGAATCCCAATAGAATGAATCCACCCAACAAGGCAAGAAATTAAATAGAAGGGAAAGAAACAGAACGAACAAAAAGAAAATAATATAATGACAAAGATACATCAATACCTGTCATTTATAACCACCAATGTGAATCATCTCAACTCACCAATCAAAAGAAACACTGGCAGAATGGATCAAGAAACAAGACCTAACAATATGCTTGTAGTCAGTATTTACAAGGGAATGTATTTAATACTGGATACATAATTTATAGAATTATTTTATAATATTCACTCAAAACGTCAAATGCAGAAGAATGTAAACAAACTGCCCACACACTAGAGACCCTAGGAATCAGCTGAGGGCCTGTAGGGCAATGTCCTACACAAGTCTAGATAAAGACTTACAGTCCATGGCAATGTCTTCCTACGAATCCAGATGGATGCCTAAAGCCCACAACAATGTCTCATACAAGTCTGTACCCAGGATCAATACTGGGAAAGCTCAGACGTCAGTGGTGGAAGCTAAAAAGTCTGCACCAGTGAGATGAAGGATCTGTGCCAGAAGACCGAGAGACCTACACTGGAGCCAGAAAGTGATGCTCAAAACAAGCACCAGAGTTCCCCCAAAGAGAACCATGGTTACCCTTAACAACAGTAAGGTCATGAGCTCCTTTGACAATGAGAACAGCTGAGTCTATATTAGGAAAGCCAGCATGGCAAGCTTCTCTAGGAGAGCCAGCAGCGCACCATCTTTTCCTCCAGTTCTCTTTTTATGTTGTTGGCAACAGTCCTCAGATGAGCCATTCACACCCAGAATCACCCTAATTCAGTTCAGCTGGGTGTTAAAAGTTGCCCAGTAGTTGATCCACCACAATGCTACATAAAAGAAACACATTTACCTCAAAAAGTAAATCAAAAGTCAAAAGATTGAAACAATACTCCATGTAATAGGAAACTGCAAAGCAAGGATAGCTAGTCTGTTTGTATAAAAAGTGGATTTTAACCTAAGACTAATCAGAAGAGACAAAGAAGTTCACTACATACTTAAGGGAACAGTCAAGAGGCAGAGATAATAATAATAAATATATATGCATCAAATACGGGTGTACTCAACTATATAAAACAAAAGCTAAGGGATATGAAAAATCAGATAACCACTAATAGAATTGTAATGGAGATCTCAAGTACACAGATCAACTAGACAAAAAAAATGAACAAAGAAATATTAGAGGTGAATCAAACCTTTGAACAAATGGACTCAGTAGACACCTATAGAATGTTCCACTTAACAACAGAATGCACATTCTTTTCAGCCACACACAGGACTTCATCCAAAGCAAATCATATACTAGTTCATAAAACATACTTAAATAAATGCAAGGGTCTGGGGATTTGGCTCAGCAGCATAAGCGCCTGCCTTGTAAGTGTGCGGTCATGAGTTTGATCCCCAGTACTGATACAAAAAAAAGTAAAAAAAAAAAATGCAAAGGAGTAGAAATTATCCCATACACAGTATCAGATCAAGGTGCAATGAAATTAGGTTTAAGGGCAAAAGAAACCACAAAAACTACATAAATACATGGAAATTAAATAATACCCTCCTGAACAGCCAACCAGTCACAAATAAAATCAAAGAAGAAATAAGACAATTTATACAATTAAACAATAATGCTAAGATGACATACTGGAATTTATGGGATGCAGTGAAAGCAGTCCAGTGAGAAAATTTATAATTTTGGATTTCCACATCAGAAAAAAAGAATGAGTGCAAATAAATAACCTAAAGTTGAACTGCAAACTTCTAGAAAAAGTTCTTCCGTGGAAGCAAATTATAATTACAAGAGCAGATTAAGAAAACAATATAGCTAGGGCTGTAGCTCAGTGGCATGGTGCCTGCCTGGAAAGCATGAGATCTTGAGTTCAATTTCATATCAAAAGGAAAAAAAAACAATATAAAGAATCAAAAAGTTTTTTTTAAAATGCTAAATAAAATAGGGCCAGGGATATAGATCCAGCAGCACAGTGCCTGCCTGGCAAGTACAAAGTTGTGAGTTCAATCCCTGGTACCAAAAAACATATAACTGAAAGGATTATATAAAACAGACAAACCTTCAGCCAACCTTATGAGTGAAGGAAATAATGAAAAAAAAAGGGACCCAAATCCATTTAGGAATGGAAAAGTTAAATCACAATATATCCTGCAGAAATCCAGATCATCAGTACTTACAGAACTTGTACTCTAATAAGGCTGAAAACTCAGAAGACATGGGCAGATTCTTAGATATATATAAATTACCAAAGCTCTATCCTGAAGATATAAAAATTCTAAATAATCATGTATCAGTCAATGAAATGGAAGAAGTAATTTAGAAACCTACCAACAAAGAAAAGTCTAGGTTTGGATGAATTCTTGTGAACTCTAAAGAACTTTAAACAACACATGATGCCACTGCTCTTCAAAAGTTTTAACAGAATTAAAAGGAAAGCAATAATCTTCGTCATCCCTGAAAGCAAGCATTACCCTGATATCAAAACCATAGAAGGATTCAACCAAAAAAAGATTATGGACTAATCTCCTTAGTGACTACAGATGCAAATGTCCCCAGTAAGATACTGGAAAACAGGATACCGAAAATTATCAAGAACATTATATACCATGAACAATTAGGATTCATTCCAGGGATGCAGGAATAGTTCAACATACACAAATGTATACATGTAACATACCGCATTAACAAACCCAAGGGAAAAAAAAAACCACAGGATCATCTCAATAGATACAGGAAGTGCATTTGACAAAATCTAACACCCATTTATGATTTTTAAAAAAATCCCTACAGAAAATTGGATTAGAAGGTCTTTATATCAAGTTAATAAAACCCATCATCAAAAACAAACAACCAACATCATACTAAATGGTCAAAAAATGAAAGTTTTCACTCTAAAATCAGGAACAAAGATGCCATTATCACCACTCTGGTTCAATACAGTTCTCAAGACATTAGCCAGACTAATTAGAAAAGAGAAAGAAATAAAAGGAATATAGATAGGAAAGGAAGAAGTTAAATTATTATTTGCTAATCACACGACACTTTACATGGACGACCATAAAATCTCCACCAAAAGACCCCTATATTTAGTAATCAAATTTGGTAATGTAGCAAGGTACAAAGTCAACAGTCAAAAATCAATAGCATTCCTGTAAATAACAAACTCACTAAGAGAGAAGGCAGGGAAACAAAATCTTTCTCAACAGCATCAAGAAAATCAAAATACAAGGAATCAATGTGAGAGAGGAAGGAAAAACATTTACATTGCAAACTGTAGTACTCTGAAAAAGGATACCAAAGAGGATAGTAGAAAATGGAAAGACACTTCCTGTTCTGGGATAGGCAGAAAAAATATAGTGAGAATGGCCATACTTCCAAAACGATTATACAGATTTCATTCAATTCCAATCAAGATACCAGTACCGTTTCTCAAAGAACTATAGAAAACAACCCTAAAATTACATGGAAACAGAAGAGACCTAAAACAGCAAAGGCAATTCTGCGTAACAAAGGCAAGGCAAGGGCCTCACAATCTGCAATTTGAAGTTACAGTAAAAGCTACTGTGAAAGAAACAGCATAGTACTGGCTAAGATACATATCTAAGAGTCACTGGAACAGAAGATGCAGTAACAACTCCAGCACACTCAGCAAACTTTTCTTTGATGAAGGGGACAAACATCTTCATGGGAAGAAAAACACCTTCTTTAATAAGTGATGCTGGGAAAACTGCCTTTCCACATGTCAAAGACTAAAACTAGATCCATATTTCTTACCATGCACTGAACTCAAATCTAAAAAGCTCAAATCTAAATATAATAACAGAAACACTTGATCTGCTGGAAGATAGAAAAGGTAAAACTCTTGAAGACCTAGGTGTAGGTCAAACTTCCATGAACAAAACCCTGATTTCACAGGAAATACTACAAAGAATCAACAACTTGGGTCATATCAAATTTAAAAGCTTTTTCACAGTGAAATAAACCACTAAGAGAGTGAAGAGACAACCCTCACAATGGGAAAAAAATTTTTTACCAGCTACTTCTCAGACAAAGGACTAACAACTAGAATATATGAAGACTTAAAAAATCAGACCCCTCCCGATTTAAACACCCAATCAAAAATGGGCATCTCAAATGAAGAGACTCTTCTCAGATGAAGAAATACAAACAGCAAACAAACACATGGGAAAAAAAGTTCAACATCACTAGTCATTTGAAAAATGCAAACTAAAGCAATGCTGAGATTCTCTCCAGGAAGAATGAAGAATCAAAAATCAACTGATAACAAATACTGATAAGGCTGTGGAAGAAAAGGATTACATCTTCATTTCTAATTAGAATGTAAATTGATATAACCATATGGAAATCAGGATAGAGATTCCTCAAAAAGAACTAAAACTAGAGGGTCCATTTGACCCACCTGTGCCTCTTTAGGATATCTTCCCAGAAGACTGAAAAGCATCGTAATATACTGACATATTCACACCCATGTTTACAGCAGCACAACTTATGAAAGGTAAACTTTGGAAAAGTCCATATGCCCATCAATACATGAACAGATAAAGATAATGTGGTATTTATGTAGACGAGAATACCAGTCCGCCATAAAATTGAGTCATTTTTAGGTAAATGGATGCATCTCAAGATCATAATGTTAAGGGAAATAAATCAGATACTCACACTCTTTCTCTTGTTTGAGAAACACAAATAAGGACCAAAACGGAGGAGATATTGGGAAATGAGAAGAACATGTTCAGTGGGGAAGTAGAATAAGGGAGAGGGAGGAGGAGGAAAAGAAACAGGCTTTTAAAATAATAATGCCAGAGAAAAGATGAAAACAAAGCTTTTGTAAACAGGGAAAGGAAAGGGGGTAGAAGAGAGGGAAGTGGAATGGGAAAAAAGAATTAAGATGTACTATGTACAGGTACAAATTCCCTGTGATAAATGTGATCATTATGTATGGTAAATATGTATTAATAAAAATAATGTTTTTTAAAAAGGTATCTATCACAGGCTTCTCCAGCTCTACAGTCTTAAAGGCTTTTCCAATTGGTCCTTGAAGATGTACAGGGTTGATGAAGTTCCTACTGGTACCAAATATCTTTCCATATTCTCCTGTCACATTTCTTAAAATTTACAATCTATTTTCATCATGCTATTATGTGTGTAAACTGACCACTTGGATCAATTGTAATAGGCATGTAGATAATAGGAATTATATTGATCATCATTTCCTAATCACGATGATTATGATGAAAATCACTATTATCTTAAAGGAGGTGGGGATGAGGGCCATTCCCTTATCATTAATGACTAATTCACACACACACACACACACACACACACACACACACACACACACGAGAGGGGCTCCACAGTCATTCAGCACAATAGTGAAGGTACCCAATAATAAGTTATGCAGAAGTAGGATAGATTTTTTTAAATGGAGAATCACAGGTAGCAACACAGACCTGTGACATTATTAAATTTCCCAGTGGCCCTTTTCTGAATTCTATTATAGGAAGCAAACAATTTTGTGGCATGCTGTCGTATAGCATTTCCTAATCAAGAAACTTGTTACCCAATACTGATTCATCTACAAAGGCAAATATCAACACAAAAACCACAGTTCCCACGAAGAAGTAAGAATATCTATATGATGCATGGAGATTATATTGTTTGACGTGTTTAAATGAGAGAGCCTTTTACAGTTCTATACAGTACTATCTAATTTAAGGCAAACACTCTTTAACTCCAAAGAGCATTGTCCTGCTTTAGAAAGTGTCACTTGGAATAATGCACCACTGCACATATGTACACTTTTAGGAATTTAAAAATTCTTTGGAAGTATTAATGTAAACATGAGATGTTCGAGATGGTATTATAATACCTATCAGATGGTATAGACAAACATGTCAAGGTACTATGTGAAATGCTGCTTTCATTTCCTTATTTTAGAAATTTTGAAATACTAAAACCCAGATGGAGAGGAAGTGTCTGACCCTAGAAGGGATGAACCAGTATTTGCATGACTAGAGGAATTAGTGCATGATGAAGGATACTGAGGGCTCTAACCACAGGTACTACTTATCTTCCCTTAAAGATGCTACCAGGGAATCCTAAGATTTAATCAAACTGATTGGTCAGCTTAGCTTTCTTTCCAGTCCCTTAACACTATTGAGTTCTCCATAATTTGAGTATTGTTAAGATAACTGCAGAACAAAGGGCAGGAGGAAAAAGTTTCTGAAATTAGAGGCTGCCCTGCTGTTTTGACTTCTACAAAGCTTTTCCATGTCCTCATCAATGTCCTGGAAACTTCCAATACCGACAATTTAATACTCATTTCTTCAAATTTTTCATCAGGTTCTGTAAGAAGCCCTATCTTTCTCACAGAATAAACTGAGTCAATAGATGTTTTTAGCAGACTTAATCAGAATTTTCAAACATCCTGAAAGATCTAGCAGACACATATATGAAACAGAGATTTAATAGAAATAAAGGAGTCACAAATAGGTGGAGATTGCCTTTTGAAGTGTACAGGCTTTTTATTGTGGTACCATTATCAAAAGAAACTTTTAAAGCCAGTTACCTGTTTGTTCTGCCTTTTCTTACTGACTCATCATAAAGAACATTATTAGTAGCTGTACTGTACCCTAAAACCCAGTGATACTTTTAGGGGCTATTGAAGGAGAGTTACTATTTCACAAAGTGGACATGGACAGAAGCAGAGAGAATGTGTGAAGTATGTGATATGTACAAAGGCATAAATCGCTAGTGTCATTAAGTCAGGGGATAAGGGTCATAAAAGACTTCACTGAGGACAAGCCTGCACTGAATCGTGAAATGGGAGTAGAAGTTTTCCAGATAAACAAATGAGCAGAGGGCATCCCAGGCTACCTTTGATGATACAGTGTGCTGGCTGGCTTCTCAAACTGCAAGATTAATTCCTCTAACTGTCGGGAGCTCTGCCAGCAGCCAACCACAGCTGCTCACTTCTTTGGTAGCTGCCTGTGCTGAAGAGTAACATCTCATTCAAGGTCATATCCTTTGCCAGGTAAGACCATTTTCAATGACTGGTCGATGTGGGGCTGTACAGGTACAGGCCTTCACCCAACCTGGGCAAGTCAGAAGGTCCATTTCAAGTTTAGGGGTCCCAGAGTTGGCTAACTGGGACCTTTCTTAAAAGGTATCTCCGCCTAAATTCCCCGTCTGTCTTATCTTGCCTTCTTCCCTCCTGATTCCCACTCCAAGAAGCTTTTCTGTTACACTTCCTACATGCTGATCTCCATCTAAAAGTCTGAGTCTGGGAGAGCCCATCCTGGAAGAGTTAATACCAGAAGTGGTCCATGAAAGCAGATGCTAGTTGAGATATGTGGTTTGATTCAAATCTGCAGCCTGGCTGGCAATGTGGACACCATTATGGTCAGTTGGTTCTTAGTCAGACACAGCTGTGCAATTATTAAGACTTTCGCTGCTGTTGAGAAGAGATAGGATACCAGTGGAAGGAAATTCTCCAGTAAGCATGACTATCATGTATTACAGAAATATAGGGGACCTGTAAATTAAAAGACAGTTGTACTGGGTGGTGGTAGCTAAACACAATTGATAAGGAAAGGTTAAGATGCTACTTGGGTATTAAAGGCTAAGTGGGGCCAGCTATGGTGGTGCACAACTATGATTCTAGCACTTTGGGAGGAATCTAGGAGGATCCCAAATTCAAGCCCAGCCTGAGAAATTTAGAAACTTATTGAGACATTGTCTGTTTTTTTTAAAGGGCTTGGGATACATCATGGTGAGAGGCCCCTGGGTTCAATCCCCAATACCGGGGGAGGGGGGAGCTAAATGTGAAAACTAGCAGAGTACACTGGTAGCATATAAAGTTTCATTTCTGAAATTAGAGGGTGAGAAAACTGAGGAGTAGGACCAGACTTAACCATAACAGTAGCTGAAATTTTAGGTTCTGAACATGAACTCATAGGATAAAATTTATCCTCACAGCTGAAAATAACTTAAATTCCAGACTAAATGCATGAAAGTAATATTTTGTGAAACACTGGGCATCAGGAAATCAAAAGAAATGTTAGTATTTTGAGCAGAATGAAAAAAAAGGAAAACTAGATTATCAAAGTAAGTGGGATGCAGCTAAAAGATTGTTTGGAGGGACATGCATTGATGCCAATGAGAAAAAAGAAAGGTCATAAGCATTAGCTTCCACTTTAAGAAACTAGGTAAAGAACAAAACAAAAATTAGCAGAAGAAACTAAATAATAAATATTATAGCAAAAGTCAAATAAAAAGGAAGTCAAAAATAGAAAGCCTTAAGATTTAGGAAAATATAATTGGTAAACTTCTACCCAGACTTAACAATCAAAAAGAGAAGAGACACGAATTGCCAATATTAGGAATTACAAAGATATGATATATATGATATTGATAATAAAAGGACAATACAGAAATAGTAAAAATCACTTTACGTCAATAAATTCAAGAACTTGTTTTAAATGGGTAAATCTCTTAAAAATGGAAATCACCAGTTTAGTCAGGGGATATGGATAAGACGAAGAGCCCTCTACCTTCTAAAGTAACTGGATATGTAGTTACAAATCTTCCTCCCAAAAAAACCTGTGGCATATGTGTCTCCACAATAAATTCTACTAATACTTAAAGGAAATTAATATGCTGTATACACACAAGGTAGGTCTTCTAGAAACTGGAAGAGATCTTAGCAAGTAACAGGTCATTTATAGTGATGCACTGGGGAGAGAGACTATATTACAACAGTGGTGAGAGACACTCTTTCCACCTGAATTTTTCAACAGTGTCCACCCTGCCTTGCATTTAGCATGGTATACTGTGGGATCCAGAGACTATCTTCGTGGATTCAGTTTCCAGTTCTTCCTCAGTCACCTCGTCTAAAAATGGATAGCAAGTCATCCTTCCCTTAAAAGGCTACTGGGAAGATGAACAGAAGAACACCTGTAAAGCATCTTAATCGGGTTTGGCACACAACAGATAACTTGTGGGAAGAGTGGCTATTATGTTCCTGCTGCCAGCGCTTTGAAGTCCACCCTCTCCCACTTGATTTCCTACCTGTCCAAGTTATGTCCATGAATAAAACTGTGGTTTCTCCCATGCCCTTTAGTGAATTGAAATCTTACAGTTTTCTAATGTCTCAGTACTTCTCCAAAACCTGTATGATGTGAGCCCCACCTACCTTTCTCACAAGTCTTCCATCTCTTCTTCCTGTCATTCACCTAGGCTCCAGGCAGTCACAGCTGACCAGCAAGGGGTCTTGGGCTTTCTCATGTCTAGGATCTCACAGGGACCCAGTTTCTTTTCCAGAGCACACTGCTTTCTGAGACAAGCCTACGCCTGCCCCAGGGGTCAGGGCCCGGCCACCCCTCTCTCACTAAGCCTCAACCATAAATGACATTTGTAAGTGCTGGCCTTCCCTGCTAAGAAGGTGGCCATGTCTGCCTCATTTACCACTGTATGCTAATCCCTGCCCCAGGCCAGGCACTCTAAGCCTAATAAATCAAAGATTTAATAAATGAAAGGGCGCAGATTCGAGAATGACAAGGAGGTGTAATCTACAAAGAAAGTAAAGATGAGTAATAGCTCCAAGAGAAAATATAGTACCTGGCTAAGAATGGGGTTTAGCACTCTCTCCATGTCTCCCCTCCCCAGACTGTCAGCTAATCCAGGTCAGAAACTCCACTGTTAGCATAGTATCTTGCGGAACACAACATTAACTATGGCACTCTTAAAACAAATGATTAGGAAGGACTGTAGGAAACTGCCATTTGTGGAGGTTACATGTACTATGCCTGTGCTTCATTTTGGAGATGAGGCCGCTGGGGCCCACAGGCGAAGTCCCTGGCTGGGAGTCACAGAGGCAGCAAGTGGAGGGAGGACTTAACTCTTCCCCCATCAGTCAGTGCGCTCAACTACCAGACTGCTCTGCCTCCCGAATGGGTCTGGAGACTGCCGCGGGCCAGCAACAAGTCCAGAACCGCACAGCTGGGCAAGCAGCGTGCTGCCCCGCCCAGCCCCGAGTGCCCAAGCCGAGCCCCAGGCCCTCTTCAGCCGCCTCGTTCATCAAGCCCAGAGCCTTTCCGGCCCTTCTTCACACGCCCATCTCACAGATGGGAACCTGTCCCTCTTCCCGAAGGCGAGCTGCTGCGGGCGAGGACCTGGCATTGCTGGCTGTGCAGTGGGCTAGGCGCCCAGCTGGGATGCACAGGGCGAGAGGGGCCGCGGTGTCCCAGGCTGGCAACGAGAGTCCCCAGGGCCGAGAGATGACAAGGAGGTGGGGGTTGAGGTTGCTTACTCCGGCCCATGGCACCTCTCCTGTTAGTTGCCCCTGGAAGCCAGACCCAGGCTCCCGGGACTGTTTTCACTTTTAAGGCTGCTCCTCCGCGTCGGCTTCAGAACCCAGGAGTCATGGCAACGGGGGACTCTACGGTGGCCGCGCAGGACCAAGCAACACCGCATTTTCTGAAATCTAAGAGAAGATTCAGGCAAGACTCTCAAAAGGGACTGCTGGTCTTTCCCAATCCAAACTTAGTCCTCCTTCACGTCACCACTCTAGGCCTTCCAAAGACTGCTTCCCTCTCCTTTAGTCCTTTAGTTCTCCAGCCTGGACGAAGAATCCTAGGGCGCACTTACTTCCTGTGGACTCTGCCTCCTGGGTGGTTCCCAGGGCTGCTCTCTTCTTTTGGTTTTTGTTTTTGTTTTTCCTTTTTTCCCTCTGTATTTTATTTATCACATCCAGAGCCAAGAGATTTGGATTTGGTCTCTACTGTATTTTCTAGCTATGTAAACTTAAACTTTGTTGGCTTCTATTTCCATATAAGATGGATAGTATTAATAGCCTCAAAAGATCTTGGCAAATTTTAATGAGATAATTTGAGTGAATAAAAGACACATTTAAAAAAGGTCAGTATAAAAGTTGTCATTATTTTATTTCATCTCTTTAAAGTCACCACCCAATACCAGTCAATAATAATAATAAACTTTCTAAAAACACCATCCATTATGTAGTCCAACTTTCTCTGCTCTATACCCCATTAATACGGAGAGAAAGAGTGTAATACACAAAAGATACAATCTCCCATGCTAGCTACAGCAAACAAGCCGAGAGCAGGCTTCTTATCTTGATATGGGTACTGTGTTTGCATCTTTAAAAGAGATTGATAGAACCATACTGGGGACAAAGAAAGCTATTACATCAGCAGATAGCTATTAAGCTCTTATTGTTGGCCATTGTCAGGGTTTGCCAGCCAGCTGGAGACGTGGGCAGAAAGGCAGGAAAGTCAAAAGGGATGGAATAAAGGAGGAGCAAGGGACAATGATCAGTATGGCGGTGAGGGAACAGCTTAAAGGGATTTTTGAATGGTAAATCTGAGAGAGTAGATCACGTTAACAACCTTAAAGGCCAAAATAACTGAACTAGAGTGGTGTCCTCATGGCAGAACTCTTCAGTGTTCCAGTAAGATTTCTGAGGGCTCTCCATGTGAGACCATCCACTGCTTCTACACAAAAATTGGGTTCTCTTCATTTTCCTGTTTTTAAAAGCAGGACAATGGGTGTAAAGATTGTGAGCTCTGGCTCTGGAAACATATTTACTACTATATGGTTCTGAATACATGACTCCCCCTTTGAGAGCTTCAAGTGATGTATTTCCAGGTGAAGGCAATGCGAGCAAGCACCTGTGCCCCCTTTGAGTGGTCTGAACAGTAGTGCCTGAGAGTTTGCTCACAGCAGATGAAAATCCAAGAGCTCAGGAAGCTTAGCAAATGTGCCTGGGCTTGAACTTGTGTATTCTGATAGCAAAGGATCTATGGAGGGTCAGAAGGATCGGGCTTCTGACAGGAAGCTGGTACCAACGGGTATTTTGAGTGCAGAGTTTAGTTTCTAAACTGACAGGCACAAAACAGCAGTCTGTCTCTGTATCAGTCTAGGACTCTAGAAACCTTCTAGAAAAATGGTGACTCAGATGTCTGACTTGTCAGCTCCTCTCCTTACCCGTGGACCTACTTACTTCACAACTCTTACAATCATTCTTGAATTCTCTAGTTGTCAAAAGGATGTTGTGTTTTGAGCATTTCTGCCTTTTTAAAAATTCATGTTGAAGCTTAATCCCTAATGATTTTAAGATGTGGAGTTTGAGGAGATGTTTGGGTCATCAGAGCAGGTTAGACACTTTAAATAAAAACAAATGTTTGACACAGGGAGTTGGCCCTTTTTCATGCATAGCATCCTTTTTTTCCATTCCTTCTGCTAAAGGACTCAGTGGCAACATGCTAACTTAGAAGGAGAGATTATGTTCTCAGCAGATGCAGAAACCACTGGTACTTTGATCCTGTACTTCCAGAATTATGAGAAATGCACTTCTAATCTTTCTAAATTCCCCTCAGCTCAGATACTGTGTTATACAAATTTAAGGAGACTAGAAGAGGGCCTTGAATTTTTTTCTGGGAACCTTACTATCCATGGAATTGAAGTATTCTTTCATCCATATGTGAAAAATTAATTATGGAGTTGTCATTCTTCTGGTAAAATCCCTAAGTTCCTTTTAAGCACTGTGTGGTCAGCACAGATCACTTGCTTTGGGACTGCAAACTCAATTCTCACAGCAGCCTTCAGAGGTAAGTCATATTATCAACTTATTACAGATGAGGAAATAGGAGTCTAGTGGAATTATATTCTTGGAGTAAACTGAGCCAGGTTTTGTGCCTAAATCTAAATTTTGTTCTGCATCATTTTCCAGACTGAAAGCTACTTGAAAGCAGAAAAGAAATTCTTTTATTGTTTTGTCCATCCCTAACTCCTAACTCTTGGCATAATTCCTGACACTAGTTAAACAATTATTGAACAATCAAATGAACAAATTTGTGAGTCAGTCTCTCCAAGAGCTTGGTCACTGAATATAAGGACCATGTCTCATGGTTCCAGTAGAATCACCATGGAAGCCTCCCAGTTGTAAGGGGATCCATCAGGCTACCCGGAAAAGAGGTCACATTCCTCTGGTCCCAGCACAGCTCTTCATCTTCAGAATTTTTCACCAAAATATGGAATAAGAGCTAGACCTACAGCAGGGTCTGAACAGATTGTTCTGCCACACTGATGGAGAGAGAAAAGCCTTGCATAGACTATCTCACTCTTGTATTCTTGTACCAGTAATATCTTCTCTGCTCTCTGTCATGGGCCAGACTGGGCTGGTTTGACTGTGCACTTTCTTAACCCAACATCATAATCCCTGTGTTTGTCAGAAACAGAACACCCAGGAGATATAAAGGACATGTGTACAATGTGCTGAGATTGTTTTAGCCCATCGACAACAGGGGAAATTGGCAAATAAATCACAATGTGCAGCTTTAGGGATAAGCAAGTTTATTTCATTCAAAGTGAGTGGAATAATTTAAAGAGTAGTGCTGTGTCTGTTTATGCAAAGAATTCTTTCAGATAGACTGGTTTCCTTGGCTCTTGGAAATGTAAGCAGATGAACTAAGCTTCCTGGGCAAACCATTGCCATGTTTTTTGTCTCTAAAGTAAGAATGAATCTTAAAGAGGGATTTTTAAAATTCTACTCACAAAAAATTAGTGCTCCTACTTCTTTTGTGCTGCATAAAGTCCAGAGATGTTGACCTAGAAAGCTATGTGGATCTTCTATTTTTGTTGTTACATAAAAATTGGTATTTTTATGATGGTTGAATGATGCTTTGTACTTGATTTATTTTTTTTAAAAAGAGTTTCTTCATTGACACTTTAAGACAACTAAACCAAGCTCCCAAGTTCAGTGATATCCTTACAACTTCAATTCCTCTTTGACCCTTCTCACTTCTCTCCCTTTCCTCTCATCCTTCCTTCCTCCTTTCCCTATGCCAGTCTCTGTGAGGAGTGATAGATAGAACACATAAAACATGTAAAACATACTTGACAGTTTGGTTTGACTTTCTTTTTTTGAAAGCAAAGTAATCTTTGTAGATGATGACCCTAAAGAGTGGACGATATTATCTTCACCCTTTTACAAAATAGAAAATCCCATCTACTTTATCCCAATTCAATGAAAAAGATAAAGAGAAACATGCTTAAATGCTGTGCCTGCTTCCAGGGAGTCAGGAGGAGCAATGCATTGTTTAATTTGGTCTATGGCATCCATCTGAGGTTTGACTTCTCCCTCCTAGAATCTACAGACAAAAAATGAGAAGGTAGAATAGAGCAGCTTTATAGCTATCCAGGGCTTCTTTGGCACTATCCATGGCTATATATTAGTGCTACTGAATAGGAATTCTCCAAACAGACACTTGAGTAATTAAATGGAAATGTGACAATGCATTTCAAAATCAAGTATAAAATTATTTTTTAAATTATTATTTGAATTTATTTGTCCTATCTTCTGCCCATTGCCATGAGTTTATCACAGACATGGCTGGTATTTTAGGGAGGGCTCTTACTAATCTGAATGTAATCTGAGGAGATTAGACAGAATGTCGTACTGTTATCACTGAGGACTCAAACACAGGGGTCTGAAGCATATTGCTTAACTTCTTTGTTAATTTCCTTATGTCTCAGTTTCTTCAGTAAGAAAAATTAAAGTGCTTACTAGATTGGACTTTAACAATGTTGAAAAGAGATGGGAAATAATATTTGCCCATAATCAGTGTTCTTCATATCTCTATTTAAGATAGGAAAGTTTTAAAACATGGTTAAAATTTATTTATAGTCCTCCCAGTAGAAACATGGTTCCTCTTCCTGTCTTGTTGAATCTGCACTTTTCCTACTACTACAGCCAATAGAATATAGACTGCACACTCTATATGACTTGCAAAGCTAGTTCACAAGAATTCTTTGTAGTTTTCTCATTTCTGAACACTGGATTTCAGAGCCCTAAGACACCCAATGAAGAAATATGACTACTCTGAGGCCACCATGCTGATAATCCAAGTGTAGGTGACTCCCACACCCAAGACCCCACATTCCAACTCCCCCTCCCCAGAAACCAAACACATGAGTGATGCTGTCTTGACCCTTGTAAACCACCTCATGGATCAATGGAATATCACTACTCATTGATCTCTGTCAATATCACATGAGACAGAAGAATCATCGGCCAATCCCTGCCAGAATCCCTGACCCACAAAACCATGAAATATATTCCAATACTGTCCTTGTTTTAAATTTGTGTGGCTATTTTTGGAACACCATATCCAGATTTAGGTAGTCATTGCCATTAAAAACACAGTCTTACCAATGGCAAATGTACTCAGAGTTCAGGAATGGAATAAAATGTTTTACTTCCCATTACCTGAGCTTTTCTTGGATGGGCACCTGGCCCTCTTCTATCCAGTTCTCCTGACCTGTTTCTTTATTTTCTCTCCACACCTCAGGCTTCTCCATTCCTTCCTATCTCTATTCTGCTAGTGTTCTTGGTGTGTGTGTGTGTGTGTGTGTGTGTGTGTGTGTGTGCTGTTTCTGACTCCTCTCTAACTTCATTAGGAGGAGACTTAAGTCTTCAGATTCTTCAGAGTACATAATGTCTAACACAAAATGAAATCTTGTCATGTTGATTGTCTGTCCTAGTGATACTCTTGAAGAAGGTATTCGTCACATTTTGGTGTCCATGCCGTATCCTTTTAGTCTTATCAGAGGACAATGCCAGGGACAACTTTCCTACTATAGATGATTAAGTGACCATACAGTTATTCTCTAACCCTTGGAAAAACAGCCAGTGGAAAGGACACATGACCTGAATTTGCCCATATAGGTCTTCTCTGAAAGGAGGACCTTTGAACTGAGACTTTAGAGGAGACTATCACCCTGATGTCCTGGCCAGACTGTTTCACCAATGGTTGCTATGGTTCCTGCACCCAGCTTCTTAGCACTCTGTGGCACCTCCAATTCCTGCCCATTGCAAATTTTTCTGCTTACACTGCAACTCATTAAAGCCAATTGCAGCATTTTATATTTCCCTCTTTTCTCACACCAACTGCAAGTTTGAAAAGATGTCCAAAACCCATCTTCAGTTTCCAAACTTTGCTGAAATTTACTAAAAGCTGTCATATTCATATTAGCAGTTTCCAACAGAGAAAAGACGCAGATGAAGATCCACCAAAGGAAGGGACCCAAGGACAAGTCCAGAAGCTTCCATTGTTCTCCTCCTGTGGAGTTAGGACACATTTCTTTCCCACCATCACCCAGTGACCATATGCATGAATTGCTGAACTGTCAACCAGGAAAGGTTACCTGAGCCTTGGCGTCCAGATGTTTTCCGGGGGTTTTATCATGTAGGTATGACTGTTGATTGATTTTCTATGTAGTTAATCTCACTCTTCAGGTTAACTAGCACCATGTGACCAAGAGCCCTTACCCTTACTCCCGTTATATTGTTAGTGTTCTGGTGTAGAAAGCCCCCACTGTAAGTTATGTATGGACAGTGGCACAGTAAATTACTACTTTAAACAATGTTGTTAGATGAATGACCATGACCCAAGGTTCCCAGAAACACAAAGACACTCAATGTTTACTTTCTAGAAGCTGAAGACAAAGATTGGACCTTCGCTGTGGTCAATGTCATGGTCTTTACTGTACACCAACCCAAGATTCCCAGTATTTATGTGAGCTCTTCAGTATTATTCCAGTCTTTCATTCTGTTGCAGAGTCATTTTCATTGTTATGAACAAAAAACCATCAGGCATACCGCATGGATGCCTTGGATGCTAAATGATACTCTCTGGAAGGTGATGAAGAAAGGTAGGACAAAAGAGTGAAGGTCAGAAAGCCCAGTCCTGCCCTGTTACCATTCAAAGGCTTACCCCTCCACACACCTTCCCACAGAATGAGGAAGTGGTGCCCAGTTTATCCTTGTTGCTTTATTTCCATCATGTTAATTCATTTTGTTGTTTTCTGGTACTTCCTAGGAGACAAGTGATAGCAGGTGCTCAAGGCCTGAAAAAAAATTGTGAGAAAAAAGTCATCTATTGATTTAATTTTCTCTGAGAAATGAATAAACAACTATGCTATCCAGTTGCAGCATTAGAATGCATGAGGCCAGTTTCTAGAAAACCTGGGGTCTGTAAGATTACTATTTGAGAGCTATAGAACTCTATTCCAGATAGGGTCAGGAATGAATGAAATCTACACAAATTAAAAGTGTATCTCCAGAAACATCAATCCTTCCTAAAACAATCTACATGAATAAAGTTGAAATGAGGCCCATGAGGAAATTGCAAGTAACTGCCAATTTTGCTAATGATAATAAGTTTATTTTAATTGCTAATATATTCCTAATTACTCTAATTTTAAAGTGTTTACTTCAGTGTCAGTCATCTCCTTTGATTTATGCTCTTTGTGAAAAGACTGTGTCATATCATTCAATCCTTCTGAAGTTTGGCAGCGGCTGCTGAATATGATCTCACCTTCATTGTCAGACAACTCTGCTGGCACCATTTGTCCCAAAGGAGAGGCCTTGCCCACGAATTCTTCAGAATACATAGCTGTCCATTCCAGGTTAGAAAGAAGTTACATTTTCAAGGCTAGCATGTGGAGGATGACACCATCTCATTCAAGCATTTTTGGTTTAATATTTTTATTTTTTATTACATTCTGCATTTTTAATAACAGACACATAACATTTAGATATACAAGGTATAGTACAATAAATTAATTCATGTATAAAATGCATAATAATCAGCCATGAATATACCTGAATGATATACTATGCATGTTTGTGTATTCCAATAATTGTGTTTCAAGGGCGTGACATAGTTGTAGTGTAAAGATTCCTAATGTGGCTGGGTATGAGGATCCCATCAATCCATTACCTATTTTTTTTCTTCCAGCAAACAGTATTAAGACACTGGGGCTGGAAGTAGAGTAGAGACCAAGAATGAAAAGGTTTTGTTCACCCTGGAAGTTCTAGAATCAAGGGGGAGAGTTTACAAACCATAAACAAATAAGCACTATGTAAGATTTCAGATAACACTTTTGGCTATGAAAGACACCTGGGGTGGTAGAATAAACATGTAGGAGCATGCTTTTGGGTTGTGAGAGTAGATTATCAGATATCATATCTGAAGAGCTGGCCTTTGGGCTAGGAAGGGAGAATAATAAGGGGAAAGTCATGTTAAGAGGGGGAAAGAAGACTGGGAAAGCTCCTAGAGTAGAGGAGGCCTGGACTGCTAATGGCAGAGCTAAGGAGGCTGCCCTGTAAGGACAGGTGAGCAGGGAGGTGTGTGAGGAGACTCCGTTATCCCTCAGTTATGTGGAGGGGAAGTTCACACGGTTTGGAGGTGATTTGGGAATTAGGGTGAGGGAAGCTGGAGCAGTAAGAGCAGCAGAAGTTCTCTGGAGAGGATAGCAAGGTGGGCAATGAGTCTGCTAGATGAGGGGAAGGACACTGGTGATGGACAGAAGTTGACATGCTCCGGACAGTTTGGGAAGAATTGACCCGGGAACATATTGATAAGGGAAAAAGAGGGATCCATGACGTCATCCATTTTCTTGCTGACTGTGTCTACTAAATAAAATCAGAATAGTTGATGGGAAAGAAAGGAGGAGCTATGGATTTGAGCGTGTATGAAATCCAGATTTTGGAATTGTTAAATGTACAATGTCTACCTCAGTCCTCTTGTGAGGGGCTTCTATTCTGATTGCTGTTCTTAGTTATAGTACTGGTAACACTGGAGCTATTAATCATCCAACCAGTAGTCTACCTCTCTGAATGAACTTGATTAGGACGGAAATCACACTTTTTTGTATTTTCCTTCCTCAGCACCTTCCATAGTGCCTCATTCACCAACCATAAGTCAAGGGATGTTTGCTGAGTGAATAATACAGTAAAAGAACACTTGAGTCCACTTCTCATTCTAGAAGAAAGAAAACTGATATAAATCAAAAAAGAAAGTATAAACAGATAACCTGTTTACACTTAGACTAGGCATACTTACATGTTTCTGTTCGGTACCTGCTAAGTCAGTGACCAATACACTACATTAGAAATGATTTGCTCATTCATTCAACAAGTAATGTTGGTGAAATCCTCTGTTCCAGGCACTCTTCTAAGACTACGATGACTGCCCTGCAAGAGTGAAAGTGTCACTGTCACCCTGCTACAACCAGTGAATCCCTTATTATCAGCCCTTGCTGGTGCCAGAGAGCTCTTCCTTCCCAGAACAAGGGCTGCCTCATTTCTTGTCTGGAGGGTAGGTGGGCGCAGAGTTCACTGAGCTCTCCCTGTGTTCTGGAAACTTCTGCTGCATTCTCCCATTCACTCCTCAGCTAACTGAGGTGTCTGCTTGCTGCCCCTTTTTATAGATGAGGGGGTGGAAGCTTAGTGGCTTATCACAAGTGGAGAGCAGAGGGCCTAAACTCAACTTGATCTGATTCCAACACTCACACTGTTAGTGAACAATGCTGCCTTGTTTGCTATATTTACCTGAAAACTTGTATGAAGATTTGCTATCAAAAGGGAAGCAGTCATCCAGGAAATAAATGGTTTTTTCTGCTTTCCTGAAGATATTTAAGATGAGTATAAGTCACGTGAGATGTTAAATTAAAACTCCATTGTTTACCCCATACAAACTTGTAAGCAATGTAGAAATGCAACATTCTGATTTGTACTCCATTAACACACACATTTCTAATTCCTTGTTGCTTCCTCTAATTCCTGATATAGTGCAAGTAAGTTTTGGCTCTAATCTGGGCCCAAATTTATTCCTAGCTATGTAGCTTTGGGTAAAATGACTTGCCTTCTCCAATCCTATATATTTGCACCTGGAGAACAAAGCCAGTAGTATTTCCAAGATAGGTTTTAAAAGTGTCGAACATTACAGTCAGATATATTAGATTCTAAATAAATGGATATTTGTTATTTTTCTTTCACATCTTAGAAATTACCCAACTTGGTAATCTAGATAGCTGGTTCTCTATGGGGACTGTTCAAAATTCAGTGTAGAAAATATCTGTTCACTTTGCTTGCTCAGTGTCCATTCTATCTTCCCTGCAAACAGCACCCTGAATTTTTACTGAGGAGCTTCTCATGTGTTAGAATGGTGACCCTACCTACAGGCTGTAGTCTAGCACCCAAGATTTGGCCAGTAAAAACTTCGCCCTTCTCCAGCCCAAGAATTTGGTTCATGTATAAAACATGTAACCCATGCTGGTCCAACAAATCCAGACAAGACAACAGGAGAATGTTATTAGCCTGAGACTGTTCTAGAACTCCTGGAGACACTTTTATTTCTGTGGAGCTTTCTGGAAGCTCTCTGCTCACTGCAGTAGAGAAGCTCATGTAAGAATAAAGCTAACACATGGAAGAGAAGAACAAAGGTGACTCCTAAGTCAGTTTGAGTTACATATCACTTATTATTCAGAGAATCCACAAATATGTTTTAAATTCCTTATGTTAAAGTATTGCACAAGGATTGTAGCAATGTAATCTAAAACTTGTAATGAAACTGAGAGTGCTTTTGCCAATTTCCTTAGAATTTCATTTCAAGGTAATTTAAATGAGGTAGCTTATTACTGCTATATTTTGAAACTGGTTCAAAAACTGTTCCTCATGCTCTGCTGTATAAGCTCTCAGCAGGTGTTCATCCCTGGTGTTGTGACTGGAGGAGAAGCCACATACATGGTCCAAGACAGAAGGTTATTCCTTTGTGGTTCTTACAGCTCTCTCTGATAAGCCATGAGACCTGGGGAAAGTCTTTGAACAGCTCTTTACCTCCTCTGTAAACTAAAATGATGATGATGATGATGATGATGATGATGATGATGAAACCTATCACAACAGCTACGATGTTAACATATCTTAAAAGCCATGAACCACTTACAAAATATAGTTGCTCTGATTTGCACTTGAAATGCAAATACCTGAGGTTTCCAACTAGAGGCTTGGAGTCCAATATTGGTTACCATAACCGTGTTGGATAATCTTAACGTCAACTTGATTGGATTGACGGATGCTGAGGAGAGTAATAAAGCATACTTCTGAAGGTGTCTGAGTGGATCGGGAGGGCACAGTGCTGAGGAGTATTTCTGGTCCCTGGCCCTTTCTCTCTGGTGTTCTTCCCCTGCTTTCAGCTTCCTGGCTACACTGAGTTGAGCACTTTCCTCTACCAAACCCTTCTGCCATCTTGGTGCTTTTGCCTTTGAAACACCTAATCGTGGACTGAAAGTTCAAAAACCCTGAGTCAAAATAAAGCTCTACTTCCTTGAAAACTGTGCATATAAAATATTTTGTCCAGCAATAGAATGGTAACTAATACAAACATCATCCAGAGATTTTATGTTCTGTGTTTATTGACTTTAAATATTTTAAGAGATGTATGTCTATTGTAGTACATCAACAATACAAAGATATACAAGAAAAAATGTCATCTCAGCAATTAATGGCACACTCTAAAAAATGCCATTAACAGTTTATATGCATATATATATAATTTTTATGTTCATTCTTACATACCCAGTTTTCTTTTGCTTTTATAAAAATTGGAATATATCATATACTCTGAAATGTGTTTTTTAAAGCTTATTATGCATCATCACCATCCTCCATAACAGTAGTTATTTTACTAATATTTTATAAAGTTGCATTAGTTATCTATATTACTGGGGCATTTTTAAATTAAATCTTAATTTTTAGATATTTAGAAAGTCTATCTTTTAAGTCTTAGATATTCAGAAAAGTTGTAAGGATAGAGCAAAATGTTCTTATGTTTTTATATTCATTTTGATCAGTTGTTAATACCTTATAGTAGTACAGTATATTGTTACAACTAGAGAATCTACATTGACACACTATTTTAAAGAACGTATTTTATTTAGATTTCCTTAGCTTTCACCTACTATCCTTTCTGTGTTCTAGGATCCCATTCGGGACACCATGTTACATTTAGTCATGTCTCTGTGACTGTGACAATTTCCCTGGCTCTTGTTTTTGCTGACTTCAACAGTTCTGAGAGTCACTAGTCAAGTTATTTTGTGTAACATCCTTAAGTTGCATCTGTTTGGTTTTTTCTCATGATTAAACTGGGATGATAATGTTTTATTGAGTAAGGCTTCAGAGATCAGATGCCATTTTCATCCTATTAAAAGTACACTTTTAGTTTGACATGATCCCATTTGTTGATTCTTGGTCTATTTCTTGTGGCCCTCTATTTCTATTGAGAAAGTCCTTGCCTGCACTTACGTCTTCAAGCATTTTGTCTTACAACAGGTTGTTTCTGTTTTGACATTTAGATCTTTGATCCATTTTAATTTTAATGTATCACATTGTGAGAGACGTAGGTCTATTAAATCTTCTGCATGAGGATAGCCAATTTTCCCAGGACTATTTTTAAAGAAGCTCCCTTTCTGCTGGTGTATATTTTTGACCCTATGTCAAAGATTAGATAACCAAATGTCCCTGGGGTTTTTCTGCATCTTCTATTCTGTTTCCTCACCCTGCAAGCCTGTTTTTATGCCACTACTATGCTGTTTTTATCATTGTGGCTTTATAGTATAACGTGAAGTCTGCAATTGTGATGTGTAAGATTCTGTACGGAGAAGGAAACAACAGAGTAAAAAGACAACTCTACATACTGGAAAAAACTGTTTCTAGCTATTCCTCTAAATAATACTTAATATCTAGAATATACAAAGAACTTTAAAAAATCAGACACCTCCAATAAAAGATGTAATTAATAAATGGGCAACTCAGATGAATAGAAACTTCTCTAAAGTATACATGACAAACAAATGAAAACAATGTTCAGCATCTCTGGCTAGTGAAGAAAGATAAATTAAAATAATACTGATATTCCATCTTACTCCAGAAAGAATAGCTATCACCAAGAAATTAAACAATAAATGCTAAAGAGATGGCAGAGAAAAATGAACCCTTCTACATACATTGTTGGTGGAAATATAAACTAGGACAACTACTATGGATATAATATGGAGATTCCTCAAAAAAAAAAAAAACCAAAAAGCTAAAAATAGAAATTAAAATAAATAAAAATAGCTATTTTACTTCTTATCTTCCAAAAACAGTTTAAAACATCATACTACAGTGATACATATCCATAGCAGAACAATTCATAATAGTTAGCTCATAGAAGCAATCTGTTTATTCAACACCAGATGAATGGATTAAAAATGTGGTATTTAGACACAATGGAGTAATACTCTTTCATAAAGAAGTATAAACTTGGGTCTTTTGTAGGAAAATGGACGTACCTTGGAACCATAATGATAAATGAAACAAATCAGACATCCATACTTAAATATTACATTATTTCTCTTACGTGAGAAATTTAAAATACAAAGATCAAAAAAATAGATAGATAATAAGGGATATAGTTCTTTTGCAAAAGGGTAGGAGACCAAAAGACAAAGGGGGAGAGAAAAGAGGATAAAGGACAACAGATAATTTAGATGTGTTACATACATGTATCAGCTCCCTCTAAGGAATGAAATTAATATGTACTATAAATGTGCTAATAAAAAATAAAAAGTGAAAAAGGAAAAACAAAGAGTATATTTTCTCCAAATAAGGTATCATTTTCTATGTTAGCCTTGACCACCTTGCCAAGTTCTGCCTATAAAGTTACTCTTTCCATCACCCCTTTGTCATTCTGTGCTTTTGGGGGGCTAGGCATTATCCTCAGCTCATGGATGAGGAGTAGGGAGCTCTGCCCACTTCTGAGTGGGAAGTGTCCAAATGGATTAGTCTAACTGCTATGCAGGAGGCTATTCCATCCTCCCCTGTTCACTTCGTACTCAATTGCTTACTATCTAGATCAGCTTTGCTCATATAGCACCCTGACACCCACAGCTGGGTATTGAGAGATCATTACTGGAGTCAGAACACTGTACACATGTATCAGTTGTACTGTGTCAGTTAATAAGCTAACTGATAAAAGTAAATCTAGTATTGTGGATATTTATTTAATTCTCTGGGAGCATTTGAATAATTATTTTGCTGCTCAAAGTAGTCCAGGTCTAGCCATTGGAAACTCAGTAGTTCCTATGTCACTTTGACACAGATCTGTCACTCTATTGTTTTTCTGTGTTTTGGACACTTTCTTAATTCGTAGCACCACAAAGTGATCCAAACTCATCATGTGCATTTCATGTCCCCAGCGTTTGAATCAGTCATTCTCCAAGAGCCTCATTCCTTTCATTGGAGAGGAATATTAGAAATTAAGATGAATTTGAGGTTTTGTGACTGGAAGACAGTGAGTGAGATAGTGAGTGGTTCTAGATAAGAAGACTATAGAACAGAATTATGTAAAAGATGTAGCATCTTTAAGTGTAGCAAGATACTCAGAGTTCATCTTTGGAAAGAGAAAACAGCGTATGGGTGTGTTACTCAGATTTTCACCACTGTGACCCAAGTATCTGACAAATGAGCTATAAACAAGGACTATGATGAATGCTGAAATTTTAAAAATGTACTACAGTAAAGATACATAGTCATTAATTTCCCCTCCAGACATTCCCTCCTTGCTTTAAGCACATGTATTCCATTATTCTCTCCACTTCCTAAAAGAATGCTAAAAGTACTCTCTCATGATTCTGTGTAGCTTTGCTGTTACAGCTGCCTTGATGTTCTGAATCCCTATGAAACATTTACCCTTCATTGCCATTTTGAGGAAAAATGAGAAGATTCACAGTAGCAGGTCCAGCGATCAGGTGGGTGAGGACACACTAATGTTTTTACAAGTCTGTCCTTCCGTTGAATGGTAGTTGATGACAGAATTAGTGGCAAGAAAGGGAGGATAACAGTTCAAATTGAGCAGGGGTATTTTTGAGGGGGTTCTTGGCGATGTGTCTTTTACTGTAATATTTTTTAAAATTTAATTACTCACTATATTTGTTTATTTTGGCCCATGGTTTCAGAGGTTTTAGTCTGTGGTATGTTGGTGCCAAGATAGAAAAATCATGGTAGCAAGGCATGGCAGAAGAGTTACTCATATCATGACATTCAGAAACAGAAAAGGAAAAAACCAGAGAGAAATGGGACAAAATATACCTTTAAAGCCACACCCTAGCTGACTGACCTGCTCCATTCAATTAGAGTCTATCTCCTAATCAGGCCATTCAGCTAATAAAGTCAGCCATGGATTAATCCACTTGAGGAAATTAGCAACCTCACACTTCACTCCCCTCTTTGGGCATCTCAATCTAATCAAGTTGGCAATTAAGATTAACTGTCAAAAGTGTGAGGTAGAGACTGATGTAGTGTGATTTACTTTTAGCAACTATTCTGATCTCTATAAAAAAGTGGGGAGCTGGATGAAGGTTGAGAACAGATGGAAGACAAGTTTGGAGGCTGATGGTGCTATCTTAGGGAGGGTAGTGACAAGTAGAAATTGAAAGAAGGTGAATGTTGTAGACGTTGTTAGTGACAGGAATGGAAAGGTCTTGCTTGCTGGTTGTTTGTATGAGGGGTGAGCTAAAGAGAAAACTCAAGGAAATCCCTTCAAGTCATGGGAATGAAGTTAATTGTTTTGATAGGAATTTTTTTCACAGATATGCACTGTCCTCCTAAGGACCTTTAACATTCAGTTCTTCCTCTCTTTACTCATCAATAAAAGAGGACACTGGATTAGTTCAATTTGGAGCATCTATCACTCTAGTGAGTTTCTGAACTCATGAGTTAGCAGAATTGGGGACTAATAATAGACTTTGATTCTAAAGTAAGAGGCTAGCAGTCAAGATGAAAACACACCAAGCGAGTGGCATTTCTGACATTTCATTGTTGACATATCATAGTAACCAGGCAGCCAAATGCTGCTCTGCCCACAGCCTCCTGGAGCTCCCAAGTCCTGGCACCATATCGCTGCCCTGTGGAGGCCTTCTGTCTGTCCTAGGCCCCAGCCAGCCCTGTTCCAATGTCCATTCACAAACCTCCAGCTTGCCAGTGGCTAACTTCTAATTTTCCTTCCTTCTTATTTCCCTGGAGGAAAGAAGTATCCATTTTAAAAATTGTATATATGGAGAAACTGGGGTGGTTCTATTGCATGAATTTATCTTTGATTTTGGTTTATGTTGTTTTGTTTGTTGGTACTGGGGATTGAATCCAGAACTTTTGCATTGAACTACATCCTCATCCTTTTTTAATTAATTAATTAATTAATTTTTATTTTCAGGCAAGGTCTCACTGAGGCTAGACTTGAACTTGCAATCCACCTGCCACAGCACCCTAGAACATGAGCTTATCATAGCGCTAAACAATATAGCTAAGCACGGCCCACTTCTTCTCATCTACAAATACATAAACCTACAAGCAACATCTTCTGACAGCAGCTTAGAGCAAACCCTAGAACAGAAGCACATTTAGCCCTGGGACTGTCAGTCTGGTAAGCGGTGAGCAAGGGAGTTGGGAATGAAGAAAGGACAGAGTGGTGCAGCTGTGACCTGGAGCAGACTTTCTCTTGTAGCTTCAGAATAGTAATGTGGATGGAAGGAAATGGAGGAAGAGGAATGGGGAGAGAAAGAAAGCAAGTTAGGAAGAGTGAAAAACAAGTCACAGAGACTCAATGAGAGCACATAGAGAGAAATCAAAAAAGGAGAAAACAGAAGAAAGCACTGGGTTACTAAAGCTCCATTACTGAACTTAAAGGAAGCACTAGTTGTGGTTTGGTTTTGTTTTTCCTCAAGCCAGATTCACTATGTGGTGAAGTTGCATAAAAAGGAGTTATAGTGTTGCCTTCTGCCAGAATTGTGGTGTTATCAGGAAAACGCAAAGAATGAAAAGAGATGCAAGAAAGTGATTATATGATAGCTATGGAGCCTAAGCTAATGATATGACAGGGGACGAGTGCAAAGGTGTCCAGACTAATGAAATTCAATGCCAACAGTGTTGGAAAGTGGACAGAGAATAGGCTGTAAAAGGGTAAAAGATTCACAGTTGATGTTACTCCCGTAAAGTCCAATTACAGGTAACAGTAAGTTCCGTGACTGTGAATAGACATGACTGATTTAGGATAGAAGGCAAGATTGTAAGCAAGATAAGCACAAAAGAAGATATTTGGCATCATTAGCCAATCAGAAAACACAGTGTAAAACCACAACAGCCTCTTACTTCGTGCCCCAAAGGAGTGGCATGACAGAAATTACCAAATGCTGAAGAGGATGTGGACGAACTGTAACACACTCTGCTGGTGACAATATAAAAAAATGCATCTGTTTTGAAAAGCAGTTTAGTATTTCCTTCAAAAGTTAAGTACAAATTTATAGCATCACCTGGCCATTCGATTTCTAGGGGCCTACTCAAATAAAGCAGTATGTCTCCACAAAATCTTAGATGTAAATTCCATAGCAGTGTTTTTCATATTAAACACAGTGAAAGCAACATAAATGTCTATAAATCTCCATGGGTTAACACACACAATACATACACACAAAGGGGGATCAGACTGTGTGGTGAATGTTGAAGTTTTTAAGATATTTATTAAAATGGAAGACACATTACCATTATGTTTCTGCAAAACACTACCCCACACTTCAGATCTGCTTATTCTGCCATGCTCACCACCAGGAAAAGCAGTTCTGGAAATCTCTTTTATGAATGTCTTGAGTTATGCTATCAGAACTGCCTTGATGTCCTGATTCAATTCAAACTCTTTAGTTTTGTGGTCATTTTGATTTTGAGGAAAAGCCAGAAGTTGTGTGGTGTCCGATCCAGTGAATAAGGTGGACACAGACCTGCTTTAATGCTCTCACAAGCCTGCCTTTCTGGGGGACGGCACTTGGTAGTGCCACCCACTCATTTTCAACTGCTTATGGAAGAGGATGTGTAGAACTGCTTCAGAAAGTAAAGAGTGATTAGCATCAGTGTATTCAACACAAGAGCGAGTAGTCTGAGTTTCTAACTATAATAATTTTAAGTAATAATTTTTATTTAAACATATAGTGTGCAATACATTATTATTCTATCACAGAGAGGATTGAAGTAGCAATTCATGCTACAAGAGAGTAAACCTTGCAAACACTATGCTAAATAAAAGAAGCCAGACACAAATACCACATACTGTATGATTTCATTTTTATGAAATTCCAAAGTGGGCAAATCTTTAGATACAGATTAGTGATTGCTTGGGACTGAGAGGTGAGAAGGAGAAGTGACCTCAAATGGTGGGAGGACATTTGTATGATGATAAAAATATCCTGAAATTAGACTGCAGTGATAACTTTGTAAGTATCAAAATCATCAAATTTTACATGAGACAAAAATGTTTTATAAATTGTATCCTAATAGAACTGTTTTTATAAAAACCATAAGAAAGGAAGAGAAAAGAAAGAAACTGATAAACCAGAGCCCTGAAGAAAAAACATCTATATGAATATTGAGATCCCTAAGAAGAAAAGCAAGAGTCAAACTAGAGAATGTGACAGAGAAGAAGGTGCTGAAGTCTCCAAGGGGTAAGGGGCTAGTAGTTGAGTGCACCAAGAAGTAGCAACAGATGGTGCAGTGTGGTGTCCTGAGCTCCACAGGGGAGTTCGCAGGGAGGACAAGGCAACTGTCCACTGATAACAAGGAGAAGCAAGAATGATGCCAATCCTGTTTCCAGGTCCAGTAAGAGTGATATGGGGGAGCACACTGAATGTACTTACTGTTTTATAAATAATCATCTCACTAACCCAGGGAGGTAGGCAAAGAAGTAAAGGCAGGAAACATCTTAGACCTAGAGGCAGACTTGAGCCCTTGGTCTTGGCTCCTCCAGTGGCTGGCGATTGACTTCAGGCAAGTTACTTACCCTCCTGGACTCTTAACCATAAAATGAGAATAATGATTCCCATCAGCCCCACAGCATAGCACAATACAGGGAGATTCTGAGGGTGAAACTTAGAGTGAGCACACACCTCACAGTTTATGGTAGACGGAGAGCTGTTATCCTCTTATACCCGTCTTACTTGCTCATGAGAAATCTGAGCTTCAGAGAGCTTAGATTGCCTCAAGATTGCCACCAAGAACTAGAGAAAAGAGATCTGAGTCCTTTTACCAGTCATGCTGCCTCTCTCCTATAAACCCATGCCTCGTGAACAATTGTCTTCTAGGATTTCTATGCTGGCTCTGAAATAGAAACAATAGATAAATATTCACACTCTTTTAGTATTAGAAAACAATCACATCCCAGAATTTCTAAAGACAGCATTAGAATGAGTCCAGGATAAAGAGGGATCTTAGAAAAGCTAGATACAGTCAATATTTCTTCACACCCTACAAACTGGCCTCTACCTCACCCGCAGCCTACCAACTGAGGCTCTGACCCTGTCCCAGACACAATGCTTTCCCTGCAGGTTCTCCATCTTCGAGTGTCCATAGAGTGGACTATTCTGCCTTGAAAAGGAACAGTGTCAACGTAAGAATGAGACAATGTCAAGGACGCTGAAAAACATTATGTTAAGTGAAACAAACTAGACACAAAAGCTCACATATTACGTGACTTCAACTATATAATACACAGATAGAGAAATCCATAGAGACGGAAAGTGAAATAGTGGTTGCTAGGAGCCAGAGAAGGAAGAAATGGAGATTGACTTCTTAATGCATATAAGGTTTTCTTTTGGGGTGCAGAAAAATATTTGGAATCTGATAGAGTTTGTGTGTGAACACTATGACTATACTAAATGCCACAGAGTTGAATACTTTTAAGTGGTTAATTTTATATTATGTAAATTTCAGTTCAATTTTTTTAAAGAAAAAATTTCAGACGTATTTTTCCTTTTTTACATTTTTTATTTTCAAGAGGATAAAACAGAATAAAACCAATCAAAATAAAGCAGTGTAAAAGATAGAAGACTTCAAAATATTACAAAATCAACAATAGTTACCATAATGTTTGTTGATGTCTTCAAAATAGCTGCAGATAACTTTGGACACAATAAAAAATCAAACAGAACAGAATAGAATAGAAACAATAAAAACAAGACAATGAATGCAATAAAGGACTTCAGAACAAGCCTATAATAAATCCAAAATTACTACCATAATGTATCTTGCTATCTTTGAGACAGCTGCTCCTGCCATCAGATTTGACATAATCAAAAGAAAAGAGAATGAAACCCAACCCAACAAAACAATGGAAATGACATAGGACTTCCAAAACAAGACTACAGGGAATCAACAATGGTTGCAACCCTCAGAAGGAGATCCCCCTAGATGTCACACTGGGTACCACTATGCCCTGAACCTATGATTATACCGCTGACCCTAGACCTGCAATGTTAGTGAAACAATGAAGCACCACAGATATAATTGCATTTCACCTCCATAGCTATCAACACAACCTGTGTTTCTCTGGATAAGCTGGTCACTTACAGTGGGAGATAGAGGAGGGTGGGTGGCATGGGTGGGTGGTACTTCTTGTTTGCCATCCCACATGCCAGAAGGTACTGGGGTCTGTCTGTTCCAGTATGACGCTGGTTCCCAGACTGGGCTTGCTTCCTCGTGTGGCTTTGTTCCCCAGCCTCACTGGGAGAGGCTGGGCTCTGTCTGTTCCAGTCTAGTGGTGGCCCACATATTATTTTTCCTTTTTATAACAGTAAAAATGAATTTATTCTAACTTAAATTAAAAGGGACAACCTACTGGAGAGACAGGAAGTTCCTCAGGGGCTCCAAGAAAGATCCAGCCAATGACAGATGAGGGGCAGCAGCCATGGAGAGAGCACAGCCTGCACTCCCCAGCTCATGCCTGGCCACACACTCACCACCGCACTCACCTCTGTCCCTGGAAGAGGGAGAATGTGGTTGCCCAAGCTTGGCTCTCAAGAGATAGATCAGCAGCCCCACTAATTGAGGGAGTGAGGGAGAGGTTACTGTCCAAAGAAAGAGGAGTTACAGGAACCACAATTGGGGAAGAAGGAATACTGGGTGTCCTAGTCTATGTTTGTTGCTATAAAAGAATATCGGGTCTGTTTTGATTAGCATAAATTTTTTATATCTGTAATAGACTTCCCATTGCATCCTCTCTGGAGATAGAATGACAGACAGACAGACAGACAGACAGATAGACAGAGACAGAGAGAAAGAGAAATTTCCCTTTTATGGTGGCACTAACCCCACCCATGGAATGAATCCTCAATAAACTGACGACTTCTTCAAGGACCCCCTCTTAATTCTGTTATAACAGCAGTTCAATTTCAGTGTGAGCTTGAGTGGAGATAAGTAAGCATTGTGGTCAGAGCACTGGGAGAAGAGCAAGTGTCTACTGCAAACACCATCCAGATCACACAGCATCTCAGCTCCATCTGTCTGGTCCCCATTCACTGAGTACCTCCCCAGCTGACACTGGCTGGGCATTGGGGACCAAGCGATGACCATCATAAACTGAGCTCTGCCCTCCTGGAGCTGGCAGTCATGGGGGAGGATGACCAGTGGGCTTAAACCCGTGGGCTGAGTGCTGAAGGAAGTAGAGAGGATGCCTGGAAAGCTTGTCTGTCTGTCCCTTCGTTATCCATGGTGAGGTGCAAGTGGTCGCGTGGAATCACTGCCACCTGATTACTCATTACTCCAATGTCACCACCTATCTGTATACCTTGCTCATTGGACTGTGAGTCTCTGAGCTCCACGGACAACAGAACTGACTCAGAGAATGGAAGTTGAAAGAAAGAAGGAAATGAAAGAGAGAGGGAAGGAAAAAGGAAGAGAGGAAGATCCTCTGATACACTGAAAGCACTCGGGTTTAGTTCATGTCTTGTTTCCCTTCAGATAAAGAATCTCGAAAGCTGAATCTCACTGCGTGCCATCTTGCTCCCATTTGGAAGGCAGGCGTGGAATGACACTGATGTGTGACAATATGGCAGCTGATGGCGCTACCCTTACCAGGGGGTTGGGTCTGTCATCTGGTGTCACTTTCTCCTTCCAACAGCGACATGGTCACATGACTGACCCAAGCTGGTAACTGATTCTCTGTCCAAAGTCTCTCTAGGTGGCTTGTTTTTCTAGAGATGAACCTTGCAACCAAAGAAGTTTTCTAGAATAAAGACCAAGATCTTGGCAATATCCCCAAATTGAGGGACGATGTAGAATTCTTTCTTTTTATGATTTAGATTTTCTTTTATATTTCAATAACATGAGTCACTTTCAAAACAAACAAAATCATATTACAGAAGTGATTTTTTAAATGTCCCCCTTTCTCTTGTGACTGCATATGTTTACATTCTCTTATTTGGCCTTCTTTATGACATACACAGATATTATCTTGAATTTAGCATGTCACAGAGACCACAAACATGAAATCAAGCCTGGCTTATAGATGGAGAATGTGATGCCCAAAGGAGTAGAATGATAGGTCAGAATCGCACAGATGTAGATGACCAAGTAGCCAGAATTCCGTGTCTGTGTTTGTGCCTAAGTCCACATCAGGCTTCAGAATCCATGCTGTTGAGTTGATACACATTTGTTTGTTTGTTTGTTGAGATAAGGTATCACTATGTAGTCCAGGCTGGCTTTCATTCCTGGAGATTCTCCTGCCTCAGCCTCCTGGGTGCTGGAATTATAGACATCTGCCATCACACCTGGCATACCACTTATGTATTGTTAAATATTGGAAGAAGTGTATTTAGCTAAGTGCTAGCCAAGCCTCACCTTATCACTAGTCTCTCCTTTCTACTACTCGCCCACTGGCTGAAAAATCACCATGATCCCTGAAGCCAGAAATATTACTGCTACTAGTGTTATTGTTAACGATAACAATAAAGGCAGCTTCAGCTCTTGGAACAATCTGTTATATACCTAGCACTGTGTTAAGTCTTAAGCATCTGCCCGCCTGGGCATTTTTAAATTCTCACGCACCCAGGTAATATTCTTATCCCATTTTAAAGGTTTGGTGACCAGGGCTCAGAAAGACAAAATCCCTTGTCAAAGGCACAGCAGTGACAAGGAAGGGTGGCAGCCGAGCCCTGGGTCTTGCCAGACTCCAGAGACAGAGCACTGCAGAGTCACTGCAGTGTTCAGAGAATGTGACTCAGCAGGAAAAGAAACTAGGAAAATGGGGAAGGTGGAAAGCTCTGGAAGGTAGTTCTTGATTGTTCTTTTTTGCAGAAAAAAGCAAAGAAAAAGAAAACAGACTTGTGGGCCCCGAGTTTCACTATTTGCCCCCCTCCACCCTGCAGTGGTTCACTTACAACCTGAACCCGAGCTTTACCCACCCCAAGACAGCCGTTGTGATTTTAATGGGGAAGAAGACTGAGGTGCCCTCTCTTTCCACAGTGCAAGCACAAAACGATTGTTCACATTAAAAGCCCCCCTCCTGATATAGCAACCTTTGTCTCCTGGCTATTTATTCTTCTTGTTTTTGTTTCCTTTAAGGCTGCAAAAGGATTAAAAATTTTTGCGGAGTGGTTGCCAGGTTTTAGCATCCGCCTGTTCACTGCTCCCCTCCCCAGGTACCCTGTCTGTCTCTCTGGCAGGTGTAGCTCGCAGCTGCAGCAGATTTTACCCAGCATGGGCCAGATGGAGGGGACACAGCCAGCACAGTGGGAGAGATTTTTAAAAAGTACACGATTAGACCTTCAGCAAGGCCTGGTGGGAAACTGTGGCAGTGAGACGAAGCACGCCAAGCTGGCAGGAGTCTGTGCATACTGCGCTGTGTGAGCGGTAGTGGGATTCCTTTGGCATCCCCTGCAGCAGGCAGATCCTTCTGCAGCTAAGTTGTTTCAAAGTAACTAGAGCAGATATCCGCTTGGAGAAGATTTGCACGGAACCTTTGTCATGTATGGTGAAAAAGCCTGGCTCCAAAGTCTGCACTGTATGTTGTAGGGCTAGAAAGACTTCTTCTCTGAGCTTTGCCTTTGTTACCTTTAAAATGGGGTGTAGTAAGTCATGATGGTGCAGGTCTGTAGTCTTAGGGAGACTGAAGCAGGAGGATCTCCTGTGGAAACACAGCCTGGGCAGCTTGGCAATATAGCAAGACTGTAAATAAATAAATAAACAAATATATAAATAAAGGCTATATCGATGTAGTTCTTGGGAAGGTTCTGGGTTCAAACCCAGCACTGCAAAAAAGGAGTAGGAGTGGAGGATGTACCAGAGCAGCTAGAGCTAACCAAGACCCAAGTGCTTGTCTGTTTTGCCCCACTCGCTTAAGTGAGCTCATGCAGCTCACCCTACAAGGAGAGGGACGTGCAGCCATCCCAAGTGTGAGGCCATTAAGAGAAGGCACAGCAGACAGGCTAGGAGACATGCGTGGTGATGGGCAGAGCTGCAAGGTGAAGGAGGGCTGCTGGTCAGGGAAGGACACTCCCTGGAGTTGCCCGTTGCCATGGCCAGTGCAGGAGAGCAGCTAGGATGACAGAAGGTAGCTGCACCTGGCCCGCGCAGATGCCACATTAAAGGGCCACTCCTTCTGCTGTGAGCCACTGCAGCTACCTGAGCATCAGCAAAGAGGGCACTGAAGAGGAGCAGACACCATGAGAGGGCTCGCGCTCACCCTGCATCTCATCCATGCCAACTGCCCAAGGAGCTCGACTGCAGAAGGAGCAGAAAGGTCAGAGTTGCTCCTGGCTGTTTTTCTTCATTCTTTTGCCTCCTGGCAAACTTCTGTCTGGGTTAGCATTTCTGGCAAAAATAGCTCTTTGGGTATTTGGTCTTGAAGGTGACTCTTACCTCTCATGCCTCCTTCAGCAGTCAGGCCAGCAAGGTGGCTATGTCAGGCAGACCTGGCTTTGAAACTTCACGCTCCTATGCACCATCTTGAGCAACTCTTAAGAAAATCACCGCACTTCTCTACAGTTATCTATTAAATGTGGAGCGTGGAGGGCTGGGCATGCAGCTCAATGGGAAGGTACTTGTCTGGCATGCACAGTACCCTGGATATGACCCAAAAATGAGTAGAATGACAATTTTCATACCTGCTGTATTAGATGATCTAGAGAAACAGCACAGAATGACCAGGGTGTGTCATTTAATTCATTGGTTACAATGTATCTTATAAATACATATTATATATATAGCATATTATGTTATATAATATATCTTATTAGTTATGAGTAGTTGTAAGAGTATATCTTCTAAATTATATAGCTATATTATATAGCCATATTATGTTGTATATCCTATTGATTCTGTTCTCTGGACAACTCTTTGGTATATAACATATTGAATGTGAATAAAGGAGAGAAAAAGAGAGAGAGACAGAGAGAAGGGATTTTAAAAAGTTACAAGATTATAAGTCCAAATTCTTTAGGCAAAATGGCAACCTAAAGATTCAGGTAAGTGTGGTGCAACAGCCTTGAGTATACAGGTTGGGAACTCACGCGATGTCTACTTGGAAGCAGAAATGCTTCTTTGTGAGGGAAATCTCAGTCTCTGCTCTTAAGGACTTCAATGGACTGGATGAGGTCTGCCAACACCGTGGAGGGTTCTCTACTTAGAGTCAGTGATTGTTAGTATTAATCACCCTTACAAAATTCCTTCTTAGAAACATCTGGACAGGTGTTTTCCTAAACAGCCAGGCACCAAAGACCCTCTAAGAAAACCTGTGACATTAACCAGCACACCTGCCTGGAGGGGCTGTCGTGACTTTTAGCACAACTGGCGCAAGGTGGGTCCCCAGCAGCTGTGCTTCCTGCTATTTTCTCCTTACCTCCTGCTTGATTCTTGCCTTTTCTTCTCCCTTCTCCTGTGTCCCAAGGCCAAGTTTTCTCTGCTCTCCAGGGTTCCTCCCACCATAGCTCCTGTCAAACTAGGGAAAGAATTCATATAAATTACTAAAATTCTCTATTGTATTTTCATGCACTTATTCATTTATGTATTTATTTATCTTTTAAGAATATTCAATGCTTTAAATTACATCCTAACCATTACGTGTGTTGACAGTTTCCGCTTGAGAGAAGGATAATTTTTTCTTTATCAAAAACAAATCTGGTTCCTAGAAAACACCAGATAATTATCAATAATTGCAATTATTGAGTAAATTTGTATACAGATGGATGAGATAAAACAAGTAATAACTGTATTTTTTTTTATAGCAGGGATTGAACTCACGACCTTGTGCTTGCCACACAGGCACTTATGCCACTGAGCTAAATCCCTGGTCCTAAACTGTAATTTCTAATGTAGCAAAATAATATCTCTGGTAAAAGACTTTAGAAAGCTTGCATAAGTCAATGATGCTCTATTCAGCAAAAAGAATGGTGCTCTATTCAGCAAATATTAAAGCTCTACCAGTATTTGTTACAAATTTGAACAAGTAGTTATTACAGTTTGTTTTGTTTGTGGACCCTTCCCAATTCATACATTGAATCCCTAGTCCCTGGTATGATGGTATTAGGAAGTAGAGACTTAGGACAATAATCAAGGCATTAGGGTAGACTTCCCAGGAATGGTCCACTCGGGAAACATCAGGTCTCGCCACATGGGAGGACACAAGCAGGAGGTAGCCATCTGCAAACCAGGAAAAGAGCCCCTGCCAGACCCTGAATCAGCCAGCGCCTTGAACTTGGGCTTCCCAGGCTTCGGAACTATGACACAAAGATTTATTATTAAGCCTCCAATCTCTGGTGTTTTGTTATAGCAGCCATTTCTCAGCACCTCCTGTCAACATTGGCTACATTGTGTTTACTCTTTTCATTGTATACAATGCCTTGTGTCCTGCTAAACAGCAAATTATTAGAAGGCAGGCATTGAATATTAAAGCATTTAGCTCCCGGTTTAGTTTTTGCAGGAAGTAGGAACCCCACAATAAATGCTGTCTGGTTGAATATTAAAAGTTGAGTTTCATTGTATGCATTTTTTTACCGTATAATTTACTTTCCCAATCCTTTTGATATATCTTGATGAGACACAACACATACAGATTTTGGAAGCTGGAAGGCATGTTTTCTGAGCAAATCTATGAATGAAACATCGCTTCTTCATAGATAGAAAATGTTTATTATTTAGAGCATCCCACCTAGGGATGCTTTTTTTTAGAGATACTAAAGAGCTGAATCTTTGTTTTAAAAATTGGCAAATAAAGGGGAAGACATCCGTATTTAATCTTCTTTTTCTATAGAAAATGAATTCCTGGGTAATCAAGTATTTCTCAGGAAAAAAATATCCTTACAAATAAATGAAGAATGCATGATTTAATGGAATAATAGCTTCACTTTAACCCAAATGAATCAAAGATCAAACCATTGAGTAGAAATGGCTGCTTACAACACGAAAAGGATACTATGTTGTTCATAATGGAGATTAAGATAGTGCCTTTAAAGTAGTTGTATCCCAAAACTAAAAACTAAAAATGCTTAAGCTTCTGTAATCAACTATCCTTTGAGAGGAAATACGGAAGACTTGGATAAACATTAAACTTAACCACTGAATGCAATCAGCAAAACTTCAATTGAGGAAACTACAGGACAAATTTTTCTGTTTGCACAAGAAATACACTTCAAAGGGAGGGAGAGATGGCAGCAGGAGGAAGAACCTATGTATTAAAAAAACCCCAAGACATATTAAACAAACAAAAGTGAACAAAATAGTATTTAGGATGTATGCTGGAGTAAAACTACAAAGCAAGACATAAAAATCATGACCATGAAAGTCCAGAGAGGTGATTTCGAGGGTGAAGTGGGAGTATCTGGAGGCTGGTGGCACAGCTAGCAAAATCCTGTGTCTTTTCATGTTTGACCCTTAAAAGGGCACTTGCCCTATCCTATAATGATCTATCAAATTACACATTTGTTCTACCACATTTTTTTCTGTATATCTGCAATTTTAACAGTGCAGATTTGAAAATGGATATCCTGTCCATTGCAAAGAGTAAAAGATGTCTACGCTAATGTGAAATTTCAACTATGTAGAACCCTCTACTGTCTTCTTTAGTGTCATGTCCTCAGGGCACTTGACACAGGGTCCAACTACCTATCCATTTACTGAATGAAGGAATCAAAGAGAATCAACGCACACATTAAGTCATATTCTGATTGTTATTATAAACTTTTCCAAATTTCCAAATATTGAACTCCGGGTTTGGGGGATCTTGGTGTATTGTACCGATGGCTTCTTATAGCCACACGCTTGCTGCTAAGGTTGCAGTGACACATGGGACCCTCAGAGGAGCCAGGTCGGTCACTGACTGGCATGACACCCAATGCTGAACCTCTCCTGTTTGCACAGATGTCAAAAATCAGGTGCTAAACTTCTGTCACTGTTGGGTCTGCAATAGTTTCTAGTGGATTTAGGAGCTTTGGTAAAACTTTCCTGTCAACGTCATTATTCAGGAAATTAAAAGGTGTGGTAGATTGATAGCTAGTGGTCAACTTGTAATACCAGCTGGACTGAATCTGCATGGTGCTGGGAGTGGATGGCCATTGAGGATTGTTGCAACATAAAAAGGAGAAATGGAGAGGAAGACTACTGTAATGTCCTTGGTTCTCCGTGGTGTTGGTTCTTCTGTTGCTGTTGGTTCTCCTGGAGGAGCTTGTAGAGCTTTTTTCCTGATATGATCTTGGCTGTTCTCATCGTCGGAGGAGCTCAGGATCTTGTCACTGAGAATGGCTGTGGTTCACCTTGAAGGAGCTCTGGTTCTTACATTGGGCATTGCTTCATGGCTCCAAAAGGAAAGATGTATGATGTTCTATCTCCTGGAGAACCTTGTCATGCTGGCTTCTTGATATGAACTCAGCTGTTCTCATCTTTGGAGGAGTTTTGAACCTCATTGTCACTGAGGATGGCTGTGATAATTTTCAGGGGAGGCCTGGTTCTTACTTTGAGCACTGATTCCTGGTTCAGTGTAGAACACCACTTCTTGGCTCCAGTGTAGAATACTCAACCTACTAGCACAGATACTTCATCCCACTGGCATAGATTTTCTAGCTTCCACTGTGGACCTCTGGGTCTTCTCAGTGCAAATTTGTGACACAGTCTTGCATGAGATTTTGTTAAGGGCTCTAGACCTCCAGCTAGACTCATAGGAGGCATTGCCATGGGATCTAGGCTTTCAACTGCACTAATGCAGGACATTGCCATGGGATCCAGGCCCACAACTGGATTCTTTGGGTCTTAGTGCGTGAACAGATTTCTTGCACTCTTTGTTTTGTATTTGACATTTTGGGTGACCATTATAAATAATACTATAAATTACGTGTCTTGTATTGTCTTGTTCTCCTTGAAAACCCTGACTACAACAAGATTGTTTTACAAGTTTTGTGTCAATGAGCAGGAACAGAGACCAAATTTATATATTTGGGTTAGGGATGTCTTGATGTCACAAATCACAAATATCGTGATTGTTCTGTCCACCTTCACATCAACTTTAAAGAAGAGATAGAAGCAATCAGTTGGACAGTATTTATCCCCTGTAATTAACTCAGTCTTTTGCATACTGAACCAGAGATGCTGTTGGGGTACACAGCCAATCAGCCAATGCTGATCTGGCTGCAAACCGATGTAAACCTCGTTCCATGCCCCAAGTCTAAAAGGATGTCAGTAAACGAGAGAAGAGAAAGACGAGAACTCAGATACTTATGTCAGTAAGCCATTTGACTTTGTCCTAGACTGGCTTTAGTTGGTGCTGTGAGGTCAAGGCCATTAGCTGGTGTAGTGATCAACTTTCCTATTGCTAGACATGATACCTAAGACCCACAATAAAGGAAGAGAGGTTTAACTTAGCTCAAGATTTTAGGGGTGCAGTCCCTAGTTAGATGGTTCCAAGGCAAGAACATCATAGCATGGCAGGGCAAAGCTGCTTAGTTCAGGGCAGCTAGGGAATAGAGGAGAGGAACAGTGCCAGAGACAAATGGGAAAGGGACTATATACAATACACAAGGACCCACCTACACACACTCAGAAGTGTGCTTTACTAATCTGTGTATTTCTTATTCCAAACAAGTTGATGTATCAGGACTAATGGTCAGACTGCCTTCACTATGAAAAGTCCTTCCACCAGCAGGTGGAGAGTCATGCTATACATCAGTCTCCAAACTCAGCCAACTCCCAATCAGACCAAGGGGCATTGATTCCTTGATGGTTCAGACAATGTTAGTAAGCAAAAGAAACTTTCTTAAAGCATCCAGTTGTTGGAAATATTTTGTCTGGGAGCCTTAGAGCCAAATTTGGCCAATGATGCTTTTCCTTTAAAACTTGACAAGGTGACTTGAAATAGTTGCACAAATCAACACAGAATCAAACTACAGCTACTTCAAGAAGGCAGAAGAACCAGTCTGTAAAGACAGAATGAGCTATAAATGGGATAAGACTTTAGCACAGCCCTGGAGCACAAACTTAGCACATGCTTGGTACTTTTTACTGGATTTCACCAGTTAGCAGCAACATCTCCAGGACTGCTGTCGCAGTCTGTCCAGGCAGCACATGTTAGAAATTATAGGTCACTAGAAGTGATGCAAGAGTACAGGTTTTAAAGACCTAGAGGAGCCTGGGGCATAGATTATCTTAAAACTCAATCTGTAACTGGCTTGGAAATGTTTGGGGAAAGGATAGTCTTTTCAGTAAATGGTATATGGGAAACTGAATAATAATAAAAAGCAAAATAATAAAACCACATGTTTATTTCATACCACATGTAACTGGCTCAGAATAGATTGAAGAACTAAATGTAAGACCCGAAGCTGTAAGAATGAAATATAGAGGAAAAGCTCTTGATATTGGCCTTGGCGATGTTTTTTTTTTTTACCCCAATAACACATGAAAGCTTCAGAAAACAAGAGCAAAAGTAAACACATGGGATTATATTAAATAAAAATTTTGCTGGCTAGCAAAGGAAACAGTCAAAAAAGGTAAACTATAGAAAGGGAGAAAATATTTGCAACACATGTAACTAATAGATACACAAGAAAGTCACACACTCTAAAGCAAAAACGCAAATAGCCCAATTTAAAAAAATAGGCAAAGAACCTGAGTAGACATTTTCCCAAGGAAGACCCTAAAAAGACAATAAATACTGAAAAGGTAGTAATAATTTGCTGATGACTCCAGTTATTTATTAATGCAATTTCTTCCAACCCAAAATGTGTTAAAAGGAAAGGATTTAGAAAGTGCTGTTTTGTTATTACCATTTCAAGCAAAAATAATGTTCTCCATGCAAGGGTTTCCAGTCAGGAAATACGACACACAGCAAGTGGGAAGTGCAGGCCACCTTTGCTTCGTGTGCGTTCACCAGGTTGGGAAAGGGAGACTCTTCCACAACCTCCAGTCTGTTGCACACCTCCAGCATTAGCATGTGTTTTATGGCACTCTGCTATCATGCCCTTAGCAATTTTTTTCTGTACTATGTATTGATTTTAATTGCAACTTGAGTGAAAGATAATCATGAGCCCCAAGGAAGAAGGACGTGGCAAATAAAATGGCTCAAAAGAAGAATGTACCTTCCAGAAAATTACTCTCCTGCCTGCTTTTTCACTAGCAATAGCCTACAGTTCTCAGCTGCTTTTTATTGCTGTAGTGTAATTACACATTTAGTTCATAGTTCTAGAGGTTCCAATGCCAGCATCTGCTTGGCGCAATAAGGGCCTTGGGGTCGGTGGCATCACGGTGGTGTGAGTGTGCATGAGAGAGAATCACCAGGTCAGACAGGAAGCCAGAGAAAAGACTAGAGACTAACTGGGGTCCCACACAAACTACATGAACCCCTTCCAAGAGCCATGTCCCAGTGACCTAAAAATGTCCCAAGAGTCCTCATTTCTTAACACTGCTACCCTGGGAATCAAGCTCCCAGTGTATGAAAACTTGAGGGACAAACGGCAGCAGAATTATTGTGCCTCCTGTCACTATCTAATGTCAAACCTAACATCTAATATCTTTGGGGATGATGATGCACTTTCCCAACTTTATATTGCATCTGTGAACTGCGTTTACTTCCTTTCACATTGGATAGCTTACATGAATTTGTTTCCTGTTCAACTGAAGTGCAGTTGTATGCTGGTAGACCCAGGAATATGCACTGTTACAAGCGTCTCACAAAATTCTCTAACAAAAATTGATCTTTGAGAACCGCCACCTGAGTGAGCAACAAAGGAATATTCATTGTAGCTATTCTGTCCTCTGTTGCCATTTCCCAGCCCTTGCCCACTCCTCTGCCAGCACTTGTAAATGAAAGAAAAAGTAATATTATTTTTATAAGCACATTATCATTATGGTAGGACACTGAGATTTTAAAAAATCATACAGTGACATTAAAATAGTTTTTCCACAGATATCCAGTTCCTCACTCCTTCCCAATAAAGGAGTTGATTGTGAGTAGGCTTTGAATCCGACAATTTCCAGATATTCAGACTGAAGACATTCATCAGAGGCATTCCTAAATTATTGTCAACTTTTGCTGAACCTAGATGGGAAAGCAGAAAGGAAATGAATAATTCATACACATACACAGGAAATTAATCTCTGTATGTGCACACAGGCGCACAACTAGCTCAAACCATGACAACTAGGAAAACCAGAGCCTTGGTTAAAGTGAATTTCTGTTTTTGCTTGTGTTTCACTATGTTGCTTCCCAGTATTCTCTTTCCTCTAAAATACCAAGAATATTTCAATTCCAAAGCTCAGGTTTGTACTTAGTTAATGGCTATTTCTTACCGTTTTCTTTCCCCACTCTCTGTAGAACAGTTTAGAGTATAATGTGTATATTTTCTCTGTATTTTAACTCCCTAATGCTTATTCATTCGCTTACCAAGTATATGAATATATCTTCTAATAGTTTATAAATCTGTCAACTGCGAACCTTTTTAATATTTCATTTTATTTTTTAGTTTCTTTTTAAATTTGTATAAATTTGCAATACATAAGAAGTGTTTTATACTCATGGTGGGGAATTGTACCTGTATACATCATATCTCAATCATTTTTACTTCCCTTTTCCCTCTGCCCCTCCTCACCGACCTGTCTTCTGATTCTAATGCTTCATCAGCCACCTAGGATGTCTGAAATGACATTCATTTTCAAGGGACATTCAGCCCAGCAGTGAACCAGATTAACAGCCCCATCACTGGAGATTTCAGACTGAATGAGAAAAGCAGTTGAGAAGGAATTGCATTATGATGTGAAAAGGAAATATAACTTGAAAGGAATGATAAGCCAAGGAAAAGGCACCTGATCTCATCTAACCTTGCACACAGCAGGCTGCTAGTGGAGGCCTGCGACACTAATGTTTGTTGAACCAAATTCAGTGCTCAACCTTCATTTCCTTAGTGCCGATCCTTAGTTGTTTGAGGAGGCTTATGAGACTCTTGATTTCAATAATGATGGGTTTGGCTTATCACCTTCTGGGTATGTTATGCTTTGTATCTAGTTCTCTCCCCCAAAACTTCATGCACTAACAGGCAGGACTTTTTGAAAAGGCGATTGAATGAATCATTGGGTACTACAGTTAAATGTGGTGTCACCGGGTGGGATCTTGCAAGGGTGTATCTCTCCGACACCAACCCTCTTCCATCCTTCCATTTCTGCTTCCTGACTACTGTGATCTGGACAGCTTCCTCGGCAGAGGCCTTTCTACCATGTATTCCTGCCCTGAATCAAACCAACTGTAGAGTAAAACCTCTAAAAATATGAGCCAAAACAAACCTCTCCTCCTCCAAATTGCCAGTTCTGGGTATCATGTTCCGGTGACTAGCAAGTGACTAAGACAGGCCTGGTGAGTGGAAAATGGAAAAAGATGGAGAGGAAACAAGAGACGTATTAGTTCAACCATAAGAGAAACCTCCCTCTTGGCATTTCCTGGCCTCTGTTCTATCTTTATACTTGGTCTTAGATATTAAGATGCAGCTTCACCTTGCTCCCTGCTTGTATATTGCTCTCTGAAACCTGTGACTAACTAGTCCAATGTGTTGATTCTGCACCTGATAGAGATCCCATAGATGTCCACTGAGCTGAATTTGGAACCACATTCAGGATAGAGCACGTCACAGTTCTCAATAGAGATTCGGTAGATTAAAATGGCTCTTCAGTAATCAAGGGGTAAAGGCTTTGGCAATTATGTTTCCTAGGTTCTCATAGTTAATATGCCAAGAGTTACCTATATAGTTTGGCAAACCTGAAGGCCCCTAAGAGACTTTGATTCAGAAGCCTGGAATAGGGATCCAGAAGTCCATTCCGTAAATAAGCTGGCTCACTGATTCTAGAGCACATAGTCACCCACACTTTGAGGGACTGTACCTTCACCAGAGCTTTGCTGCAGAGTAAAACTTGTCTTTCTAGTCAATTTCCAGGTTAATCTAAAGACTCAGAGAGAAGGGATTTCTACAGTCTCCCTTTGTGGTAAACCATAGTACTTCTGTTTCTGAATATTGGGCTCTTCAATAGCCCTTTGAATGACAATCTTTTGGTAATACATATTTGTCAGTTCAATCCTGATTACTGGTCAACTCAGCATTTAAAGCTGAGTGTCCTTGAATACTCTGTATTGAACATCTTATAAGGCATTTGGATCTAGGAAGAAAGCTGTAATGACAGGGAAGGAAGTGGGTATCTTAGAAGACTTTGTAAACAAACATCATTAACTTACAAGGGTTAAAGAAAAATAATATTTAGTCATCTCCACATCTAAATTCTAACTATCAAGTTAAATAAAAGTGGCTTCCTTCAGAAACCTGAGTGGACTAGAAATGATGAGACATGCCACTCAGAGTGTTAGCAAATCAATATTGTCTAACATTATAAACAAAATAAATCTTCATTCAACACCACTTTGATTTCAGAATTAACAGAAAGATTTCATAAACAGGGAAACAGCATCAAGAGCAAAGGCCAGTAAGGTAATTTGAATCACAAACTCCCATTTCTGAGCCATGAATGCTGGCCTTTGCCTTCGTAGTTAAGTGAAGGTCATTAACACTGTCAATTTTGCAAGCATAGATCACAGTGCACACCATTTGAAATTCTCTGAGCATCTCACCCAGACCTCAGGAATCCTTTAAAGTCTGGTGAACATGGCCATCAGCTCACAGAGGGACCATTAGATGAGCCAAACAGGGCATAACAATTAGTCTGTAACTGAGGTCATCTCGTGGGCAGTTTGCCAGACATTTGGGAAACTATAAAATTCTCTTAATGTGAGGTATTTGTAAAGTGCAATGCTATGAATCTATAAAGGCGCCTTTACAACTCTAAAAAGGGCACTTCTTATTATTCCATAAATTTTACTGCCTTGAAAAATTAAATATGTTTATTTTGAGAAGAATATAGGAGAAAAAATAATAAAAGTGTTAAATTTTAGCATTAACAGAAAGTGTTGTCCAGGTGAAACAATCAGGTCTTTTCCTTTATATGATCCTTATCATCTATTACTCAGCAGAAGCTATTCAGATGTCAGATTATGGTGTTTTTATTCAAACAACAAACACAGCACAACACAAGAACAGGTGGTGGCTTTGAAATAGTTGACCAGACTAAGCAACAATAACTTCACAACACCATTGGTAGAAAAAGAAAATATTTTTTAAAATTTTTAAATGACAAATATTCAAATGGCATACAGAAGGAATCAGCTATAGTTATCACCAATGTGTACAAGAAGACATTGGCTGATATGCCTCCCATGCGAAGTCTGCAACAGCAGCATTGCTTAGAGCTGGCATATATGTATGTATTTCCAACATGTAGAACTTAAATTTAGTATAGATGTAGGATTTCAAAATTTACTGCAAATTAGCCATGTTATGGCTTATATCAAGAGCCTTCCACCAAAGTCTTAGGAGGTCATAGGCCGGACTTTTTTCAGAAGTGGCTGGATCTGGAGAGTAAGGTGCTAAGTTTAAGGGAGTGGGCTTGGTAACTTCAGTCCACTGGTAGGTTTAGCATAGCTCTGGGTATGAGTGCCACCTGCCCTAAACAGAATATAAAGGAATATAAAGTAGCTTCTCTGTTGTCACTTATTGCTTGTGGCTTGTTGGTGGCTTGCTGCCTTCTGCCTACCATGAACTATTTCCCCTCTATGATGCCCCTCTGCCAACCGATTATGGACTCAAACTGCTACAAACTGTGAGTCAAAATAAACTTTTCCTTTTTCACTTTGAGGGTTATGTATTTTGTCTCTACAACAATAAAAGTAATGAAGTCAAGCAGTAAAAAGATCATGTGGTATAGGCAAAAAGATTGTGGGAGACAATCTGAGTGACTCCCCTTGAATGCAGAACAATTGCTGCAACTTCGGTTATACTGAGACTGATCTCCTTATTCTGACATGTACAGAGCTGACTATGGTATTCCCTTCTCTCTTCAATTGGCTCAAAGCATTGAAAATAAGGCTAGTGAGGTGCTGCTATGTAATCTTTAAAGCCATCAGACAGTCTCCTGTTTCCTTGCATAGCGCTGTCTGTAAAATATATGAGCATAGCAGAATGGTAGAGCTAGTCAGCTCCAGGAATGTCAACTGTGTATGAGCTTCGAGATAAAGAGGCTAGGAGTCCCCAAGGCACAGAAGTTTACACATCAGAAACTGAAGCAAGAGCCTTGAAAAACAAGTCAGTTGTTACCTTAATTGAATTATGAAAATTGACCATTTTGCTTATTGCTATCCCTGCATTTTGCAAAGATGTTTTTCTCGCTACCTGGCTGGCCAGCTCAAATTACTCATGTAGTTCCTGCCATCCTCACTGCCAGTCATCCTCAAGCCTCCTGCTTCTTCACAAGATAACAAATTCTGGGAGATGCCTTGTAACAGGGCCTCTGTCCACACATCTTCACAGGAATTGGAGTTAGGACTCCTTGGCTGCCCTTAACTTTGAAAATGTCCTGGTGTCTTTACTCTTGCCATGGGTTGCATTGGAGATGGTAGACTGGAATTAACTTGATAGGATTGCAATGATGTATCAATGGGATTACAAATATAAGTTTTCGGATTGTGGGGAAGAATAGAAAAAAGATTATAATACACAATATCTGGGATTACAATAATCATGTGCAATAGGCAAAAGGGTGGCATGTAGATCAGTGAAAATGAGTAGAGAATACATAAATAGAATCAAATAGATATAGTAAAACAGTTTTTAACAAAAGTATAAGAGCAGCTCCATGGAGAAAGCATAGTCATTCCCACAAATGGTATTGGCCTCACTGGATATTCATACGCAAAAGAATGAACCTGCACATGTGCATTGTATCTTACACAAAATTTAGTTGAAAATGAGTCGTAGACTGAAATGTCACCCAAAAAGGTATGCAATTTTTTAATCTATGAAAGATACTGCTAACACAAAGAAAAATAATGTACAATCTGGGTGCAAATACTTTCAAATCATATATCCAATAAAAGCCTTCTATCCAGATCATACAGGAACAGTTAAAATTCAACAATAAATAAGCAAATAATCTTAGAAAGTGTAAAAACATCCTGAACACACACACACACACACACACACCCCTTACCAAAGAAAATATACAGGCAGTGGATAAGCTGATGAAATCATGTTCATCGTCATTTGCTATTAGGTAATGTGATTTAAGCAGTGCGACACCACTGCATATCTATTAGAATGAGCAAAACCCCCACAGGAACAGTAACAAATGGCAGAAATGATTCAGGGCAAAAGTAACGCTCATTTATAGCTGACAGGAATGAAAATGGTACAAACACTTTGGAAGACAGTTTGTGTGCAAAACTGGAGATAGATTTATAATCTGAAATATCGATTTTTTGATATGTACCAAATTGAGTTGAAACTGTCTGTCTTAGGTAATTTGCTAGTTACTGAGACAAAATAACTAACACTCAAAGTTTAACAGGTAAATGCTTATTTAGCCCACAGTTTGCAGAGGTTGTGATCCATAATCAGGAGGCTCAATGACAGGGGGCCACATGCTAGAGGGACAAGAGTTCATGGCAGCAGAAGACTGCAAAAGCAACAAGAGAGAGGGAAAAGACACAAGCCTCTTTGTGTCCCTTATATTGTATCCAGGCTACCAGGATTAGGATGGTGCCAGTCCAATCGGTGGAGCCTGCTTCCCACTACCTGCCATTCATTTTCTTATAAGACAGAGGTGTCTTAGTGAATCATTATTCTCTCTATGAGGGAAAGTGTTCTGGTAGAGAAAGGAATTAAAAGAAAACATCAGTGGTGGGAAAACCTATAGTCCTATATAGAGTAAAATTCAGTGTGAAAATCAAGATTGTATTTTTACATTCTCTCGTATCCTAATTTTTAAAAACAATCCTCTTAATTAAAAGTAAATTATAAAATGAAAAAAGAATATGTTATTAATTCATGTTACAGAATGAATTAATCTTATCTATAAGTAATAATGTACTTGTGAAAGAACACAAACCTAAAAGGCTACACAATGCAGCTGCAGTCCCCACTTATGAGTGGAGTTCTACTCGAATATAATATTCTGGGAAAGGTAAGGTTATAGGGACAGAAAACAGATCAGTGATTTCCAGGAGTCTGAGGAAAGAGAAGTGTTTGAGCAGAGTAGAATCTATTTTCAGGGTGTTGAGATTAAAGTGAATGGTACGATAGTGGCGGATATCTGGGGTTTTGTTTTTATCAAAACCCATACAAGCATATGACACAGAGGAATCTTAATATATGCAAATTTAAAAGCCAATCAGGAGGATGAAAAGTTCCAGGATAGAATGCAGACAAAAGAATCCGATTATATTATCCATACATGATGTATCCTCATTGAAGGAAGGGAAAAAAAATGTTGACCTAAATAATTGTAGAAAATACTTTCAACTAGAACTCTAAGCCAAACAGAAAAGGAATTGTACACTTTACTCTAGTCCATGGGCTTTTTGTCATGGCGGGAGGGGGTGGTTGGTTTAATAATTCTCAGCACCTGCACATGTATGCGGGGATTGAAGAAATTCATAACCGTGTAGGTGGTAGTAGGATTCAGTCTTTAGCTGTCGAGGAGGAGCTTGCAAGTGAGCAAGGTGAGGGGAAACCTGGAATGAGCCATGGAGTACTGGACTAGAGTGAGAGACATCAATGTGAATTCATACATAACTAATGTAGGTGTTGGCAGGTACATAGATAATTTTCAGCATGTACATAGACATGAGTTAGTATAAACACACACATTTCTTTATAATATCTGCTGTCAAGACTTAGAAACAATGCTATGAACACACCCAACATTCAGATCTCCTAAGATTCTGTAATAAAAAAGATGAGGGGTTCGTAGAAAAATGGTTGAGCTGAAGCAAGGAAAACACCACTATCCTCAAGAAAATTAGAGACGCTGTATTGGATGACAACATGGAGTATAAAATAGAAAACCACAAACATAAAGATAGAAATAAATGTTTCCACTTGGATTTTTTATCTTTCCCTGCACCTGCTCTTTCTCTACCCCAGGTTCCCATCAGCCCATCACATTGCGTTTAGTCTTTGCATCTCCTTAAGTTCTCCTGGGCTGTGACACTTGGGCTGTGATGACCTTGACAGTTTCAAGAAGTCCAGCTCAGGTGATTTGTCCACCATCCCTAGGTCTGGATTTTCTCTTTATTTTTCTCCTGGTTAGACTGGGTTTTGGAAGACCACATAGATAAGGTGCCCTGCCCCTGCACTGTATCTAAGGCACCTGTATTCCAAAAACACACCCTTCTTGGTGCTGATTTTGTTCATCTGTTCTGGTACTGGACAGATGTTGGCACAGTAAAGCTACCTTTTCTCTCCCAATTCCTCATTCTATTCTTGGGAAACAAGTTTCTGAATACAGCTTGTACTAGAGGGATATTGAGTAGAACTCCACTCGTAAGTGGGGACTGCAGCTGCATTGATGAACCCCAGAGAAACATTTCATTAGCGACACTGGGAAATACAAATAAGGGTTTCCAGGTTAACTTGCAAGTTTGGAAGCCACTAAGCTAGATGCAGCTAATCATTATTCTCCCCAACATGATTTCACTGAGCCTTTATTATACTAAATACATTGTGGTCTCCCAATTTGGGATATATAATGCAGAATTTTGCAGATTTATTTTTAACCATCGCACCTCCCCTCTTTTGTTCTTTTGGTTCCATTGTAATCTAAAAATGCTTCCCAAACCTCAGAATTAACTGGGAAGCTTGTTCTAAAATATCAGTTCTCACTAGACTTAAATTAGCATCTCACAGTGTAGTCTCTGGGACCTAGTATTTATAAACAAGGTTTCCTGAGAAACATGGCAGCATCTGAAGCTCAGGAAGAGGGACTGACAGCAGGAAGCAGCTCTGAGCAAAGCCTCAGGATTATAATGTTTGCCTTTGTCTCACTGACTCATGGAATATCAGTGAGAACTGGCAATGTGGGTAGAGAAATGAAGAAACTCATGATGACTTTGCTCTCAGAGTGCTCACATCCTTGTGTGGATCAGTAATATTTGGACAGGTGAACATATAATATGTCAGGAGGGGGTAAGGAAGTAAAGTAAGATTTTGTGTGTGTGTGTGTGTATGTGTGTGTGTGTGTGTGTGTGTGTGACAGAGTAGTGTGCTGTTGGTACAGGAAGGTCTCTCTGATGTTTGACATCTGAGCAGATTCCAAAAGGAAGTAAGGTCACATATTAGGAGAATATCTGGGGAAGACTTGTATTAAGTACAGAAAACAGCAAGTGAAAAGGTCCTGAGGCATGAATGGGTTTAGCACTAAAAGGACTTGACCTGGAGCACAGAAAGGACAATGAGGGGAGCCAAGGGCATGTGGTAGAGCACAAACACATTTACAACCAGATCTAAGCACTCATGTGCTCTAAGGTGCTGAGCATGCTTCTCTGGAACACAGGCTGTATGTGTGAAAAGAATGTGAACATTGTCAGAATCTAGACACAGTCACAGGGCCGGGGATTTAGCTCAGTGGCTTAAGCGCCTGCCTGGTGAGTGCGAGGTCGTGAGGTCGACCCCCAGTACCAAAAAAAAGATGCAGTCACTTGCACCAACTCTAATTAAAAATAAATGAAACCCCTAAGCTATGCAAGAACGACTCTCACACATGGTTGCCTGATAGTAACTAGCACAAAGGACTCTGCTAGACCCAGCAGCTTGCACTGAGCCTCCGACATCCTTAACACATCACTTCTGTGTAAACATCTCCCTGCAACTCTGTCTTCAACTTCAGACTACATCACCCTTATTACTGACCACACTGCCAAAGATTATTGTTTCTAAGTATGAGATACAACCCTCCCCATTTTATCTTTAGAAACGTCACCTTATCTCATCTTCTGAACATGAGTCTATCTAGGTGTGTTCCCCTGGCAGCACCCTGTTCATCCCAAATAAATATCATTATTCTTTGCAGAACCCCTCACTTTTTAGGTTGGCCTATCTTAGAATAAAAAACACATGAGGAAAAGTGGAGTCTTGGTGAGGATTTCGGGGCCCCTGCTGGAGACTTCAAGCACTCTTGAATTCCTGGTAGGGAGAGGTAGACTGAATCTGTGATAGGAGTTACACAAAGGCTTATGCCTTTTATGGTTCAATTTTAAGCAAGATACACTGCCTTTTGTTTGCTTCATTAAAGGATAAGAGGAGAGAGGTAAGAGACAAAAACACTCTTATCATGTCAGATAAATAAATCTTAGCCACGGAGCTACCTAATGTGCTCTGTGGAGTAAGGCAAGGAAATATCAATTAATCACAGCTCCCTTAATTATGCAATACTGTTACATGAAAATAAAATGGGGATGACCTGGCACACACAGAAATGATGAAGCATGCTATGAGCAGAATTGTCCAAAAGGAGACTGCTTGCAGCAAACTGATCTTTAATGAGAAGAAAATAATGAGACAAATGTGAAATCATTGCTAGTAAAATACTCTAGGAACAAAATGACACTAAAGCTTCTTTTTTACATACAAAAACAAGTTCTCAAAGGTATTCTAGTTTAAGCAACTTGCCATAAATAAAAGATAAAATCACCTACTGTTATATAGGACCATTCATTAGAAAATTTCTGCAAATAATGTTTCCTTTATCACTATTAAACAAAAGGCTATGATACTTATGAAATTTTGGGTTTGCCCATTGTTTTACCAGTATAAAAATCTTGCAAATTTAATCTAATGTGAGAAATTTAAGGACTTTGATAACAGAATAGCAACAATAACAATAATGCTTAAAATCGGTGGAATGCCTTTATAATTCACAAACAGCATTCATACATTAGTTCATTTAGCAGGCTTCACAAATGTGTGAGGCATTTTCTCAGTTGAGCAAGAATTAACGAGAAAGGAGGTAAATGATGAATGTGTCCAAGGTCACACAGCTCGTGGGGTACCAGAGCCAAAACTTAAAAACCATATCTAGACAGAACATAATGTTTTGTCTGAGGTGGGAAAGGGAGAGACAATCACAACTTTGCATACTGGGAGTCCCTAACGGCTGGAAGAGAGAGCATCTACTGTGAAATATTTGTCCTTGCAAGACTCTTTGCAGTCAGTGCCTCCTGTCAAGCCACAGCGGAAAGGACTGCAAATACTTCAGCAGTTACGTACATGATGGTTAAACTGATCATGAACCTGAGTATTCTTTTAATCACCTAAAAGAAATCAAAGCTAGTTTAAGGATAAAGACATAAGGGAATGCATGAACAGATTTCAATTTAATTTTTGCCAAATGTTTCCAAAGCTCCATTTTGCAACAGTCACTTAAAACTTGGAATGATTTTATGCTACAAGTGTATTTATTTTGCTATTTGTGCTATGAATGAGGATTGAATCAGCTAAAAAACTTACTTAGCCCATAATGTGGGTGGAATGCTGAAGACTGGAAATGCGAAATGTAGCAGTAGTAAATTATGTCACTATAAATGTATTTCATGTATACTGTGAACTTAATAAGTTACTGTGGGTTCAATGGAACACTCATCCATTCTTCTAAAGTGTGCTTCTATTCTTCGCTTCCCTTAATTTAACGTGGAAATTCAGAAAACATTTCCTAACAGAAGCAAATTGGGCTTGAAAAACTAACGATCACTAGACAGATACTGAAATATAAATGGTTTTAAACAAGAGCGCCACAAAGAGTTGAGTCTTAGAATTTGAGCCCAGTTATTCATGGACTCCTGGGAATCACTCAACAGCAGTGGACAACGTCAGACAGCATCAGACAACGGACTCAAAAGAGAGGTCCCCTGGGAGTTAAAGGAGCAGAAGCAGGTAGGCTCCCTAGAGGAGGTGGTTGTTGAGCCAGGTAAGCACTGACAACCTGGAAACCAGCTGGACAGTGAACGCTGGCATCTCCGTCATGGCAACACCTGGAAAGGGAATTGATAAAACCCTTTAGCACTTATCGAATAGCTGCCCTGGGAACCAAATGTTCAAGGCATATTGGTATTTGGGAGCAAAAGGGATGGCCAGTACATGTATCTGGGATTTTGTTAGGGAAAATATTTTTCCATGTAACCTCAGTCTCACAATTCATGGAGCATTCAGTGGAAGTGACTCGGTATGCTAAACATTTGATGTGATTTATTTCAGTCTTTGTAGGGTGGGAACTAGGATTCTTTCCATCTGCAAATGGAGATGTTCAGTTTTCAGTTTTGGCAAGCTGCTTAGAGAGCCTGGTTAAGCTGTATCCTAAGGTAGCTCGTAGAGTGGTGGCTACCAAAGGGGGAGCTGGTCTTTGAATCTTGGCCAAATGACAACAAAGTCAGCTCTCTTCACTGTGACACAGTGCTTTTGAACTTCTTCCAGATTTACCTCTGACAGGAAATGCCAGTACCTTTCAGTCTTTTTCTTTTTCTTGCCGGGGTATAGCATGAAAAGATGTTGATTTTTGCTCTTTATTTTTCTTCTTATGCAGTGTGTCAAATACACAGTTAAGTATAAATGGTAAAATGATAGAGAACTCTATTTTGTTTTTCTGTTTGTTTTTGCATTATTAAAATCCAACATTTTGCCAAATGTCTTCAGGGTTTCTGAAAAAATGGAACACCATAGATCTTCTGATGATTCCAAGAGACTTCCAAAGCCAATTCTTCCATGAAAGTATGACATGCACCCAGGCCAAGGCCAAGTCTTCTCCTTGACCAAGTGGTTACCAGTTCCTAAGAGCACATGAGTCACCCACGTCATTCTCAGGTGCTGAAAGGAAGAGCTCTTTTCATGTGGCAAAGATTTGCAAAACTCACTTGAATGATATAAAATGCACTCTTCAAAATGTCCAGATGCTTTCCATGGGGACCAAAGGAGGAGTCCTAGGAGTTTCCTTGGGAGGTTGAGACAGGATATGGCTAGAAAAGGAAGCTTCCTCAGACTTTAGTTGGCTCTGCCTCTAACTTCCATTCATCAATCACTTCCTAAAAAGAAAACTACAAAAAAGACAAGAGCTTAATGTCTCTGTCCCTCTGTCTCTCTGTCTCTGTCTCTCTCTCTCCCTCACTATTGTCAGTGACTGTTCTATGCACAGCTCCTAATAATCATAGTAATAATACCAATGCACTATTAAACTAGGATAGGGAAAGAATTTCTTGATTAGATGGCATTTCAATTTTCCCTCATCTTTGAAGATTGAAGAGACTTGACATCAGTGCAGAAATAAGTAAAGATCAAAGGCATGCAACTTTGCTAAAGGAAACCGATTGCAGTGTAGTTAGAACAGAGTAAGGAACCCAGGGGAAGGTGAAATTGTAAAGTAAGTCTTAGGACCAGTCGTGGAGGGCATCAATTTCTTGGCTGAGGGGTTGGTAATCCATGCTGCAGACAGTAGGAGTGATGGGCTGATCCAAAGAGTAGCACTGTGCACAGTCATGCAGTATTTTTATGTGCATAAAATTATATATAGTTTCAATAGGTGATGAAATTGAAGAGGCCTTGGAAGAAATCATGAAATGATATCCTAAGGTGTACAAAGCAAGACAGGCTATCTCACTCTCAATCTCCAGTTTGGGGCATTGTATGAATGGTTTTAGATGATATATTTATGGCAATAAACTTCATAGAAGATATAACTCTTCTAGGTCTAACTCATTTGAGATTTATTGAACATGACCATATAATGTATCAAGAACTGACTGAGCTCTTGTGAAGCAACAGTTGATTAGAAAGACGTCATCTATGCCCTCACGTGGCTTACATGCCAGTACAGAGCAAGTGTAAGAATATCTTGTCATAGTTATCATTAAGAACCTCTTCCTTCTATGAAATACATTTAAATTCTGGATAAAATACTCTGGAATAAATATCCATTTTGATTTTTTTCATTCAAAAAGGCTATTCCATGCATACTTATTTTCAAGAACATGAACAATATTTTGTTTATAAAAGTTGAGATACAAATATGTATATAACTAGTCCTCAAGTTAACATAAAATGCAGCCATCTGAAAAGGTCAAGTTCATCTCAAGATCATGCAACTTGGAGTTTCAAACATGCTAAAATAATGCCTAGCAACAATTGGTGTTTTCAACCTGAAGTCATTAAAGAATGACATTTAATTGTTGACTCTTGGTTTTGACTCTGGGGCCAAGAAGTCTCAAGCTCTCCAAGATAAGCTTCATTGGAAGTAATGAAGGTGATAAGAATGTCTCTAACCCCATAGAAAGTTTAGCACTGAACCTCTGATACACTGGAATTTTCAAATGACTTTGCCTCTGAATGCTCTTGGTTCTGTCTTTGGCAGTCTACATGATATCACCTAGTGTGTAATTTTGGTAAAACATTTTCTCCAGTGCAGGCTCATTGGCTAAGAGGCGAAGGCATTCCTAAGGAGTTGGCAGAAGTCTTGCTGTGGGAGGCAGGTATTTCCTTGGCTGATGTTGAAAAGATAGCATGTGTCCACAAAACATATTTTAATTACATAGCTGAGCTATAAAGAGAGGGATATTCCCAGAAGCCAAGCCAAGGGCATTCTAAACAAACGTTGTCTGAAGCTGTCCTAAGGGATGCAGAAAGTGACTCACAAGATCTAATAACCAAAGGGCTGTGGTTTAAATGACACAATAGGAACAGAAAAAAATGTTGCACACTTGACAGAGGCCTTTGAGGAAACTGGAACAGAGTTCCTGCAGGGACTCAAGTTTGTTTCCTCAGACAAAAGAAAGGATAAGAGAAAAACTTCGCTAGTTTAGAGAGAAGGTATAAAAGCTTATTTATTGTGACTTAGCCAGTAAGTGAAAGCAAACTGTCTCCCCTAATGCTTCATAAGTAAACAGTTTCAAGTTAAAATATATCTGAGAAGTTGATATTCTAAAAATTGGGCTCAGATTGGTACTAACCCTGTGATATCTGCCAGAAGTCAGTATAAAATTCAGCGTAGAATCATTTTTATCCCAAACTGAATAACTGCTCTAAGAGAAAGCCCGGGGGGAAGAGCTCACAACCCCAATTATAAAACACACAAGGAGATGGTCTCACACAAGAAGGCAAATAAATGTAGTGCTGCAGCAAAGGAGAACCGTAGGGTGGACTTGGATGGGGGCATTCCTGAGATTACCACTTAGCTTTCAGCTTTGAGCAGAGTGGGGTTTGTGGAAATTGCCCTGATTTATTTTATCTTGGGGAAATTTGGAAGTGGATCTATGAAATTTGATCTCATTTTGCCCATGGTATCTCATCTCTGTTTCTTACTTAAGTAAGACAGTTATTTCTGTGGTCCATATTAGTCCTGGTTTTGTGTCTAGGAAAAATACATAAACCAACTGGACACACATTTGACAAGCTCATACACTATGGGATACTCAGATACATGGGAGGGGACAAACAAGAAAGACACAGATGCTGACTAAAAGGAGGTCAGAATACTGGGATTGTGTGCGTGTGTGTTTGTGCATGCACACGCATGTGAGATTGCTCCCTTGGGAAACAGTAAGGAGAGCATTGCTCAAGGGCGAGAGGACACATGTAAGTAAATATTGTTTGTTAAAAAGAAATGAATGTCATTGGTGGAAATTTCAAGGATCTGAGGTTCAGAAAGACCAGAACATGAATCTCAAGGGTAACACAGGGTACTTTACTTGATTTTCTGACTTTAGGTTTCTTTATCAATAACATGAAACAATAATTTCTATTGTTCACCATTTTGTTATAATTGAATGAGAGAAGGAAAAATGTAAATATCACAAAATACAGTACAGATGGAAGGAATATAATATATATGGTCCCCACTCATATTAGAGAATCTCAAATCCATGCTGGGACTAGGACGGGCTGCCCCAGTGATCAAGGAATGTTTCAGGATGGAAGGAATTACCAAGGTTTTATCATACTAACTAAAAAGAGTTACTACCCAACCCTGGGAAAGGGAATCTTTTATTTTGAATTAAGTATCCAGTAAATTCCCTACCATAAAGTGACTTTTTAACCTGTTACACAAGACATGTCTTTGCACAACATTTACCCCATGGCTGCTTTATCTCCTTGCTTCTGCTGTATGACAAGGTGCCTCCTAGAAGAAAACACCCCAGGATAGGGAAAAGGATGTGTTCTGTGTCACTTGTCCATTGCAGAGCTAAACATGTATGGTAAGATGATCTCCAAGGAAACCACACTTGAAACGTGGTAGGGAATCACCACAACTTTAGGATGAGGTTAGGGATAAAGACAACAGATGAACAAAGAAGGAAAAGAATCAAGAAGACTGTTTTACTGTCTAGTGGAAACTTTGAGGGCAACAGTCCAAGCAGCCCTAGTTAATAATTAGAAAGGGTTTTTTTATGCTTTGAATGCTGTCACAGAATGTGTGGAGCATAAAGTGATTAAGAAAAGTGCTGGTTGGAAGGATGACTTGAGGCAGGCCATTGGTGGCATCCCCAGAGAAAGCCGCAAAACCCAGGGGATTTAATAGTGCAGTAAGAGGAGAAGAGAAAACAAAAGCTTCATTGGCATGGGGCAGGAAGATCTACTTATTTGTTCTATATAGTTATTACATACACTGCACACATAGCTCTGCTCAAACAGCTAGAAAAAACATACTGCTGCCCTACTCATGGTCTGGAGAAGGAAGATATATAAGTAGGCAATTACAATACTAAGAGATGACTGGCATGATAGAGGCTGGCACAAGAAATCCAGGGGACGTCCAAGCAAAGGGTACTTTAATTGGGTAAAACAGAAAGGCTGGACAGAGGGGGCAGTACTAAAGTGCAAACCAGAGCAATGAGTAGGACTCGTTCTAGAAGTCAGCAGGAGCTGGATGCAAAGAGGAAAGGAAGCAGGAGCAGGAGGAAAAGGAAGGTCAAGACATCATCAGTCTGAGAGAATAGAATGAGTTCCCAAAGAGCAAGTTCTATGAGGATCCTGTGCTTGGGGAGTGCTGGGACATGATTCTGGCTGGAATGATTAGCAGAGGTCAAATCATGCAGGTCCTCCTATCACACGTGGCAGCTTAGATTCTTCTCCCTGCATCTGGAATCGTTAGAGTTCCAGGTATGCATACTATGTGAGAAATTTGTGTGCTAAAATGCTTCCAGTTTCAGTAGTGAGAGGTTTGAGATTCTCAGGTCACCATTCCAGGAGCAGTGAATGAGTAGGATCTCCAGGAGACAATTGGGGGCCACTTGGAAAAGGGCTCTTAATGAGGAGTGATTTCGTTTCCCAGGAGACATTTGGTACTGTACAGAGATGTTTAGGGTTTACAAATCTTTGGAGTAGATGCTACCAGTGTCTAGTGGGTAGAAGCTAGGGATACTGCTAACATTCGATAATGCACCTGACTGCTACCTTGGTGGAGAATGTTCTGGCCCCAAATGATCAAGGATATCTAGATAGATAGATAGATAGATAGATAGATAGATAGATAGATATAAAATCTCCAAAAAGACATGCATTGCCCCCAACTCATACTTTCCCTGACTGAAATTTTTTCTCCAACCTAAATAACAAACAAAAGTATTGTGATTCAGAAAACATTTCAACAAATAGCTTTAGTTATATTCAAAATTTCTAATTTCCTATCATTTCACTTGCTTTCTTTAAATTTGATGTAGTTTACTTCAGTTAAAAAAAAGAGACTATCCTGTATCTCCACAGCACATCTTCGCAACCCCGCATGTGAAATAGGCATTATTGTTTTCTAAAGAGAGAAGCACAAAGCCACAGTCAGAAGCTGCCATCAGAGACATTTATGGGAGAGGCATTAGTTCAATAAAAAACCTCAGACTACAAGCTTAGAACTTGCCTGGGGCCATCTTGCCTGTCCCAGGGTTGGCAGAATTAGAGCCACTAGAAGGTCTCCTTAAGTAATCCCTCTGTGAATTTTCTATTCTCTTTCAAGATGACTCACAGACTCTGGGAACACATCCCAAATTGCAGTATTGAGGTCTGTGGAGCTACAAAATGGCATGGCTGAAAAATGAATTGAAACTAATGAGAAAAGGTGTCTCAGCACAGCTGGGGAAGGGGTGAATTGAGGACAAACAAAAAAGGCAAAAAAAACCCCTCCTCTCTTGCCTGAAAAATGAAGCAAGAAAAAATCAGGGGAAGTGGTTTTGATTGCATCCACTGCACAGAGAGAAAACAGCAAAATAGTTTAATTTTGAGTTCTTCTGGAACCTTCTAACTAGGCTATATTTCCAAAGGAAAATAAATTTCTGACAGAAGTCATGGGGTCTTGAGTAAACCTGGAAAACAAAAACTCTAGGGAAGACTTGATGACAGTAGACAGCAGAGATAAGAGATTTAAAAGTCCTGTGTGCACACAGGTGGACTAATAACAGATTTTGGAATGGGGTGGTTTGATTTGTTATATTTAGAAGATAGTTGGTAATCATAAGAATTTCAATAAGATACCTCATGCACATACACTGCTTCTGTGATCCAACTACTTTCAAATTACTTGAACATATTTTGAAAAGACAACTACAGGAAAACTCAACATTAATTTCCAAGTCTATGAAATACTGCTTTTGCAACAGTGAGCCTCAAACCCTAACCATCAGGAATCATCCCCCTCCCTAGTCTTTTCCATATCCTTACCCTGGAATTTCCTTGCTCTTTATTGCTTAATGTTTTCCTCAAATTGTCTCATCATGGACAACTTATTTTAAAGAAATAATTATACCAAATATTTAACTGTCCTAGTAAGAATGTAAAATATCAGTACAGTGAAAATTAACCTCTGTATTAATCAGCTTTCCCAGTGTTGGGACAAAATAGCAAAAACCACCAATTTAAAGGAAGAGAGATTTATTTTGGCTCATGATTTTAGGGGGTTCAGTTCGTAGTTGACTGGCTCCAAGGCAGAAATGACATGGTGAAAGGTCTTAGGATCAGGAAAGCTGCTTCATGGCAGCCAGGATGTAGAGACAGAAGGGAGAAGGTGGGGTTGAGTTTGCACACTCCCAGATCACATACCTCTTGCAACCAACCCACCTCCTGCCAACACATTCAGCTATGACCCAAATGTGTTGGCCCATCAACGAGTTTAGTGACTCCAGGAACATTTTAGACAAAAACACAACATTTTTTTTGCTAAATAATGGTGTAGGGAAAACTGAGGGCTTGTCCTTTGTTAAAAAGAGCTTTTTATAAACAAAAAAGAGATCAGCAAGTGTCTAAGAATCCAAAAGCTATCAGAGCTCTAAGCTCAACAGGCTTTATTTGGTTCTATCATGATTGTGAAGGAATTGGAAGAGGGTCACAGCTTTTTTCACTATGTCATTCATGTCTCTTTCTGCTGGATCCTAGAGGTGCCACCGTAACTACCACCTCGGTGCCACCCTTACCACTACCTTGGGAAACACTGCATTAGACCACTGAATACCTCTATGAGCTTGAGGAAGTTGCTTTGCCTCTCTAGACCTATACTTAGCCTGTATTAAAGGGAAATGGCAGTAATATAATTTATGTCTTAAGGATTCAGAGCAGGAGTTGGGCATCACAGAAGAGTATGTTACAGCTTACATCTAGATGCCCCCAAATTCATGTGGTTCTAGCTGGGGATTTTGGCAGGTGGTTAAATCGTTGATATGTGATACTGCATTATGGTTGTGTGGTAAATGGGTTAGTCCATTGACTGAATTAATGTAGTTTTCAGTGTGGCTGAGTGCATTTGTTGATGTATCATAGCACAAACCAGTAGGCTTGTAGCCTGAAAGGAATAAAAAGTGGTAAGAAACAGGGAAGGATTGTTGCTCTCTGTCTTTCCTGCGTTGGCCTGTTTCTCTTCTGTCATGCGCTTCTGCCATGCCCCCCAACCTTGGAGCACCTACAGACTGAAACCTTTCCAAACTGTAAGCCGAAATAAAACTCTCCTCTTTTAACTTAGGAGTGTTTGGTATTTTGTCCAAGTAACAAGAAAATAATCAAGACGAGTATTTGCAGGAAACAGGATTTTAACCAACATATGGAAAGTAATCAAATGACATTCATTTCATTTATTTAATAAGCTTTTGTAGTTACGATTTCAAAGTAGCGAAGAAATAGAGTAAAACTCTTGTGAAGGAGATATTTGGCAACTCAAGAAAGCCCTTTGCAATAGCCTGGGGAAAGCAATGGGAGGTGGGAAATCCTGGAGGCATTCAGAGCGCTAAGGTGACCTGCAAAACTCTGACCAAGAGATGATATTGCCCTACATAAGGGCAATACAATGAAGCTAAAGGAAAACAGAACTAAAAATAAGTTTATGTAGTTGACTCATCTGATCTTAACAAATGCAACAGAAGCAGTAAACCTCTGTGTCACACATTCTACTCTTGCCCCCAGGCACAGAACTGGACCCAGTCTCTTTGCTCGCTGGCCATTAGGTACAGCCTTGAGAGTAAGATCTTCCAGAGGAATGCAAGCAGAAGTGACGAACTCCATTTCTGATCTGGACCCTTAAAGTAGGAAGGAAGTAGACGTGATTTCACCCTGAAGCCAAGTTTTACCTAGTCCAGTGTAAAAGTAAAAGGAATGAAAGTCTTTTCATTTAAGTGGCAGTAGGATTATGTCTAGAGTTTGACTCTTGATTTTGCTTTTGCTTAATTGTTTATTCTTCATAAGCATTAGTTTACTATAATGGGAATCTGCACAATGAGTGTTATCCAGATCCAATCTATGGGATTGCTTATAGGGTGAAGACAAAATGTCATAATTTCACAGAAAGTTATTAACATCTGTGACTCCAATAGGCTAAGTGCTGTAAGTTACATGTGTTAGCTACTATTTGATAAGCTTTGGGAATTTGGAGGGATTCTGATTATACTATGTGATATTTAATGTCCTTAATGATGAAATTAAAATGATATCACCGGTATTCACATGCCCTTAATTCAAATCATGGATGAAAATATTGAACAGCATAGATAGAGGCCTGAGACTCAGGAAATACTGGGAGGACATTAGTTATCAGGTATGCCTGAGTCACCTTATCAGCACATTTTGAGGATTGCTTCCCCACAAACAAATAAGAAAAGAGACTCTAGTAGGTTGAGGTAATTGCTCAAGATCTAAAGTTTGTGTGGGTAAGGATTTACATCTTCTGTCTCTCACCATGCTCTTCCCTGTACAGTTTTGTTCTTCTCAAGAATTAGTGGGAGCAGTATCATCTGCTAGGCATATAGAGCACAGAGTTGTAGACCTAATTTTTGAGGTTTCAAGTTCTAACAATTATCAGCTACAGTTTTCCCATCCCCCCCAGGCATCTTTCCTTTTAATATCCTTTGAATTCTCCTTTATGTCTTGATTGTAATCAAAATGAAGGTGGTCTAACATCCACTTTGTAGTAATGAAGAGAATGTTCCCAAACAATATCAGATACCTTAAATGAGTAATAAAATTATCTCTAGATCCTGACACTCATTTTATTCTGTTACAATAATTCTAGCAGCTGGTTATTTTTTAGCAGGTTCCTTTCAATTGATTTCAGAAATCCAACCTCACACCAAAGTCTAAGAACTCACCAAAGTGCCCAAAGAACAAGCCCTTGCTTGCCTGCAATTAACTGGACCTTGCAAGAATGTAGAGTTCACATTTCTGAGGACAGAAAATACCAGTTGGTCTGGAAAGGGACAAACACCATTAGGCTTTTAAAATTTCTCAATACAATTACTTATACATCAATAGATAGTACAATGTCTCTCATCTTTCTCTACATGGCTCTCATGTGCTTCTGAATGTCTGATTATTTCACTTTGAAAGTGTATGCACAATTAATATACACACTCAAGCTATTAGTGAAATATGACTTTAAATATATTATTTACTATATACTGAGCATGGATATGACCCTACATTTTGTGCTTTGTCTCCTCCTCACAAATCTTTCTTAAAGCTAAGTATCACTATTATGCTTATTGTAAAGCAGGGAAAAAGAGAGATGCAGAAGGAAATAAAACAGCTTAGATATTTTACATAAGATAGAATGTGACATGGCTGAGACACAAACTCTAGTTGGTCTGACTCTGAGGCCTGAGTTCATTCCATGTTTTCTGCTTATTCATCTTCAGCTGACTGATTTGGTGGTATCAGGAAGCCTAGAATTTGTAAGTAGGGGCAGATTCTATTATCAAAGCCTCATCCCTTTTTACTAATATAGAATAGGCAAATTTCACAAAATGCTGGGGAAAATTCCAAGTGAGATCTGTATAAGGAATGAGAAGGACAGGAAGGTGGGGGAGGAGATGGCATTGCAGGACTTGAACAAAATGGTTGCATTTCCTTGCCTCAGTGGAAATTGTGTGGCTTCTATGTTGGGGTAAAATGCTGTGGCTCTTGTAACATGAGATAGGAAAGCATATTTAAGACAATGCAGATCTGAGAAAAAAGTAATCATCCGATCAGTATTCAAAATAGTTTCTTATTTGTCAAAGAAACAATTTGTGCCTGCCTATATACAATAGAAAGAGAAAAAAACCTGTAAGAGTGGAAAAGTTTGATTTTGTTTGTGCATGGCACTAGAAATATATAACCACATTGAGATTGGATGGTAGCTATAATAAATTTGAACAAGGACAAATTATGACATACCATAAGAAAATGTGTTTAATTTGATTGAAAGCTCCTTGAGATACCATGGAAAATACATGTGGTAGATAATTTACCAGCACAGTCTCTGTCCAACCTGGAGGAACCTGGAGGAAGTTGATGACTCTCACCGTGCATGCGCATGATAGCAGTGGCACATGACAAGCATGAAAAGCTAGTGGCCCAGCCTCAGAAGAAAGACTATAACCAGGACGGACATCTAACAGGTCAGCCTAACTAATCAACTTAGGTCTCTGGTGGAGTAACCTAAAGTTTTCAGTCTTCTGTCCCTTTACACCCAAAATGGTCTTTAGAGGTTCTAGAGAAAGATGAGGTAATAATTTATCTAGCGTCAAAATGAGCTTATGAAAGGAGGGGAGACAGCATCTCTTGTGAAGCTAGAAGAAACCAAACCAAATGTATTGGTTATTTTAGTTGACACAGAATCTACAGAATGAAAGCATCACCTCAGCCTAATCTTCATCAGACCGTTTTAAGACACTTCTACCATAATGCGTAGGCATAATAAGGTTTTGTTTTACATGCAATTTTGCAATGTATGAAGCCTGTATGTATTTATTCTTTATTTAAAAAACAAATGACTCACTCACTCATTCCAGTTTAAACACAAGCATAGCTACATGTTTTATTTGGGGAGACTTGCAGGTGGTTAACATCCTAAAGCCTTACAGAGAGTTTAACCATGGGCAGCGGTAGTGTCACCTCTTACCAATAGACAGGCTTAGTGGACTTGATTACATTACTGAAAATCACTACCAAAGACAAAAATGAACTGAGACTTCCAAATAGGGCTTGTTGATTTGTAAAGGGAAGATTATGGGTATGTGAGGGAGGATTAGAAGTGGGATTCGGAGGGAAAATAACAAGAGGAAGGAAGAAACTTGAAGCTACTACCATTCTAACAAGGCCCTTATTTTCTGCAAGTAGCTATCAAAATCATTCAGCCTTTTTTTTTTATAGACAAACAGTTTTGAATCTTAATAGTAGCTGATAAACAATCTCCTTTCACATTTATGTGCAGGCTTCTGAAAAATGGTGACTTTTTTGCTAAAAGGAAAAATACCACATTTCTCTCAAGGAAAGAAATGAAGTCAAAATCATCGCTGAGGCACACATTGGCATTTAAGAAGCACAAGCTACTGACAGATGGTTAATGGTCTGAGTATCAGCAAAATCAAAGCAAGGAAATTGCTAAAAGGCATCTAATCGTTCAAAAGATAATTGCATATAGCAGTTCTCCTACATTTACTTGCTACTGGTGTTGACATCAGTTGAGATATTCGGCACATCTTGAGAAGACTGCTTGTTCAAACTCCACAGATTTTCTGCAAAAGCCTTTAAAAAAAGATGGACTATATATTAAAAATAGAAAAATTATGCCAAAACAGATGGCATCTACTAATTGCACCAGTCAGATTTATTTACTGAAATAGTACAGAGATATAGGATTGAAGGCAGGAGACCAGATTGGAGGGCCTCAGTTAGGTTGTGTCTACCTCAACAGTTTTGTATTCTATTTTCCATTATATCGTTCAATGCATCTAAATCATGTCTTTTGTGTAACAAAGACAAAATTTTATTTGAGAATGCTAGATTTACAAAGGTGGATTTGCCATCCACATAAAAGAGTGAAAATGAGTTGATTATGAAATCTGAAAATGAACTGTTTGCACAGCCCCCAAGACAAACGCATTCATATTTAAATCATACATTGCAAAGTAAACTCATTGTCAAGTGTCCAGCCGTACATGAGGCTTGCTGTCTCTTTCACCTAACAACTTGAATGCCCAACAGGCAATCACAGAGAGAGGCAGCCCTTTGTGTAGCAGGTATCTGTTTTATGCTTGGACATTTCTAAACAGCGTGAGCAGTATCACGCTAAGAATAGTACAACACTGGGTCAATTTCAAAACTCAGTTCTCATGAACATATGATTTACTTTCGATTTACAAGTTAAGCCCATATTAAAATATGTGAATTATATAAATTTTGATCATTAAGTATTCATCAAGTAGATCTATCTTTTGGACTATGGAACCCAGTGTATATCATCATCTAGCAGTTTTATAAGATAGCAGCACATCCTCTTCTGATTCACCATCTCTATTTTTTTTAAATCATGATAACTCATACTGCATTATATTTGTAGCCATAACATAATAACTCAATCAGGGTAATTCTCAAGTTTCAAATTGATTATTTAAATAAATGATCTACAAACCTTGTTAGGAAGTAGAGAATACATAGCCCTTTAAATGTTTCAGAAAACCCTTCTAGCATTCTTTGGAAGATCTCCAAATCAAAGTATGCAATTATAAATTTCATTTGTTTGAAATATAAGATGATTTTGTTTACTAGTAAGTCACTTGTCATTTTCATTTTCTATGCATATAATATGAACATGCCTCATCCAAATTACCCTAGGTTAGTTTTCCTCAAGCATTAAACTGGTTTATTGTTTTGTTTTGTTTTGTTTTGTCTTGTTTTGTTTTTTGGTGCTGGGGATCGAAATCACGACTTTGCGTTTGCCAAGCAGGCACTTACACCGCTGAGCTAAACCCCCAGCCCTAAAGTTTTTATTAAGCTAACAAATTACACAGCAGAGAGTGAAGTCTCATTATTATGTCTTACAAACACTTTTAGTCATCTATAAGCAGTCAGCTATTAAGTGAGAATTTGTAGCAGTGAAAACAACTTTAGCTACAGCCCTAGAACTTTGCAAGAAACAGACTCTGTCTACCAGTCCTATCAAAACAATACATCTGTTGTGAAAAATAATCTGCCCATATGTGTAATTCTTCCGGGGGGGAGTTCCTAGTCTCTTTTCCCAATGGATAAATGACAAAATAATTGCTGAAATACAAGGCTCCCCATTGTTGGCAGTGGTGAAATTGAGGACTGAGCTGTGGAAAATGCCTTCAGATTGTTAACAGTGTAGAAATCTCTTGATAAAACATTTCCCATCCTTCTTCCAACAAGCACGATGTGCACCTCTGCCTTGAGCAGGAGTTCGCTGGGGAGTTTGATCTTCCATGGCCACTTGTTCTTTTAGTTGCTTCCTAGAATAGAAGAGCATGTAGTTCTTGGGAAATTCAGCCTTCAGTACTTCTTACTTTCTTTCAAAAACAGCCCGTGCAGTCAGAGGCAAAACAGCAGTATGAGGCTACACTTCCTGCCGGGCTCAAATCAGTGGTAGTCACATAGAGGAGTCCACTGGAAATTTCAAACAACCTCCTAGGTCGGCAACAAGAGGTCTGCAGTCCATGACTCGGGCCATCCAGTAGCACGATAATCCCTGGAGAAATACTCTTCTGAGCTACCTCATTATCCATACCTTCAAGAACACAAGAAAACCCAGAAAAGCAATGTTTCTTGCTTATCATCTTCTGGTCATTTGTTAGAATAGTGCATAGTCCAGCCCTCTATCTATATCACCTACATTTTTGGAGAATAATACATTAATTTTTATATTCAGAATACTGTTAAATAATGGAAACATGATTGTATGAGGATTTCTACAGTGGTAATGAATTGAGCCAATGAAAGTTGGATTTTTTTCAAAAACCTGTGAGTGACGTTTTATATTTCATAGTAATAATTCAAAAGAACGCAGAGAAGTCAATTCTGTTTGTGCTATTTCTAGGAACCTTGAGGCAATTCCTAGAAAAGCAAATATATGCTATAAGAACCTTGAGGCAGTATTAGACGCTGACTGCTTATGCAGTCACACAGACCAAGATGCAAACTATTTCCTGATACACCTGTGGCCTCAGGTTTGCAACTTAATTACTTTGAGGTACAATTTTCTTCAGGTGTAAAAGTACTTCACTTTCACTGAATGGCTTGGAAAGTTAAGTGAGATGAAAGAAATGAAAAATAAATGAGTTATCAGGACAAATGTGCAGAACAATTCCATACTGATTTGTCTTCGGGGATCTCAGTTGACCAGGCTGGCATAAAGGTGAGTTATCCACTCCCAGGGGTCTCTTTCTCGCTGAAGTTATGTTAGAAGGCAAGATCTTCCGTAGACCGTGACCTGGGCACCAGAAGCTGTTAGGAGAATTCAGTTGATGGTGGGACAGTTCCTGAGTTTCCTTTCTCTTGATATGAAAGTTTCTGAGCTGCCTTGCCCCTTCTGCTCCAGCTTCAGTACTGAAACGGGGAGCGAATAACTCTGAGTGGTCCAGTGCTGTAAACCCCTGAGCATACCTTGATACAGCCCTGGTTCTGCATCCGGATATGGCCACTCAGGCAAGTGTTTAGGGCTCTTGGCTTTACCCTTCAACAAGTAAAGTGTTCTATCCCACTGCTTGAACTGGCCAACTTTGAGGATTAGAGAGTATGCCTTCCCTGAAGTTATGCAACTTTTCAATCTATTGTATGCTTTTTAGAAGTTGAAAAATGGAAAGATACTTTGAAACTGTTGACTATCATGATCACTTTGAAACAAAACTGGTACCTTTTTGATTGGGCATTCTACTTTTTTGTATCCCAGCTAGCTCCCTGCATCCATAGCCATACTTGTAATTCTTTTGAGTTTTACCCATATCTTTGTTTTTAGTTTCTGGACTTTTGAATTTACCAGATTACCCATTTCTTGAGTATATTCCAGGTGTCATATAAATAATTCCTTGACACTCTCTTTGAAGAACTTTCAAATTCTTTAGTTTTATGTGAAGTAGATGTATGTTAGCCATGTAAATTGTGCTCAGATTGTAAGATGCAGATGCCAGTAAAAGGTTATCTATCCTGTAGATCATAAGGGAGTAGAGATTATATATATATATCAATACTGTAGAGTATTGATAAACTATTGATAATAATATAGAGTATTAATAGAGTAGTGATAACTAGAGATTATCCTTTTAAATACATAAAGAACATGGTAATAATTCAAATGTCAATTATATTCCAAGAAAAGACAAAGAAATCAGAAAAAGTGGCACACCAAGATAGATTTGCACTTACTTAAACTGGTTCACTCTAATTCTTTTTTTTTTTAAATCAGTACCAGAGATCAAACTCTCGACCACGTGCTTGCAAGGCAGACACTTATGCTGCTTAGCTAAATCCCCAGCCCCTCTAATTCCTTTTTAATAACAATGGAATATCTCATGTCCAATAGTGATAGAAAAGTGAAATCCCTAAGGGCTTTTTATGATTTTTGCAGTCCACAATTTCTGTGTAGTTTAATGCATTGCAGTATTTTCATTATTTGCCCTTAAGTTTGACTCTTATAATTGATATTTTTAGACTTCCTTTGCTGCTACTGTGCCTTTGTAGGATTTATACTTTATTTCCTGCAACTAGAATTTCTGTCCTTCAAAAGTGCTGTAGATATATCCCTGCTGTTTGTTCAGAGTCTATATTAAAATCACAAGATTTTTGTTTTGTTTTGTTGGAGGGGGGACAGAGACAGGGATGGAGACAGACAGATTAAGAAATGTGCGGTGGGTAGAAAAGGGAATTTAGAGAGCAGAGAAATAGATTAGCTAGTGAAACCCCATAGTAAAGTCTTAGTGAAAACATACGTCCTGGGTGGCAAGAATAGCATTTGATTCATCTGTGGAATCCTTAGCAGCAAATACAGGGATGTTTTGGGAGGAAGAGCAAATACTCAAAAAATGTGTATTTTTATGGAATCATAGAGAGTACAACTGAGATTTCCCTCGGAAATCATAACTAAATAAATAGGTCTCTGCAAAAAGTGAGAAAGGACTATTAGGAAACACTTGGCATTTTTATAATGATGGCAGTTTTCAAAACATGTTATGTCTTGTTCCATCCAACTTAATTTTCTTTACAACTCCATGAAGTAGAGTTAAAACTTCCATTTATATGTTAGGAAAAGTGAATAGAAGTATGTAGGCCCCAAACATATCTATAATGTGTCAAGTATAACAAATAATTCCTAGTATTAATCCAAATCCCTGTCCCTGACACACTATGTTATCATCGATTGTTAGAAAGAAAAAGAGAACAATAGCTAGAAGCAAGTTATGAGTTGATTGCCTTAAAATTTTAAGTCTCTTATGGCAAGTTACCAGTGGTGAGAGAAAGAAAGAAAGAAAGAAAGAAAGAAAGAAAGAAAGAAAGAAAGAAAGCCAAAGGATGTTTACCTTCTTCCTGGTGTAACTGGTTCTGTTGAATATTTTGAATGTTTTTCAAAAATACAAAAGGGAAATCCAATGCCTGACCACACAGTATGTTGTCTCAGAATTTTTACCAAGGCAAACTGGACTACAGCAGTGTTCCTTCCTCTTCCCCACACCCCTTCCAGAGAAAACCTGCTCTATCTGTATGTCCAGCAGTTACCTTGGAGATGTTGGTATTGGGTCCTGATCCTGACCAAGAGAACAGATTGTGAAACAAATTGCAAGTGGCCATTTGCAAGAGACTTTGCATATTCTTCCATGCTAAAACTTTGGCTGCATCCAAATCAGCCCTTTGCATGTTGATTAAAATAACTACAGTAGTAAATGCCTTAAAATCTGGAATTTAGCTTGTTCTTGATTTATCCCTTGAAACTGGCACTGTACTTGGCACTTTGCAGATGTTCAATAAGTCCTTGTGGGAAAAAAATGGAAGAAGAATCATATTTTTGTCAACACTTGAATCAAAGTTAGACATCATTAATAATTATAGAATCTGCAGAGAAATCTTATTTGAAGCTTACTCAACCCTTCAATCCTACTCTGAGAATACACAGTTTTCCTTGATTTCTCAAGTCGGAATGAATGTATTCCTATGGCATCTACATTTTAATTAATTTATATTTAGCTTCATACTGTGTTTGTTTATTGATTTATTTATATCCCTCTCATTCCAAATCAGCTTAGTTTGAATACCTAGTTCTTATCACCTTGTTTCTAGCATTGTGTAGAAATGAAATAAAAATCTGTAGAATGCTGTGAACTAAATGTTTGTGATCCCCTCTAAACTCAAGTGTTGAAACCCTAATCCTCAATAGGATGGTATGGCATGGTGGGGCTTTTGGCAATTAATTAGATGACGAGGATGGAGCCTTGGTAAATAAGGTTAATGCTTTCAGAAGACGCAGAAGATAGATGATCTCTCCCCATCGTAGGAGGACACACTGAAATAGTGGCTGACCTCAAACCACGTAAAGAGTTCCAGGAATCAAATCTGTTAGTACCTTGATGTTGGACTTCCCAGCCTCTGCAATCGTTAGACATAAATTTCCATTGTTGAAGTCAACTAGCTTATGGAATTTTTTTTATAGAACAGACTGAGACATTAAAGTGCTTAAACAAACAAAATATGAACGAATACATGCATTCATGCTGGCTGCTCTGTTTGAAGATGTCACAAAGCATTGCTACTTCTGTTCTCAAGGAAAACAATGACCACTAAAAGATGAAAGTGGCAGTTGCTGTTTGTCTCCTAGGTGCCAATATTCTGTTGCTAACTCCGTCCTCCTCCAGTTTTAACAATTCCCAGCAAAGTGTTTCTATGTTTTAGAAACTCTATCTAAAAGCCAACACCTAAGGAATCAAGAATATGAATAACTGATCAGTCTTTCCCTAGACAACTTTCATGTGGCTCATTTTGCTAGTTTTACAAATCAGGAATTTTATTCTCAGTTTTGTTAGATAGTTTTACATTGTGATTGAAAACTGGAGTTGTGGTCAGTAAAAAATAGGTGCATCAGATACCAGTTATTTTTGTTGTTCAATGTTTACTATCTTTTTAATGTTGCAGAGACATAGGAGAATCTCCTGACTCTAATTTATCCTGCACCTGCTGAGGAGGGTACTGCAGTTGTGGCTTGAATAGCAGCTGTCCAGCCTTATGACTTGTTTCCTTTTGGTCCCCCTTGCCACCCCAAAAGACTGAGACAGTTTGCTTCAATGTCCTTCTGGCTATCAAATCACTATTCTTCATTCCAAACTGAATTCAGCCAGAGAGGCAGGTGATACCCCTCCCCAACTCCTTCCACTTCAGACTACACTGTTACCTTTTTGCAGAAGTGAAGGATCACCTGGAGTAGCTAAAAATCAGAGAGGGAGGGCTCTAGGGCCCATATTTTCATAACCCAACATTCAGAGCAAGTTTGTGTTCCTGACCCTCACTGAAACGGACCTTCAGTTGCTACATAAGCAACACTCCCCAGCTACTTCTCCTGTTTTAGTCTAAGAGGGCTCCTTCCTGTGTACTTACCCTACTGTACTATAGCACAATCTCTATCAAAATAAGAATTTGCTTTGGTGTTCCTATAAACCTCCTTATGATTTGTTTCTCTCATAGCATGGGCTCCAAAAGTCCTGGGTTTTTTTAACTTGCGGTTTTTTTTTCTTGAGAAGTGTAGACAGAGTGCTTGTTTCCAGAGAAAGAGCAATACATCCTCAGAGATGTTAACATTAAAGAACTCCAGAAGCCATTAACCAATAAAGAGCAAAGACAGAGACCAGTAGCTGGCAGAGTCATGGTGTCCAACACAAGCCGGCAGTGGAAGGTAGCAGTTGGAAGTGGCAGTGACTACCAGCTGGCTGTGTCAACTCTTGGCATCTAGCACTACCTGGTGACATCAGGCCTGCTGGGAGAGCTGCACTTTGTTGATTCAGGATCTCCACCTGAATTGTGAAAAAGAAGCTTAGGCCAATTGGCAACAGCAGGATATCAAGTTTTCTTTAAAGACTTCATTTATTTCCTCCTTTTAGTCCCTGAAGATTGGGCCGATCTCTACTCTCATTTGAATAATGAAAAATGGACCTAGCTCTAAACCAAACCACTGGAGCCACTCTGTGGTCACTACACATGGTTCAAGGTTGATCACTGAACTTAACTGAAGTCAGAGAGAGAATGATTTCTAAGTCTTGTTTTTATGTTCACTAGGATGTTATATTGACAAGTAGGGAGTTGGGACCAGATTATAGTCTCTAAGAATCATACTAGCTCCTAGGCAGCATAGTGAAAACTATTTTAACTTGATCTCTCAAGTGCACTGACCCAGAAGGAAGACTTGTCCCTTATTTCTTATTAACTTCCTAAGGTAATAAATTCTTTTTTGGAAAACCATGCCTTCCCTTGAGCCAGGAGCAGCAACCATGGGGAATAGGAAAAGAATCAAGAAGCCAAACCGTGCCTTCCCAAGAACCAGCCAGTGTGTGGCCTGGGAGACAATAAAAGCAACATTTCCCTCCCCAGTAAGCAATGGGCTAATATGGAGGAAGTCAGGTTGAAATGGTAGCAATGGAAGCAAAAAAAAAAAAAAATTCAATGTTTGTTTTGTTTGATTGACTTTGCAGGCCTGTCTTGGCCACTTTCTCTCTCATTGTTGAGACAAAATACCTGATGTCTAAATTGAAGCAAGGGGAAGGTTTATTTCTTACAGTTTTGGGGATTTCAGTCCATACACAGCTGGCTCCAAGGCAGGAATGCATGGCGGGTCAGCTGTTCATAACCATCACAAACAGCAATAGCAGATAGAGCAAAAGAGAAAACATACACCTTCTTCTCTCCCTTACACTGTATGCTGGCTCCACTCCAGGGAGAGTGCAGCACTCACACCACAAATCCCAGAACCAGACAACAAACCAATCATGAAGCTAGACTCAGCCACATCCATGACTGCATGGAGTTTAGGGGGGCATTCAAACACAAATCTTAAAATTCCACTTTGATGGTCACCTGGAGTTAAGTACAAGAAAGTGCAGGATATATTTCCACAACACTAAAGACCTAGAATATTCAGCCAAGGGCCTGGATCCCACAGCAATGTCCTACATGAGTCCATCCCATGACAATGCCTTCCAAGAGTCCAATTGGAGCTATAGAGCTGCAAAAAGGACTGATGCCAGTCTACTTTACGGATCTATGCTGGGAAAGCCCAAAGGTCAGAGATGGAAGCTGGAAAGTCTATGCCAGTAGGGTGAAGGAGCTGTGCCAGTGGGTTGAAAGTTCTATACTGTAGCTGAGAAGTCATGTTTAAAATAAGGACCCGGGCTACCCTGAAAAGTACCACAGCCATCCTCAGAAACAATGAAGTCCCAAGCTCCTCCAAAGATGAGAATAGTTGAGTACATGCTAGAAAGCCAGTGTGACAAGTTTCTCCTAGAGATTAAACAGCACAAATCTTCCCCTCTGGAGCCAGGAAGCGATGCTCAATGTAAGGACCAGGGCTGCCTCAAAGTGAACCACAGCCACTCTCGGTGACAAAGTCCCACCCTCCTCTGATGATAATGGCCAAATTCACACTGGGGAAGCTAGCCATGATGAGCTCCTCCAGAAGAACCAACAGCTAGAAACAGCAACACTTAGGAGAAACCACAACACCTCACTCTTCTCTATGTCTCTACTTATGCTGGCAAATTTCCTCAGGTGGGCCATCTACACGCAGCACCATACTGATTTGATTCAGCTGGTGTTAAGTTGACCACTGGCTTTTGTTCCATAACAATCCACCTTCCACCCCAGTAAGAAATGGGCTGATTTGGAGGAAGTCAGGTTGAGATGATAACAACTGAAGTAAGAAAAATAACTTAATGCTTGTGTTTGATTGACTATGCAGGCCTAAAGCTGGTACTCTTAGCATCTATTTGGAGGATAATAATATGCATTATAATAACTTTAGGGGATATCTTTCTGTCTTGTTTTTGAAATTTAATGTTTTGTTATATTTTACTGTTTTGTTTTATTCCTGTATCTGGTAACCTAAACAACTATTTTGAAGATAACAATATGCAATATAATAACCATTGTTAAATTCCTATCATCTTGTTTTGAAAACCTATATATCTATTGTTGTTATTTGTTGTTGTCATTTTGCTTTTATTGTTTTTTATTTGTTTACTCTTTAAATAAAAAATCATTTTGTTTTTACAGAGCGTCTTAGTTACTTTTCTCATTGCTGAGACAAAATACCTGACATCCAAGTTTAAAGGAGGAATATTTATTTAACTCACAGTTTGCAAGGGTTTCAGTCCATAATCAACTGGCTCCAAGTCAGAGTAGTGTGGTAGAGGGGCAATCATTCACGGTGGCTGAGGAGGTGGAAAACACCAAAGGCAAAAACAGCGAAAGGGGCAAAAGTGAGGTACAAGCCTCTTTTCCTTTCTTATATTGTAAGCAGGATACCTGTCCCAGGACATGTACAACACCCATACTGCCAATCCCAGCACTAGACAATGAACCAGTCACAAAATCTAGATTAGGCCATCTCCAAAAAGTCTGTCCCACATGATCCCATGAGATTTGGAGGGGACATCCAGACACAAATCATAACACAGAGATTTTTATTAAACTTTCATTCACAAGCAATCACATGAATCATAACTCCATGCCAGTCTGTAACTTTTGTGTGCATAAGAAATCATTAGGGTGGCTTGTTAAAATGTAGCCCCCAATCCTAAAATACAAAGTGGGACCCAGAAATTTGCATTTTAACCAACAGCTCAGGTGAATCTAGGCTAGATTATTAGTGGAACAAAGCTTTAGAAATGCTGATATCATGAGTAAAAATGATACTAGTGAAGAGCAGAATTCAAGGAGATATAATGTTAATAAAGCACATGAAAATAAAGAGCTCATCATTTGTCCTGGTATTGCAAAGAGGTATCAGAAGTGGATTCTGTGTTCAATGTTTATCTGTTGAAGGAACCTCCACCTTATTTCTCATTGTTATTTATTTTTGCTTTATGTGACATGATAGCATGTCTCTCTTTGTCTGGGACTTCCCAGAGCTCCACCTGCTATTCTGGAGTAATTATTACTAACACTTCCTGCCACTCTCAAAAGTATTGAGGCTTGAATGATAAATGTAAGGTAGATCCCTAGCTTCAGGGAGATCTTGTACAAAGGAGTTCTTTGTCTCTCTTGCTGTAACTGCTGAGCCAAATACTGTTTTATGACATTTCGTAGCAGAGACTATGATTATCTTTAAGCCATTTCTGCTGAGTCTGTGTCTTTAGACTCACAAGCTGAGGGGATTTCTGAGTAATATTTGAATTCACAATAAGTATACATTTACAGTAACATATATAATATTATGTATTATGCATGTATATCAAATGTGCCACATTCTTAAAACAAGCCAATTCTAAAGTTGGTGGAAAATTGCAAGTGACCTTAAGACATATATCTATACACAAATATATCAAGTGATACATATGTATATATAGATATATGTATGTATTGTTACAAGAAAGCAGTACATAACAAATAGCAAACAACAATAGGAACTACACTAGAAATGTGAGCAGAATGTTGTGTGAGCATCTGCAGAGATGATGCCTCTATCAGTTCATATCTTTCCTGGGGTCCAACTGTCAGTGATTCATTCTGGAACAACTATCACTTCTGGTCAGCTGATAAAGGGATGTGGTGACAGAGACAAAATAAGTGGGTTTTCTGCTGGTGAAGGAAGTGATGTTAATTCATTTTCAAAGATTTTAAATACCTGAATTGGAGAGATTTGTCAGAGGTGTCTATTGAAGCAGTTAATGTTTTCACTGAACTCATCTATTTAAAAAAGACTCAAACCTTGAATTACTTTGACTGTCTTTACTGTTGCTAATCACAGTTATTAAATAAATACACAAAAACCTTTCATGTGTTTTTTATGTAATCAAGGAATATCTGATATTTAGGAGTAACTTTTTCCTCCCTCAAAATAAGTATACAGTTGTTAAATATTCCAGGAAGTATTATAGTTCCATATTCATATTTTAATGTTGGAGAAATTTAGATCAGTGATTTCTGCCTAACAACTGTTGTTTCAAGATAATTTTCCTACTGCTTGTTTGGTTCTACTCAAACACAGCTGTAAGTTCTTCCTTTCTATATTTGGAGATGGAGTGCCTGATGGCCAGCATCAAGCATCTGGAAGAAGGACTAAGTTGGATGGAAGAAAAGAGGGTAAACAGAAATTCATCACCCTGGTACATGGTTGGGAAGTCATTGTTAGACTTTTTTGCTCTGTATCTCTGATCCTATTTTGAACTTTAATTCTATTTGGGCAAAAGTGAAAAATATGGCCTACTTGACATTTTTGTTGCTTTTATCAGAATTAATTTCCCCTTTTTAGAGTAAATATTTTGGAATACCTTCTCCATTTTCTGAAATCAAATTCCTAGATAATAATTAAGCTATGTACATATATATTTTAATTATCAATGAGTATAATACTAATATAAAAACAAGCATTATGGAAGTTATTCATAATAAAATCATATATATGTGTATATATATATAGCCACATAATATTTAGCCACAACTTACAAGAAGACATAATGAAATAGTCAAGTATTTTCACCTAAGGTTAGATTTACCTTGAATGAAACAGCTACAAAAAAAACAGACTGATACAAGTACATCCTAGCAGTGACTTAACTACCATGAGTGCCTTAGCTGTTAGTGACATGATTTTTTAAAAGAAAGAAAGTCTTGGTAATGTTTGGAAAAATAGAACCATATTGCCTCGTATTAAATAGTTGCTCTTTTCTTAGAAATTAAATGTACATTAAAACCTTGCAAAGGTACTGTGGGCTTATATGTGAAATTCAGTTCAAGGTGAAATTAGATAACAAATTTTTCACCCATATGAATGTCTGGAGGAACAGTGAAAAGTTCAGCATGACTGGAGGCAATATTTCAAGGCATGGGAATGCACTGTGCACTTCAGGATGTCTAGCAGTCCTTTTCCCTTTTTACTCAACAGTAGCACTGTCCTACCCCAATTGAACTAAAAATACTTTTCTTCCTTATTTCCAAAGTGACCTCAAGGGGGTGGTAATAATCCCACAGAGAACCACTAGTCTATGTTATTTACATAAGCCACTTAGTTACATAAGATCTCCTTTGCATTTTTATTCTCTCAATTTACATTACTGGAAAGAACCCTTGTTTAGTCTCAGTTAAAATGGAAGAACTATCTTCTTGGGGTGGATTATGAATTGGTAGATTCACAACAAATAATGGAGATTGAAGAGAATCTTTTATTCTTTATGAATGCATTTTACTTAAAACATGCCATTTTTTTATGATATGTATTTTTTCTTACCTACTTGTATTCATGTTAGCAGGAGTTCTGCCAGTATTCAATAAAACTTAGCTAAAGTTTAGATACTTTATTATCAGTACTTCCACTGATGCTGGAGAATGTTTTCCTTATTTTGAATACCATTAGCAACTTCTAATACTAAAATCACAGTGAAAGAGTTAAAGTAACAGAGTTGAGATGAGCGCTTAGCCAAAAAGAAAACTGGGAACATTTGTTTCTGAAGTTTTCATTTTTAGTGGGTGGTTGACTCTGTCTCCAAAGGAATCTGTCATCATGGGTAAGGTTGTACTGCATAACAAACAATCCCTATCATTGTTACTTTCCTCTCATTGTTTAGACAAAATACCTGACACTCATAGTTAAACGGAAAAGGTTTGTTTAGGTCACAGTTTGTAGAGGTTTCAGTCCATAATCAGCTGGATTCAAGGGTGGCTTGGCAGAGAGAAATCACAGAGAAGAACCACTTCATGCAAATGGAAGATAACAAAAGCAAGCAAGCAATGGAAAAGACAAGACTGTATTTGTCTCTTACATTGTATCCAGGCTACCAAGGATGCAAAAACAATTGGTGAACTGATTTTGTAATCAAACGCATTTAATCCCTGCATTACACACTGAAGATTCAGCCACTTCTAACAAAGCCCTATGTATGACCACAAGAGGCTTTGGAGGGACATCTAGATCAAACCATAACAATCCCCAAGAAATAAATATTCATGATTTAAAAATAAGTAATTATTTCCTTATACAACATAAACCTCACAGGTTATCAGTGGGTAATGGGCTCATCATATTCTATCTAGCACTTGCGTTACTAGGGCAGCTGTCATTTCAAACAAGGCTTTTTACTGGCTATGCACAGAAAGCTTCATGAACTAGTTTTTGATGTTATGCTGAGCATAATAAGGTCTGCTTTTTATTTCATTCCATAGCAAATCAAATGAGCACATGTAACACTAAGGAAGGTGGAAAGCATAATCCTGTCATGTAAAAAGCAAGATTCTAGAAATTTTTAATTGTTAAACTAATAAAACCCTGATGAGAAATTTCTCAAACATAGAAATTAGTGCAGATGCTAGATAGCCAGAAAAGACAAACATCCACTAGGGACTGTCTTATTTACTTTTTCTATGTATCACCATACTTGAAGCAGCTCAATAGCTATTAGCGAGATAGTAAGTGATGTATAAATGTCTGTCAGATAAAAGAATGAATATGAATGTTTGTTTAATTTGCCAAATCTCAATGTAATTGAAGCTTAAAGAGTTACTTCCCCATTTTAATTCCACACTGTGTACAAAATAAATGTAAATGCCATTTGTATGCAATGATTCATTTAGAAAACTTTGGAATCTGAGTGGCATAGCCGGAGAAAAGATGTGCCATCTCATAACTACTTCAACTGGGACCACTTGCAGGTTTTCTGTATGGCATGGGCACTATCCTTTGTGCTCTGCACCGAGTTATGGACATGGTATTTATTCAATGAAAGCAGTTCTGCTGTCATCAGCTGTGTAGTCTTATGGAAGGCATGTCACATAGGTTCTGCAGCTGCACATGTGTGCACCCTTTAATAACATCTGTATTTTGTATTGTACGGCTCACCTAGACTGTTGAGAGCAATACAGTAATGATTGCCATGAGGTATATTTGCAGTATGTTGACTGCCACAAAGTATCTATTTTGGATACGTTTATGGATTTTTAGCAGCAACCATTACTCTATTAATGTGGAATGTAGGAAAGTAAAGTGTATGTAGGAAAGTAATGCAGTTAAAGAAGTTTTCCGGGGGTCTTGAGAAAAGGGACTTGGGAGAACTTGGTTCCCCAGGAAATCAATAATAATAATCAGTGGCTTTCAACCTCATCGTTCAAAGATCAAATGCTTCTCTAATGCCAAATTGTGCCCAGAACTAAGCTTCACCGCAAACCAGGGGACCTCCGGCCAACAACACAAAGCCCCGCCTTCCAGGGCAGCCCTCCTATCAGCGGCGCGGCCGGAGCCCAACCTTCGCCAGTCACGTGACACGACCGGCCCGCTTCCGGCGCGTCGCGGACAGCTGACGTCTCCGGGCCCGGCGTCGCGTCAGGGTTGGCCGGCGGCGGAGGCGGAGGTGGAGGCGGAGGTGGAGGTGCAGGTTGAGGCGATGGCAGTGGACCCCGAGCGGGCTTGAGGGCTCTGACCTGGCTCCGTCCAGCGCTTTCTCGTGCCGACCCGGCGCCTCGGCCTCGACTCACTCAGCTCCTGCTCCCTCCCTGGCCGCTGCCCGGGCGGAGGCGGAGGCGGAGGCTCGGACTGGCCGCCCTGCTGAGCCCCGGCTCGGCCCTGGACGGCCCGCTGCTGTGCGGAGAGGAGGCCGAGTCGGTAAGAGGCGGCTGCGGGGCCTGGAAGCCGCCTGGCCCCCGCCTGGCTGCCCGGGACGCCCCCGCCCTGGTGTCTCGGCGGCCCGCTCCCTCCCGCCCCGCTCCCTGCGCTCGCTGGCCCTATTGTCTGGGCGCCGCCGCTCGCTCCCCCTCCCTTCCTTCCCCCCTGCGGAGGGCTGGCGGCTGTCAAACCTGCAGGCTTCCCGGCTCGGGGCCAGCCCTGTCGGAACCTTTCCTGCCTGTCCCTGGCCGCCCCCTCCGCGTCCTCCTCGCCCCCACCCTTCTGGCTTCGCGGTCCTTCTCTGACCATTGCTTCACTTTTCTCGTGTGTGTGTGTCTTACTGATTTTCTCGGCTCTTTGACTTGTCATCTCCCACAGCTTCCACCACCCTTACATTTTTTTGCCATTTTTTTCTCACCTTCCTTTCTGTTTTATTCTACTCTGCGCGTTCTGTCTCTTTCTGTTTCCCTTTAAATTTTTCCTTACAGATTGCTTCATTTTTAAAAAGCTCTCGTCCTTCCCCTTCCAAGAAATACGAAATTTTGCCTTTTATGGAGCCTCATCTCTTAAATTGGTGGCGGGGTGGTGGTGGTGGTGCTTATACTACTTACAGACATTAAGTGTGATCCTAGAGCATGTTGGTGTAACAACTGTCTGGCCCATACTTAGCTCTTCATGTGAAGAACAGTAGAAATTCTAGCTGGATTTCTACACACACATTTAAGTAACTGCCTTGTGTATTGCACAGTAACAAGAGTGCCATTAAAATATTAATACATTTATTCTGTTTACACAAAACACTCTGGACATGATTCGCACTAACTTTTTAATTCACTTGTATTTGCTGATGCCTTGTCATAAGGGTGTCGCCCCGCTGTCCCCCAAAATTTGAGTTTACTTTTTTTGAGGGGGTGAATGAAGACTGTTGATGCTATTTTTTCGCCTTTCCTGTCTGATTTTTTTTCCCAAGGCGTGAGGGGCAGTTGGAATTTTATGTTTCAGGTTATGTTTTTGACTATTTTAAGTTGTGACCAAACCATCATAAAAAATTAGGTTTCTTTTCCTTTTTAACTTTTAGTAGTCATTAGTAATCTTGAGTGACGAAAAATATTACTAGCTCTTTTATAATTAGACGATTTCACAATGTATTTGTGTTGTTCAAATACTCAAAAGGAAAAAGGAATCAACCTTACTGTATTAGGTGAACAGTGCAGCTGAAAGGGTTGTAAACACTGCATGTGAGTGAGGGAGAGAGGAAATGTCCTCTTCTGCTATTTTTGTTTGACATTAAAGCCACTTTTCTTGGCAGTTTGTGGGCACTGTATATTGAAATATATTAGAAATAAATTGTCACAGTTAAAACCCGTAACATTATTATCAAATATGAAATATGAAAGACAAATTTCCCTTGCAACTGTATGTTGAAGTTCTGCAATCTTTGACAGTCAGAGTGGGAATTCATAGTTAACAAAACATCCTAAAATCACAAGAGTAATTACTAAATTGTTCATCAGTGCAGGAGTATGTCTGTGGTTTCCTACAGCCTAGTGTGTTCTTAGTGTGTTACCTAGTATTTTGTATTGTGAAGCCCTGAGATGTTGCTTAGTGAAGCCCTGAAATGTTTCTTAAGACTAAATGAACAACTTGATTAATTTGTTCTGTCAATAATTTTAGTCATATTCCACAGAACTCAGCTATCTTAATTTTTCAAAGACAGAAAAACATTTTAAGCTGTGCTCCTGGAATTTTTCTCATGTTTTCAAGTTAAAATTTAAAGTGCTTTTGCCATTAATAAATATAATGGCACATCTTTATTTTTCCTAGCTAACTGTCTTTATGTGTCCCTTTCTTAATTCTTTATCAAGATTGCCTGTGCTTTGCATATTCCTTTACCTGGAAATACTGGTAACTATCATTCAGATTTTCAAAAATTTTGTCAAGTATTTTAAATTCTTGTATTAGTTTTAAATATGTTTAATTTTTGCCTGTGCCTTTACATACTCCGTATGCATTTTACGCATTGGAATCTAACTGTCTTTTTTCCTCTTGAGGTAGTGAAAAGAGAATACTGAAGAATAGGATCTCAAGATGAGTAAAAAGCCCCCAAATCGTCCTGGAATCACTTTTGAGATTGGTGCTCGTTTGGAGGCACTGGACTACTTACAGAAATGGTATGAAAAGTACAGAACTTTGACCTAAAGCATAGTATCTGTAGCTTTACATATGTTGATCAATTGCTATTAATTCTGCTGATGATAGCAGAAACTTTAATATATTCACATTTTAGATACACAGGCAGTGGTATTTAGTTTTTAAGATTTTTCAGATTTAGCATTTTAAAACTTGAGTAATTTATTACAATGGTTTAAGGACGGAAAATAATGGCATAGAATATAAGGCATGTGGAGAGTGTTGGTACCCTTGTGTACTTAACATGAACTATGTTGGGAGAAGGAGAAGGAATTCAAATACAGTCAGCTTCCCAAGTGTTGGATACATTTCGGTAAGTCTTTTTCTTACCCTGTGGTAGAGGTGGTTCTTTCAAGCTACAGAGTATCTTAATGGTTAATGTAGTAGTTTTCTGATACTGTACACTTCAAAAAATATCTGCAGTATTCACTTTCCCACCTGAAAACAAAATTGCACGGGTAAGTCGTTACTGTCTCCATTATAACATGGTCAGTCTTCTCAACGCATTTTCAATTGTCCTGACTGTCTGTGATAGGTGGTAAATTAAAGCACCTTCATTTAAAGACGAAATGAAGGTTGTTGTTTCTCACCAAGACATTTCCTAAGTGCTTATTAGATAGGGTGGTAGCATGCAGGTGCATTCATTGCAACCTACTCTTATGCGTTGATGTAGGAAACATTGATAAACGAGTATATAACAGTCTGGAAAGGAGAGAAGAAAAGCAACGTGCAAGAGTCACACCACTGTAGTGAGATAAGGATGATTCCCCTTTATCCTAGGGAATGTGGTGTTTGTTCAGGTAGGTGGCCCTAGTTCTGTGCTGTTTAGATGCTCTGCTTCCACCCAGGCCCCTAATGTAGAGGGAGATTTGAGAGATTCCTCTTCTTGGGTTCTTGTTGACTTTGATTCTTTTAAAGCCCCTTCAGTTGAAGGGGTCTATGGATTAGCAGCTATACTACTTCACATATCAGACTTTTTGATATTTTCTCGCTATAGTTCCACTGAAATTGCAATGGTCATTTTTAGATTTGCTTATGACTGATTTGGATTAAGTTGACTTCCTGAGTTGGCAATGCCGGATGAATCTTGGGTGGTCATGATACTTTACATTACATGAGCCTAGGATTTCTCTTTCCTGACATCTGGCCTTTGAGCTCAGCATGCTTCCTTAACCCCTTGTTTAATGGCCTCAGCCTTGGGCTGTGCTTTATAACAGTTTGAAACTACAGTTGGAGGTGAACAGTTATTTGCCCCTCTCCTAACCAGTGTCACAATGGGTAGCTCTTTTTAGTTGGCCTAATTGTCACTCTCATCAGGGGGTTAGTGTACACAGTATCTCGGAAGCAGCTTAGGAGAACCTGGGAACCAGACAGTTGCTCCCTCCTAATAGTAAAGATAAAAATAAATGTCTCTAGATATTGCCAGATGACTACAGAAGGTGGGGAGTGAAATGCCTACATTTGAGAAACACTGATTACATCATGAAAGAAATGTCGAGTTAGGTAATAAGTGGCTTTTTTGGTTCAGATTTGGCTGAAAGTAGCTTTAACATGTAAAGGCATACTATTGAATTTCCATGTTGTACAAGAATACAATAGTACTTTTTTGATGTTAATCTTCTTACTGATTTTTTGAAGTTACTGATGTTATGAGTAAGTAGTTAATTCATGTTACTATATTCTCATAGGTTTCTTAACTGACACAATTTGAATTGAACTAACTTCCAGTTTTGGGGAAATCCATACATTATTATTTATCTCAGTACTTTTCAGAGGTACTAAGATAGTTTTGGTATTGGTGAGAAATTTACTTCTGTAGTGAAATGTTTTTTTATTCAACAGCTTTTAAATTTATGATCCAATCGTTAAAAGAAAAAGATTATAAAAAGAACCACTTTTAAAAACCACGTGCTTTTATTGTTCTGTGCATGTGTAATTTTAAAGACAAAATGAAAGTTGTTGTTTCTCACCAAGACATTTCCTAAGTGCTTATTAGATAGGGTGGTAGCATGCAGGTGCATTCATTGATAAAGTTTAGATTTGATTCTGATGACCCTAGTAATACTGTTCTCTTTAAGTAAACATTAACTAACACAATCATGTGATCATCATTGAAAATTGTCATTGTTTTGATTTTTATGAGCTCATTTATATAAAAATTTTAGCTTTCTGCTACAGATGGCTCCTTAATTCAAAAAGAATTAAGGTAATTCAAACAAATTATTTTGTTTCTGTGATTTCTGCTTTTCCAGGTCAGTAATATGAAGAACAAAGTTAGATGTCGGTGTGCTATAAACTTAATTTTAAGTGTTTTACCACCAAATAATTATAAATTGCTTAGGTTTATTCAATTTTATCTGCAGCATAAAAGTTCTGTAATAATTCTTTTAACAGGTTTTATTTCTAAATGAGATAATGATACTTTTTTCTTCACGTAATCCCACTTATAAAGTACCATTCTATACATTACATAAATTCTGCAAAGTTCACTGAAAATGTACTTTCTTTCCTCCACATTTTGTTTTTTTATCCCTAGTAAATGCTGTCTCCAAATTTATTCAAGCTGAAAAGTATTTACTCATACTTACCTATTTTGAACTGTTGAAAGTATTGGAGTGGAGCATGGAGAGTGAAGCAGGAATGTGAATCTTGCTTACGTGTCTGTACTCAAGACCTTTGTGTTGAGCAGTATACCTATCATTGAGGAATTAATGTATAACATTGTTGATATGAATCCTCTTTTAAAACAAAATGCTCAAGGAAAGTAGTGATAGTGGAAACTCTAAATTCTAATTCATTCTTTGTAGAAAAGGTTTTTCATTAACAGAAAAAAGGAAATAAATTTTTAGATGTGCCTTAAAAGGATAAACTTTAAATTAGAAATAAGCTCAAGTTAAGCTCACACTTTTAGGTTTTTGGTAGATTTAACTTGATAGATTTGATTTAAGAGGAAGACTCAAATCTATTTTTCTTTAAAAACTATGTCACTGCTTAAACAAACCCTATCACATACTTCTTAAGGTTTAGAAAGGTATATTATCCTTGAAAGTACACTGTATGTTTTTAACTAGTGATTCATTACTTTTTTTTTTCCAAGTAAGTTTACAGAAAACCCATTGATGGTTTGATTATTTACCAGTACTACTAAATACAGGCCTTGAGGAGCCACTGAGAGGTCAGTCATTTTCATTCAACTTAACTCTACTGATTAGTAGGGACAGTTTTAATTTTTGAAAATGTCATCGTCTTAAAACATTTCTTTTAAAATTTATTTCTCAGTAGTGGGTAAGGACTTCCGCATGCTAATCTTCACTGCAGAGTCAGGCATTTTCTATCATACTCCCATCATATTTTCCAGTATAATCTCTGCCTATCCAAACCTCTACATTGATTTTACGGTGCTATGAGAGAAGAGACATGCTAGGAATGAAAGTGGTGCAGTATTTTGATTCAGGAATATGTTTGGATAAAGAAAAGCTTTGGGCTATAAGTTACACTGGAGAAACTTAGTGGATGGGGTTAAATTTGAAGTTACTTATTAATCCGGTAAATATGCAAAGTCCGTAGACTTGGTTTGTTTATCAATAAAAGGAATGCAGTATTATGGTTTTTATTTACAGGTTGACTTTAAGTATTAAAGTATGTAAACTTAAATTCTGTAAATTCATGTGTTATAAAGTACAAAGTAAATGTAAGGGAAGAGGGGAAGTTGAAAAATCTGTGGGACCAGTAAATGTGTAAGCTTTTGAAATGGATCTTTAGTGTTACCGTGAGAATTGGTTGGAATCATAGAATCATAAAAGGAAAAACTTTTTATTACAACAAGTTGTAGCCTTTTTGGGGAGATAATCAAATTTTCATCTTTCCATGGAGCTTTATAGTTTATAGAGCACCTTTGCAGATATTACAGTATCTACTCATTCTAAACATTGTCAGTAATAAAATGATAAAATAAAACTGGTGTCGACTACTGATTTAACTTCTGTCTTTTGATAGGTATTAGAACTTATTCTATAGTTAAGTAATTTAATTGTAAAAACAACAGATCAAATAATATCTGGTGTTAGTCTTAAGAACCTGGAAATGTAGAGTCATTTAAAACATTCAGATGAGTTATGCTCTTCTGACTTCTTTTGGAATATTTCTATTTAATTCTCTTCTAGATCTAAAGAAAAAGAAAATGAAAGATTAAAAATGTGGAGCTGTTCCCAAGTAGCAGAGTTTGATAGAACAGTATAAATTTGACTTGGTAAATGCTGTTTCCACACATTTGGAGGTTTTTGAACTGTATGGAACATTTGCAAATGTGAGTTTTTAAGATGTTCATGAAAAAAATTTGAGTAGTGTCAGAAAATTGAGGAAATTAAGATTATAGTAAATATGAATACCTTCTAATTTAAAAGAAGAACATATTTTCTAAATAAAAAGAGGTTTTTTTTTCCCCCGACTGGGTTTAGCTATTCAAAGAAAACATTACGTGATCTATATTTAGAATAGGAAAATGCTCCTGAAAATTAGCATATGGATCAAATTTTTAAAGTGAAATTGTATTTAAATTATGTACGTGAATTTGAAATTTGTAAGAATGTTAGATGCTTTTAAATACTTTAGAGAATCTTTTGCTAATATGATACAATTTTTGTCTTTTGATATATTTTTGCCTTAGATATACATATAACTGAAAAATAATTATTGAGTCATTATCTTTGAAATCCTAATGTCAGCAACAGACTAGAAAATATATGAAATTGCATGTGTGTACTATAAGGATTAAATAATGTATTAGGTTCATGAATTCATAGAAAACGTGCCCATGAGCTCCAACTTAAGAACTCTGTAGCAGAGAATTCAAATTGAAGACTTTTTAAATTTTGAAGTTCTTTACAATTAGATAGCCACAGATTTTGAATCTTAAGATTGAAGTAAGCCAACTCATATAATCAAGTAGGTCTATACAGTGTACATACATTTCAGTTCTTCACTTTTTAGAATATTCACCAGATAGAGCCCTTTAAACATCTTTTAATGATGTTAGAGATGAGAAATCCCCCCAAAAGTGTGAAAGGCAATATTAGAAACTGGTTAAACGTTTATTTGATAACACACTTGGTCTCACTGCACTTGTTCCTATTCTCATGTATATCTTTCAGTTAAGTTGATTCTTTAGTACAATCTTTTCTGATCACAAACCCCCATTCAGCAATTTTATGGAAAAGGAGAGAAAGAGAAAATAAATTTAACTAGATAGCAGAAAATATAGATTGTAAGTGCTGCCTGCCTTCCAGTGAGAATGTGACATTTTAGATGGTATTTCAGGTCGTATTGAATTCTAAGCCCAATTTCCTTTTATCTGTTTTCAGCCATTCAGGGAGGGCAGGTCTTTTGATCTCACTTTCACACAGGTAAATAACACAGATAAGAGACAGAAATAAGACAGACAAGGAGAAGTCATGAGCTTGTTCAGAATTGCTGGTTACTTGAAGAAGAATAAAGTGAGGTCAAAAAGTAAAGAAAGGTGACTATAATTTGAACCAGACACACAGAGGCTTGACAGTGTAGATTATAGATCCTTTTGGTTCCATTTGTAATGGGCTGTCCTACAGTCTTGCCTCCCATAAAGCTCCCCTGAAGCTTGTGGCCTCACTCAACTAGGCCTCAGTGTTCACAGGTCTTCTGAATTCCTGACTTAATCCAGTGGTGTGTATATGTCTGGTTTTAGAAAGACCCTGAAAGTCCAGCAACTATGTTACTCTTATTCCTTAGATTTAGCTTGAGAGAGGCAGGTTAATTTCAGGTGTATATATTCTAAAGAGCTTCCCCCTGGACTTACTTTAGAATCAAACCTTCAACCTGATGATTTCCTAGTCTTCTTCATAAAATTATAAATGTCTCAAGTCCAGAGATCTCAAATTTACTGTACTTTGTTCTGTGCATACGTTTATGTACATATGATGGTAAAGATTGGTCCAAGAATCAAAATGGTTTTGTGTACCTGATGTTTGAAGTGCAACCATCATGTATCAATTCATTACCTCATTCCTGCTGAATTTTGTCATTATGTTTTGTGATATTTCACACTTGTCACATCATGTTAGATAGTGCTTTGTTAGTGAAGCGTGATTAAAGCCACTAGCTAGGAATCAGTTAACTACTGAAAAAAATATACTGCAGTTCTAGTTTTGCTGAGTAGACAGAGCTGGCATCTGCAGATGCTTAAGTGTTTTTAATTTTGTCTTTAAATGATTTTTTTAAGCTGAAGGAGAAAACACTAGTTTTAATTTTGTTTTCAATATCAGTAGTATAATTTTTTAAAAAGTTAACAGTTTATTAAAAAGTCACCTTAGTTTTGCTATTATTCTTCAGAAGAGTCCCAGCCTATGCATCTTAGTGAGACTCTGTCTCAAAATAAAAAATGGGCTGCAAATGTAGCTCAGTGCTAAAGTTCTAGGTTCAATCTCTAGTACTGTACCACTAAAAAAATATAAGGTGGGGCAGTAGTTGTACCTAACACAAAAGGGTTCTGTGAGTGCTAAACAAGATTATGCATGATAAGAATTTAACATGGTTTCTGCAACATGGTAGTCACTTACTGAGTATTAACTTTATATTGTGAACATTAGTTATTGTAGGAATGTACAGTAAAATAGAAGAGGAATGGATGTTAAATTCTTAAAACTAATAGCCGGGGGTTTAGCTCGGTGGTGTAAGTGCCTGCTTGGCGAACGCAAGGTCGTGAGTTCGATCCCCGGCACCAAAAAAAAAAAAAAACAAAAACAAAAAAATTCTTAAAACTAATCAGTGGACGTGTAAGTTAATATTGGCTCTTTGTAGTAGTAAATATAATTTAAGTACACTGCAGCCTGCTAGGAGTTTGAGTTTTGGTAATGTAATTAAGTAAAATATAAAACCCTGTGCATAATAATGATGATACCAGTTCCTAATGAGCTCATAGACTCTGGTGGTGGGAGAAATAGGAATTTAAATTCAGGGATCTGAAATGAGACACTAACATCTCATGGTCCTAAAGGAAAATACGTAGTTACATTTCGTCTTACCCTTGGCTGCAAAGGTGTGGAAAAGTAGGAAGCATGTTGAACTGGCAGCTTGTACTGGAAATGTGTCCTGGGGATGAGTGGGTCAGAGTAAAGATCTGAGGACTAATGTGATGAGGCCCTTAGAATTCACTGTTGGGAAGATGTGATTTTGATCCATGAGCTACTATTTGAACATTCCTAAAATTCCACATTATTTTGTATTTATGTTTCATTTTGGAATACAGTGGACTCTCTGAATTTGCAGGTGTTACATTTGTAGAGCACCTGCAAATTTTGAAAAACTACAACTTTCAGATATAGTCAGAAACATGTTTATCCTCCTTGAAGCACTTTAAGGTTCACTGTGCTTTGTAATTTTCAAGTGTTCCCTCACATACCCATTGATTATACCTGCAATGAGAATGTAATTTATTATTACACAACTTAAAAATTCAGTGCTTGTAAATGTCTGTTTTTATAGTTTAAACCCTAAATATGCTATGTCTCCCGCAGCCACTTAATTTAACTTAATCAAATCTGTAAAGCCTTAGGAGATGCAGTTACTGGCAGCATCTTAGGGATTTTAGGGCTTTAACAAGAACAAGTGGAATGCTCAAGCTACAGCCTGTTACAGTGCAGAAATGCTGGTGCATCTGATAGAGATGGGTTACAGGGCAGCAGCCAATCAGCAGTTGAGGCTCTTGGATTGGCTGTTTGCAAACTTCCTGCCAAAAAAACAATTGCAGAGGGTATTTGCGGTTTCCACAAATCCCAAGGGTTTCCACAAAAAATTATTTTTTTGGTTCTAAGGAAAAATCCACCAAGGACTGGAACCTCGAACTGAACTGTAACTTTGCAGGGATGTACTCTATCAAATTTGAAGACAAAAGATTTTCTTCTTTTTTCAGTATGCTTTTCTAAAAGTGCAAAATAAATTAGCACACATTAAATGCACTAAATTTTTAAGTTGTGTAATAGTAAATTACATTGTCATTGCAGGTATAATCAATGGGTAAGTGAGGGAACATTTGAAAATTACAAAGCACAGTGAACCTTAAAGTGCTTCAAGGAGGATAATGCATGTTAGATGATAGGTTACAAAAATTGTGTTTGCTTTGGATTACATTCTGCCATAATTCTTATTTGTCAAATAATCCTCCTGACAATCATGTAAGACAGTTTGTTTCTATTTCACCTTTTCTAGCATGTTTGTCATTTTTAATCAATACCATGTTGTAAGTGACATTCCTATCCACAGACTTTTTGAACTATTAAACCTAACTCCCTAGGATTTTGCTAATAATTAAGATTATGTTTAAGTCAGATTTCAAGTATATTTCATACATTACTATTAAACTTAAAAGAACTATGCTGTTTATTTTTCTTAAATATTTTTTCTGAATATGAATTATCTTTAGTAACTGTTACATTATGGTGCTTACTAGGTTCTCTGTTACCTTTCTGATTAAATGAAATGAACCTAAGAAATTGTCAGTTTCTAAATTTACATAAATTAGAAATTTTATGGGTTGAGGACATAGCTCAATGGTAGAGTACTTGTCTGTAACACACCAGGCTCTGGCAAGTTAAAAAAAACCAAACTATCAATATAAGTAACAATATGACTGTTATGTTTTTTAACACTGAGTACATTAGAAAAGAAGGAAGTTATGATATGTTCTCATATCTTTCCTTAAGAAATTAGAAATAAAATAATAAAACCAAAAACAAATAGAAGAAAATAATAGATCAGAAAACACAATCCCTTATCAAAATACCAACATCATTTTTCATAAAAATTAACATTTTAATTCTTATATTTCTGTAGAA